>CM017439.1:8826623-9148080 GCA_007726485.1 Eragrostis curvula | reverse complement strand
TTGCAAGGAGCAGTGGTAGTTAACTAAACCCCCGATCAATTATCATTTCTTTTCATTGATTCTTGAGAGTACAAATTATGTACAGAATCGATCACGCTAGTGCATTATTGCTGTATCATCTTTGGCGTTTTAAACTCTCCATTTCAATGAAGGTTGGACTTGGGGATTTCAAAACCTGTGCCGCTTGGTATGATACAATCATGTGCTCCTTTTTTTCTATATATAAAAAATGAATATACGATTTTGAGTAAATTATGCCAAGTAGCATTAACAAGTTGGAGAGAGTCTCGTTACCGATCACAAGGCAGTAAGCTAATAGCACAATTTACCTGCAACCAGAGAAAGATGGAGTAGATAGGAGTACTTCAACTGCACTGAGTTTCTCCCTCCATTCCAAAATACAATTAATTGATCTTGATCCTCAGACAGATGTGCGTGTCTTCTACGCACTGCAGTCATGCAGTAGCTCTAGAAGCGCTCTCATGTCCCATTAACCTAATGAACAGAACAAGCACCTATGGATGCGAGTAAAGTATATGACGATGCCACAAGCGTCGTTAACGAACTGCACATGAACTCTGCAATCAACAAATATACAAGTCTTTCTGCTGTTAAGCCATCGATGCATTGCACGGTTCGTAGCCAGGGCGCCGCCGATGATCGCAACATCTGCCGTCTCCGTTTCTCGACGCACCGCGCGGCACGGATCGCAAGGAAGTTCACGCACCTCTTCCTGGACCCCACGCTCCAGTGACCGAAATATTCTGAGGTTTCATGCGTGGCAGCGAATGTACGGCGGCGTGGGGCTGGTTTCCGGCGGCCGAGGCGAGGGCGAGGGCGACGCGACCTGGCACTTGGATGCTCGGGATTCAGCGCGGCGAGATCGCCGTGGCAGGAGAATGGGATCGTGGTGACAGTTTTGCACCCACCTCGCGGACGGCGCAGAAAATTTCACCGCGACAGTTTTACGCGCACCAACGGCGTGCATCGAGATTCACAGGGCAATAAATATCGTCTCATGCGGCACGTGGATTTCGGCCGCCGCGCTCCTGCCGCCCTCGGGATTCACACGCGCTTAATTATTGGGTTCGGGATTCACTAATGCTGTTCCTGCTACGTGATCCATGCCATGCGTCGCAATTCGAAATGGAGCGGAGAAAAACTTGTGGAAATTCGAATTTCGAAAGAAAACTTGGGGAAATTCGAAATGGAGAGAAAAGAAAGAAGCTAGAGTGTGGTGTGCGGCGTGAGGACAGAACAAATTGGCGGTACTACTGCAAAGCGAGCAGTGCTGCCTTGTGGCCTTTGTACTCAGATTCTCGAGGGCGCGAAAAAGGAGGACGTGATGCGGACGGGTGACGGGACATGGCGATCGAAGGCCAGCTAGGCGACGGCGCAAACTGCCACCGCTACTTCCAACTTGCTTCTTCTTTCTATGCCCATGGGCCATGGCAGGTACTCCTACATGTGGTATGGATGTTTCCATCCGTCGTCTCGGAGTTCGCGCGCACACAGAATTGCTTTGACGTTTCAATTTTCGGAACTTGTTTGCTTGCTTGGCCCAAATGTCCTTTTGTTGATCTGGCAATCGAACATGATTAGTAAACTTAACCGAGTATAAAGGAGATTCCCGGCCGGTGACTGGAATCAGATGACCGACGGACTGAGATCCCGCGCTTTTCTCATGGAGAAGTGATCAAATGCAGACCCCTCCGCGACTTGGATCAGGTCGTAATCTTACTACCTGTTTTATACTTTAATAACGGTCACGAGCTAAGTATGAAATCATCCAGTGTCATGGGCGTCAATTCTTGATGGATGTTGGTGTTCAGATGACCTGATCAACTGCTCAGCTGCAAGAAACAAATTAGTGGCTATAGATAATGTCATCATCACGGTGATCTGCCGCGTGCTGCGTGTTTCCTAAACAGAGATGACCCGGCCCCTATTCTTTCTGAAGACAGTAGACAAACTGTGCTGTTCTAGTTGCACCGGCAAGAAAAGCGTTCTAACCGTGCCCAGTCCGAAGTCAACATTTACTGTAAAGTCACAAAATGTACAGCGATCATCATCATTAGGTAATAATAATATACAGTTAGTGCATATGGGACAGGCCGCCAATGTCAACGCTTCCTGAACTTACCTGAAAAAAGGACCCTGCCGGCCAGCGTTTCGCCCGGACCTGCCACGCCAGCGTCGGTAACGCAGCAGCAGGAGTCAACGCCGGCCAACCCCGCCACGTCGCGTGCGGCCGTCTCGGACGGACCCGACCGGTTCCACACCAGCGGGTCGTGGTGCGCTGCGCGGCGTCCCTCTCGCGCCGCGGGTGCGCGGGCGCGGCTGCTTCGTGGTCGTCGGCGCTTTCGCCGAACGCACGGGCACGGGGTTGGTTGGCTGGTTGGTTGGTTCATGGTTGGTTTTGGCCGCGCGGAAGGAGGCAGGAAGCAGCGGCGACCGGGTCAGGCAGGCAGGGCCAGGGCGCGACGACGTACGTGAACGCTTCAACGCCGGCGACGAGGTCGCGTGTCGTGCCATGCATGCGACGTCGCGGAACCACCAGTGAAGCTGCATGCCGCCACCATCCCCCCCACTCGGCGGTCTCATCCTGGCAACATGTGTGACCTGCTGGTGCTGGGCATCGGGATCGGAACGGGACGTGACGCTCGGCTCCATGGATTGGACGGGACGAGGGGGATGGGCCGAGCGTTGCGTTTGTCGTCCCGCTCCCGGCGTTCCTTTTTTTCTCTCTTTCTGGTGGGGTCCCACGTAGTGTGGGGCCGCCTAACGTATCACGCCGACACGTCAGCACGGTGCCTGCCGCCTCTGGCTGCGGTGGCCTCTGGGTGCAAAGTATAGAGATCAGTAGTCACGCAGCCGAAAGAGTGCCGTGTAATGACCCACACGCCTGATTGCGATTGCAAAGGCATGCATGTGGGGGCTTCAAGAAGGGAGGATCTGTGATGATCATGACTTCATGGAGTGGAAATGGCACTGAAAAATGTTCGTCAAGGTCCCACGAGACATGTGAAATTGCTGCAGATTCTCTCATGTTTTTGCTGATGCCAAGTGGACGTTGCCAATTATTAGCTCAGGATTTGTTCTTCGTAATAAACTCTGATACACCTTTTTCCGCCTTTTTTGATAATATAAGTACGTATCCTCACAAGAGTAGTTAGTATACAAAATAAACAAATGCAACTGGAACTTATTCTTTTGCCGAAAGGTGAGCAGTCATACATAATTGGATTACAATTCCTTGATCTAATAATCCATCTGACCGCCACGCAACGATTTCTTTGTCGTAAATTCCTGGTTCTTGATGTCTACGTTGGAGTAGTTATCATGACCACGGGCATGCATGTAGGCCAAATTAAAGGTGGTAAGCTTTGCGCCAACAGAACAAAGTCTCTTTAGATAACGTTGGCTTTCAGCCTTAGTTAACTACCAACTAGTAATATACTCTTGGCTTGCCCTTTTACATTTTTCTGCAGACTACGGCTCTGGTAATGACTGTATCAGAAAGTTCACACAAATTCTTGTGTTCCCAGAAGAAGAATAAAAGATAGCTAGCGATACCTGCATATCACTATTCAATACTCCTACAAATGTACTAGCTAGTGGAATAACAAATGTGACTACAATAGGAAGTGAATATTCTTGTCGCATCTTCACAGTCGTCATTCCGTGTCCGGTATGACTGATAACAAGCTTGTGATCACATCAACATCCTCAGAGAACAAAAATTTCCAAAGGCATAACATGGAGTTACAAATTGGACTAAGCAGGCCAATCAAGTCATATATATCCAGATTCGCAAACAATAAAAATGGAATTGTTCTGTCATCTTTTTCAGTACCTAAATTATGTGGATCCAAAGAAAAGGATGGATAGGGAGGGGCTTGCAAGAACATGATGCATAGTTAACTCGAGTTCCTGACAGTGACTGCAAAGTGCAAACCAACGGTGGTCTATCTAGTAGACCATATCGTTGTCTACTTATACAGGGAAAAACCTTGGAAACAACCAGGGTCGTAAACGGCAATATCGAAATACAAGGGTGCTTTAACTTTTTGGGCTGCTTCACGATGTCTTTTGTCAGCGACGGAAACCATAAATAATTTATGCTACGACTCGATAGAGCTAATGGATAAATGGGGTGAAAGAGATCTTTCTCTTGCTTTTCAAGTGTAGATAAGATCCAACAGTCCTATTGGTTAGTGGCAAGGGAATGGGTTGCTTTCGGCATATATGTATATTATTTGGAACCTTTCAATGTCAATGAACTCTCTTCCTAGTTCACTGGTCATTTCTGGGATTAGGTTCAGAGTGTTAATTTTTCAAGCACCCACCGGAGTTGAAAAATTGCATAAGCTGATAATATCATACCCCGCTGAAAATCTCGCCCGATCCCATGCAACATCTCACCAACAAAGCTCGCTTTCTCGGCCCCGAAAGAAAAAGGGAATACTACCGCTTTCTTTTTCATTTATTATATGTTCCTTTTCGTTGCAGCTTCCCGTTTGACATTTGGAGATACAACAAGCTAGAAAGCAACGTCGTCGACGTAACTGTCTGGATCACAATTCCAGTGGAATTGAAAAGCTTCGCGGCGACGTGGACGTACGGGTGATGAGAGCCGGGAGCCTGTCATCACTGGTACGTCACCTCGACACAAGGCTATAACGCTAGTACGTTGTTTGTTTGTTTTACCTACACGAACGCTACCGGCAGTAACCTGTTCCGTCGACCACACGTTTTTGAGCGTAGACGTTCCACGTCCGGCAAAGTGTGAGAAGGACGGCGGCTCCTGAAATCTGAATCCGGCAACGTCACGAGAAGAGACGTCGCGCGCCCGCGGCACCTCGCGCGACGGCAAGGGGAGACGCCCGCGCGACCAAGGAGATGACGCGGCCGGCCGCCAAACCGCGGGCACCTGCCAGGCCGGTCCAGGGAGGAAGAGACGGAGACGTATACGTGCGCCCCGCAGGCCGCGATCAGGCTTCTGGACGGCTCGTCCGGGTAGACGCGCACGCCAAGCCGCCAACGCCCAGCCGTGCCCGTCGCGTCGCGCTCGTCCTTCCAGCGCTCGGCGAAAATGTCAACCACGGACACCGCGCTCCCGCGAGGCGACGAGCCGATGATGACGACCCGCCCAGTGCGTCGCGTCGACGGACGAGGCGGGGACGGGCACCTTTTGGGCTTCAATGCAGCGATGGCACAGGGCTATGTGCCCGCGACACGCGGTTTCAGTGGTAGTACACCGCAGTTGCGGTCGTGAGAGCAACTTGTGGTGCGTACTTGGAACCGTTCGCAGGCAGGCAGGTGTGGTTTTCTCAAGAGAAAGTGGCAGCATATGCTGGTGCGATGAGAGCCCGAGAACTTGTCCAACGTATAGCGACACCGACGTGCACGTCCCGTTTCGTGCATTCGAAAGATGTTCTTGGTTTGTTTCGTCACACTTGTGGATAGGTACTGGATTGATGGTACGAGAGAAGTCCACCCATCGTCGGTCGGCAAGGTTCGGCGAATCGAGCGGGGCTCATTGGCAAAAGAAAGGGCCAGGCCAAGGGTGCACTCGTAGCATCGCCAACATACTCACGTGGGAATTCTCATTTCCAACACGATCACGTGGACTGATCGCTGAAACTGCAAAAGAACCAGGAACAAGCACGACTTCGTTAAGCGAACACGCGGAGAGTTCAGTGAACTTCACACACCGCTGCTCGCAACATGAAGAGAACAGAGAACAAAGCCCCCAACCGGACAGCGTCACCTTCAAGGCATCTGTCCCAAACATGTCTCCTGAATCCACACTGTTGGTGTCCTGCGTTTCAGCAGCAAGCAGGCAGCGGGAAGATGGTCCCGGCACAAAGGTGTGCGCTGGCTGCTGCTGCCCCGAATGAGTGGAGTACTAGGTAAACCGTTCAATCATTCAGCCGGCAAAAGCTGGTTTTGCCTGTCAGATCTCCTGCGGCAATCTGAGTAGTGACTGGCCAAACCCACCGATCACTGACAAAGCTTCTCTGCGAAAGCTACCGCGCCTAATTTTCGCCATGCATCGTCAGTGCAGCTGTTGCCATAGCCCAAATGGAATCGTCGCTGTGATTCAAGCGCGGGAAAACGATGATCAAACTGGTGCCAAAACGCATGCGGATTCGAAAATCGCAAACAAGGAGTCCGCGAATCGTGCGGGGCGATGACGCGAGAGGGAAAAGCAAGCGCAGCGCTAGATACATGGGCCGCTCACACCAGCCCATCTGTCTTGCTTTGCGTTAGCTCGGCCCATCTCTAGTGCCGGCGTCCTCGTCTGCGTCGTCCCCTCTCCCCCAACAGGCGAGCGCGACTCCTTCCGATCTGCCGCCCACCCCGATCGCCCCTCGCCATCGTCCCGCCTCCGCGAGCGTCGTACTTCTTCGGGAATGCAGCTGCCGTCCCGTCCGGCCTCCATTTCTCAAACAGGTTCGCTCCCCTTCGAACTTCCGCTCCTCCAGTCCTTCCCTTCTGGCCACTTAATGCGGAACTGAACTAATCAGGGTGTTTACTTGCTCTAGAGAGGTTAGCAGGTATTCAGGATTTCTTTTCTCTCTGTTCTTTTTTGTTCTGTGGTAGATCCATTGGTCTATGCTCAGATTTATATGTGGCTGTTCGAGTTGAACTGAGTTGATGCACCTGATTAGACTGACACTGCGGCTAATGTGTTTCTAGGTCTCGACTTTCAGTCTAACAGTGTGTAGATTGGGCTGAATTCGTACTCCGCAACTGTGATAATGTGAGTGTCGTGCAGTAATCAGATACAGATTAGACCATGGCTGGTACGGGCAACGAGGAATGAAGTTGGTACCGGTACAGTTTGGGTAATAACTTTTTTTTTTTTTTTTACGAAAGGAGAATTTCATTAATATTGAACCACATTACATCCCCTGATTACAAAAGCATCCCAATCAACACCAACTAAATTGATAGGAGACAAGAAATCTTGAAAGCGCCGCAAATTCCACCATCTAGGATCACCATCCCAAACGGATATGCCACGGATAAAAACTGATCTGAACGAACACGGCCATCTCATCATCCACCACCGCCATCCCCATCTCCGACAAAGGAAAACTGAAACCCAACCTTTTCGCCAAAGAGGGGTAGATTGATATTCCAGATGCAAATACGAAGAGGGATAGTTTGGGTAATAACGTTGTGTTTGGAATTAGAATGAGTTGCTTGGGTATTGATAGAATGATAGACCAAAAAAAAAAAGTTACCGGATTTTGATTGGGATGTGAGGGGATGGAGAACCTAAGCGTATACAGACTGGGCAGATGTTTATGTGTTGTAAAGAAAAAATATGGCCTGCTTTTTTTGTAATGGCACTAGTGAGTAATTCTTAAACATGTATAGGGGTATCTTGGGCTGGTAGTGGTTGGTAATTTTCTTTTCTTCTTTTTGTTTTGGTCAATGTGTGGTAATTTCTATAGGACTCCACCAATATAAATTGAAGCCACTTAAAATTACTAGTGTGATCCGGCGCGCTTCGCGCGCCGCGTGTCTAATTTTTTATTTGGTGATTTCGTTGAGAAGGAGCTGTTTCGATTGGATACTGGTGATGTGCGTGCATTGACAAAGTTCAAGTTCATTGGTGTGATTCTTTATATGTGAGTTAAGCTTTTCCTACTGTTCTACGGGAACAAAGTTAGGAATGCAAATTAGCAGGGGCATGAGCATAACGATGTCAGACAATAATTTGGAGGTTTTAGATCATGGCATGGTAAAGTGGCAAAATGCAAGGACGGGGTTATAACGGGGCGAAAAGAAAAATACATGCGTTACCGGTACACTAACAAAGCATATCAATCAGGGTAGTACATGCGCATGATACACACGGACAGCAACATAGTAGTTCTATATACATAACATAGCTGACCATCGAACATTCGTTATATGACGCTTGTTTAATACACATAACAACTGTTTGTTAATAGCGCAACAATTCGTTAGCACATTTGAACTGCTATTCTGGTACATAAGCTAGCATGGCTCAGGTCTTACATCAGCATAAAAGAAAGTTCTGCATGATGGGTTTTTTTCGCGGATGAAGTCCCGATCAGCACCATGCTCCTCTGGATCATCCAATACCACATGTCCTAAATAATAAACCAAACCTGTCAGGTCAAGAAATTTCAAACTAACTCGTTATTATCAAAATAAAAGGAGAAAGAAAAACCAAATGCCCATATCTTACAGGGCCTAATGTTACAGTATGTAAAAGGCAAGACTTGCATATTCAGACTAAATTGAAAGTCGACTAATATGAGAATCTATGTAATTTGTTCGTAGCTTTCAAAATATTTTTAGAACATGGTCCGGTAGGCACAAGTATTACTACCAATCGCTTGAAACTTAGAAGGCAAGTGTGTGTTGCAGTGAACTTCAAAACTGTGCAATGAAAATTTGCAGGAAAAGATCACCAACGAAACAATAGTCATAAAAAAAATCTCTGAACCAGTTCCCCAATGCATAAGTTGCTAATAATTAGTTACATATTTGATTTTAAACCTATCCAATACTGAAATGAATGGAAAAATCTGCTCCATACTTGTCCGAGTTAGTGGAAAGTACAGCAGAGTGCCCCCCTAATATCTGAGCAGCAGGTTAAACGAAGCAATCAAAATGTTTATAGGGGCATTTGAGTTATGAGTTCATCTCAACATTCATAATAATGGAAGAACTGGATGTTTCACTCATATGTTTGGAGTACCGATTCCTACTGTCCAGTAACTAATTTTATTCTGAACATGCTATAATGATGCAGAAAGCAAGGGACTTCTAATGATTATCTTGTCTGTAAACTTAGCAGAACAAATCATTTTCCAATAACACTACACAACAGCAATGCGTATAGGTACTTAGCTACTTAGACATAAAAGGGCAGTTTGAAAGACTGAAAAGTGGAGTACAGTTTATAAGAGCTCAGGTTCAACCAAACAATACATGGTTCAAATGGCTGAACTCTTGTTAGTCAATAAATATAGAGGATCGCTTAATGATTGCACAATCCGGAGTACGATCTCCTTTTCTTTTCTCTTATGTAACAGCATAATGATCATACACTTTTAAGTGCAAGTTGGTGCCTTAGGTAGTCGTTTAGCCTAATTTAAAGAACTTAAAAGGGTAAAGCAAGCTCGAATTTTCAACTGTGTTGCCTTTGGAATAGTATCGCATATAAAATCGTCTCTCACAGGCAACCATAAAAGGTAACATATATGAGTTAACTTATCCCGTAGTCCCATTAGTTGGTTTTAGTATGGCACATTTACATTAGCAATACGTATCAGAAAATCTACTGAGAAAACATGATAAACAGGGAAAAAAACATGCAAGCATCGCCACAAATGAAGGGCGAAAGCTTGTTGACCCATGTCAACTCGGAATCATTATGACAATTAAACTCCCATATGCTAAACTGAATAATCCTAGATTGAATAGTAGGATCTATATTAGGAGAAATTAAATCTCATTTGAGTGTTATTAAACTAATAATTAAACTATGAATATGTGTCCAGGAAACAACTAAGGGAAGAAGGAAATTATACCTCAATCGATCACCTCCTGCCATGCTAGCCAAGTGAGTTCTGGGATTTGTAAGGCAGGAAAATGACAATGTTTTAGACTAAATTATCAACATGACAGTGTTGTTAACCTACAAAAAGGTCCATGGAGCAATAAGCAAATCATTGGTTTCTTGTAGAGCTGTTTGAGCTTACTCCAATTATACAGACATATCAATAAGATATAGAAGGAACATTACATATGAATCAGAATCTCATGAACCGAAATTATTGGTTTTCGCAGTTTGCTCTTGCAATGACTGAAGGCTAGGAAGCAATGCATGTTCGATCACAAAAATGCATAAAACCATAGACATATGCTGTACATGCGGGCAGTAAGCCTTGTATTCAACATCCATGAAACAGTTTGCAGGTGGCGTTAGTAACTGAAGTGAAGTGTGTGCGTTCCATGAAAGATCATTTTTTTTGCATTGAAACAACAGGTAGCGCAATATTAACGATCTAAGAATATGTTCACATACATGGGAATGATTGATTATACCACAACATCCTCCTGCTCTCAACCTTCAGCCTACAACTGCATACTCATATTATGTTTCCTAATATAATCAATCAAATGGACAAAAAAAATCATTGCTAGTACCTCTGAGCAACAGAATATAAAGGCAATCCTAATTAAAAACCACTTATCATACATCAACTGAAAAATACCTTCAGATCATACAAATAAACAACGTCTTAAACAAAAAATTGCCATTGTATTACAATCAGAGAATATAACATGCACGCTAACAATTTAGAGTGACATAGACGAAGTGAAATGGAACATACCAAACAAAGTACAGAGTTAAACCATCTGAATTTGGTAAGCATACTATAGGCCCCTGATTTTACAGATCCATATGACAATCCTCTTCCAACATAAAACACTGACAAAATCACCTTCCTTTAGATACCTAACCCCTGGGAATTGTCCACAAATCCTTTAGACATCAAACACTCATATTATTGCATAGCTCATGAAACCGGGCTCTCTATACCCTAAACGTAAGATCAGGGTTCTGCTTTATGCAAAACTGCAGTAAATGCCATGGCACATGTAGGAAAATAACATATTAAACTATATTAAATATGCAAAACTTTGGTAAAATTTTCACAGAAATAAAAACATCAGAAACTATCAACTCACATCACTCTGCCCAAACTATACCACACAGCATGGAAATAATGAACCAAACGAAGCAGTGTTATGAAAACAAATTTTCTAAAACCACATACAAAAAATATCATGCAATCATCACAATCTGCTCAAACAAATAAAATAGCTCACATGTTTATTCAATATATATTGCACTGTAAGTATGTTCTTCTGACTGTAGAACAGTGAGCGATATGATCAGGTAATGTACCAAAAGAAGAATGTGGTGAAATAATGCAGCATGCAGACACAGCATAAGCAATAAAAACCCATATTCAGTTATCAATAAACACGCCAGTTCTCATAATAAGGTTTCTAAATTAGCTCTGCAGATTCTATATACATAGAGAAGTGAAGGTATAAAAATAATTATTTGTGCGTTGTGAATACAAAAGGACAAAAACAGTTCAATATGTTCTTTTCAATGCGCAAAGGATTCTTCTTGTTGACATTCGATAAACCTTTCCGCATATAGAGCCAGCCGAACCAAAGAATACTAACTCTAGAAAGGAACCGCCATGTTAGATAGCATAGGGAAAAACGATCTGTAGAATAGATGCACTCAAATTCCAATTAAATAGGTAAAAACAGATGCCATTTTTGGGATCCACAGATCACCTTTGTCTTGATAGCAGGAAGAGGGTCATCACTATGAAAAATTGTGATCACCACAAATCATTATAGCTGAAAAAGGAAAAGAGACAAAATCAGAACCCAACAACGATGTACAACATTGCTGGACATCTGAATTCACATGGCCATTACTAATCATTACACATCAACGTATAAACATATATGCTGTCTGGAAACCGAGTAAAATTCTTTGGGACCAGCTTGCAACAAGCTCAATGAATTAGAGAGGAGACAAATATTCTAATCTTATAGCAAGCCAGCCCATAGCAGTAAGGCTACACTTAATTGGTCTGCTGCTTGATCAACCTCCTTGATCTTGCCCATGGCATGAAGAAAAGCTCTTACGAAAACCAGAATCATTAACTAAACAAATATTGGGTAATGTGTAGGCAACATGAAAAAGAGTCTTCTGCAAATTAAAAATCGTTTTGCCTATGCTATACTAACATGGCGGTTCCTTTCCGGTTAGTATTCTTTTGGCTGGTGCTATATGCAAAAAAGGTTATAGTGTCAGCAAGAAAAAAAAGTCAGAGAACCCGTAAAGTTCCCATTTACCTTGCCGACACAACCTGGTAGTTGCTTACAGTTGCTCTAAAAACTTATTAGAAAAGATCCTATGAACTAATTTATCTAATAAAATAGGAGAAATGATCCTTGAAAATTAAAGCCCTAGCCACCTTCATCTGTTACTTCTGTAAAAGGCCAGTATTCTAGGTCTGTTTTAGATGCACACTTGTATAGAAAATACACTGGCCTACTCTACTGAACAATTCACCATTAAAATTTTCCAATGGGATAGAGGAGCATGTAGGTCAGATTAATCAAGTAAAAGTATGTCCATATTCTCACCAGTGCACTTTTTGACCAACAACATGCTATGGGCCGCGAAAAATAGAAATCAATATGAAGTAACAATGAACATGGATATCATCATCTGAACCACGAATCAAAAGTTAAAGAAACAACAGAACCTGGCCAAGTTTTTAAACCATTGTGCCCTTCAAGATGAACCTTGCGTGATTGATAAATCGGCAAAAACAAAAAAAAAAGGTATGATTGCAATCGCTACAAAAGCGCGCTCAGTTTTCTTAGCAGCAATCTTTTTTGACAGTAAACATAAATTACACAGGTCACTCAAGAAACATGATGCCGTGTTTTTTGTGAGTCACTACAAATAGGAAATTAGCTTCGCTGCAGGTACATATTCATAAGAATTAGCATCACTGATGGTAATATATTTATTTTTACAGAAATGGTTTACAGTGCCTTGGTACAAAATCGGCTCCCAAATTTCATTTTCTAAACAAAGGTTCCCCTCAAAGAGAGGCATCAGCAAAACTGTTTGGAAGGACAAAAATAATTGAATCCTATATTTAGAATATATGAAGAAACTGTTTGGAAGGACAAAAATAATTGAATCCTATATTTAGAATGAATATTGTCAAATTTAAAACAAAGTAGTTGAGGCATATGCAATAATTACATCCTCAACTGAAAGAGGCCCATAATCAACTGTTGCTACCAAGCAAAGAAAGGAGCAGATAATTAGAAAGTAAAACAGAACTGGTAAAAATTACCTAGCAATCTGAGAGCCGGTATTCTTCATGAATTTTTCAGCCATTGCTCCAGCAGCCCAGCCTCCCTCCTCAGTCACCAATATGACTCAAAAATCATTCCAAAAATTAGTGTTGGATAAAATACGAAATAAAAACAATGACAATCATTGAGGGGAGGCACAATCACTACATCACAGGTTATTTGCTCACTTGCACTTGTGCCTAAAAAATTGCTGCAGACTGCAGATTTTGATGGACTCTTTAAAAAGCATAACACAAAACAAAGCCACTTCGACCCTACGTGTCGTACAGAAAAATAAACCCTATCCAGCAAACATAATGACATTGAGCTCAAAACATCATAGGCGATCCTGAATCTAGCAGGGAAGATGAACAACAGCTCAAAAAAAAAAAAAAAAAAAAAACGAAGGCAAGAACTGCACCAGTGCTTTGTCTTGCAATAGGAGACCAAGAAGAAGGGCAATGAAGTGGCTCCCCCTGTGCGCTCCATCCTATATGTTTCCATCCTTTCATGAAAAAGACCAAGGAGGGCATTCAGAAAGAAGATCAAACAATGATAAAATATGGAGAAAAAAATCAAACCAACCCTAGATGTATGACAGCCCACGCTGCCCCTGGTTACCCGAGGAAGGGTGCTGCCGCCGCCCTTCCACCACGCCGGAGGGGGCTGCGCCGCCACTGCCCTTCTTCACATCGGAGGGTGCTGCCCCGCCGCTGCCCTTGCCTCGGTCCAGCGACCCTGTGCAGCCGCTGCGGCCGCCGGAGCGCACGCGGCGCCTTAGATCGGCAGCGAAGGGGCACGGGGAAGGAAGGAAGGAGAAGGGGTCGCTGGCGGTGGAGGAGCTCGTCGGCGGCGGCGGCGACTAGGGTTGCTGCTTGGGGAGGGAGAAGCCGGAGGGGAAGAGGTGAAGAGGCACCGATGCACCGGCTTGCAGTAAATTCGGAGACGCCCCTTCAGCCTTCGAGGAGCCAACGCCATCCACCGAACTCCACGTCTCCATACCGTACAGGCAGTTTTTTTCACCTTGGACCGTTTTTACCCAAGCCGAGGACTCCCCCGCGATGAAGATCGGACGGCCAAAAAATCCAAATCGCTGAGAGCGCGTGCTCACGGCGCTGACTAGAGAAGAAAATATATAGATTTCACAACTTTACAACAAAAGTGGGATTTTGTAAACAGGGCAAGTATTTTGTTTTAATTTTTTCTAATTAACGTGGTAAATTGCTAGCCTTAAAAGGGAATTTTTTTCTTCGATTATTGAGGGGAAATATGCATGGAACCTTCTTTTTTGCAGATACGGTGTGAGATAGATTCGGGCCTTACGCATAACAAGGCTACTTAAACACCCAACAATATTAGTGAGCATTGAGCAGAAAATGGTTTGTGCTTAACCCTTACCACTTTTTTTTTAAAAACATTGCTTAACTTTTCCGCAGGTTGTTCTAGTATTAACTTACCATTGGGGGGCTCTGTACCATAAGGCCTGGCTAGCGTTTTGGGGACCAAAGTGGGCTGCTGAAGTAGGTATCCGGCCGATACTACTTAAACTTTGCTTAAAATGACAATGGACTTGTTGAATATTAGAATGCTAATTTGTCTTATATCTGCCCAAAAGATGACCAGAGCGTACCTGTTTTTTATTTTCTTTTTTCGAGAGTATTTTTTGGAGAGTAGTAAGACATGCATGCAGATGCGCCCTTTTAAGTCATGGATAGATCTCACATTGTTAAAGTCATGGACATGCATGTAGATGTTGGATTGGTTCAACAAAGAATTTGCCCTGTACATGTATTCGATCACAAATTATCATGATTTACATATGATATTTATAACATTATTGTGCCTTAATCAAAGTGTAGTTCGCAGAATAAGGCAGCTTAAAGCCTTAAATACCCGACAATATTAGTGAGCAGAGCATGGTTCAATCAAGCTAAACCATGCTACACGAACACTTTCACGGAGACAATGGCAGCTCCTTTCTTTCCTCCTTTTGTGGGAGTTTGAACGACGTCCTGCGCTCTGGTGTAGACGAGCGTTTGTCCGTGGATGCTGCGCCTGTCTCCCCCATCCGCTGCTCGAACGGAGTTCTGAACTCGTTTGATAGCTTCCGCTCTAAAGACGAAGCCGACTCCATGCGGGAGTGATCAGATAGAGGTGACGCCCCTGGGGCTCCGAAGTCACGCGTTGGCATGGCTTCTTCCTGCTCGGATCTGTCCCTCTGCTTCCCGTGGCTGCTGCCTCTCGACGGCGAATCTCTCCATGACTGCTCCTTGAACTGGGGGGAAGACATGTCTTTCTGGTCGTAATGCTGCATCCACGCCCGCAGGCGCTTCAGGGACACGCTCCCAGAGCCGGGCCCCGCCGTCTTGAGCTCGTGGCGCTCCTGGTAGACGAACCTGACGAGGTAGATGAAGAGCATGAGCGACGAGGCCACGCCGGTGATGAGGAACAGCCCGCTGAAGTTCCACAGGGTGAGGCTGGCGTTGGACGAGTCGACGTTTTCGCCGCAGGTCCCTGGCACGCCGAACCATTTCCTCTCGATCCGCCCCATGTCGTCCCCTTCCGTGAGCCCAACGATCGCCCGCGACACCTCTTGCACCATGGGAGACCCGTTCGGGAACGCGAACCCGAGCCCGGTGCCCTTGTAAACCGGGCCGGCCATGGTGTAGCCGTCGCAGTACTGCGACAGGAAGATCTTCAGGTACGGGACTTCGTCGAACACCGCGGTGACCCCGCCGTTGCCGGAGCCTTTGGACAGCGCGTCGGCGTACTCTTCCGGCGTGCTGTAGCTCCTCAGCTTGCTCTGGTCGAAGTTCATCCTCACCAGCTCCTCAGCGATGAAGGAGCCCTCCTGATAGCCAACGTAGTCACCGTTGCCGAGGAGATCGTTAATGTCCGTCACCGATGGGTTGAGCTTCTGGACCGTCAGCAGTGTTGTCAAGCTAGCCGTGTAGCTCGACGTCAGGATCAGGACGGCGAACACCCATATGACCATCAAGAACTTCGACAGGTTGCTCTGCACATTCTCCCCTGCCAATCGATACAGGGAACTTGTTAGTCTCAACGTGTTCTTTTCTAGATAGGCGTTGGAGAAGGAAGCAGGACGCAGGAGAGCGTACGATGTGCGAAGACGAGAGTGGAGAAGGCATAGTGGAAGATGGTGCCGAACTGCTGCATCGGCGTGCCGCGGAACTCGGGGTTGATCCGGTGTTCAATCACCCAGATGACGAAGCCGGTGAAGATGAAGGCGGCAAGGCTGACGAACCAGAGGCCCGGGGTGAGCGGCTTCAGGAAAAAGAACATGCTCGTGCTCGTTTGCGACTGCATCCGCACGACCATCGACCACCCAGATTCGGTGAACGGCAAGGTGAAGTCCACCACAGCCATCCTGCTCGCAGTAATCGCCACGTCACCGACGACCGCGTCAGCTTTCTGCAGGATGAAATCAAGGCATGTTAGTAACAATTCTTTGTCAAGCGAATGCTGAATACCCCAAGAATTATTCAAAATGTTGTCCGAGGCTAACTCACCTGCTGGGCAACCAGATCTACCAGTTGGTCGTACGAATTGTTGTCGCCAATGGCGTAGTACGGCTCGTACCGGTAGTAAACCGGAAAGGGCAGTGCCTTGACGGCCGCGTCGAACACATCGATGCAGTAGCCTGTGATCATTGTCTGGTTGGTGATCGAGTCGTTGTACACCTGCACGAACTGGTGGAACCCGTGTTTCACCGGGACGGCGATGACAAGCTCTTTCTCCACCGGCGAGAAAGCCCACCCTCTTGGAATCCATACATCCGAATGACCGGCGCCGGGCCAGAAGATTTTCTTCAAACCTTCACCAATGCTGGGGTCGAGATCCTGTGAGATCCCGGACTTGCCACTCCAGAACCCCACTGTCGCCGTCACGCCATCCCCGGCGAAGTTTATGATCTCGTACACCGGCGGCATCGGCAGCTGCCCGTTCACCAGCCTGAACTTCCCGGCCAGCCCGTCGAACGTTGTGCCGAGCACCGCGTTGAGAAACGTCTCTCCGGTGGCTGACACGCCGAGCTGGTCCAGCTCGGTCGGCCCCGTGCTTCCTTGCGGCGGCTCGAAAGCTGGGTCGGAGATCCCGGACGCCTCGGCTGCCGCGGCGACTGCCCATGCCGTGTCGTACGCCCAGAGCGTCGACACGGTCGGGTCTCGGATGTCTTGCGAGCCGCCGGGGTTCGCCTGCAGCAACCTCGCCTTGAACCGCTCGGCGAAGTCGTCGACCTGGCTCGTGGGCTGCACGTAAGCCCGGACGCTGAGAACGCCCTGCATCGCGTCGATGTCCTCGGGGCTCAGCGCGTCCGCGTCGCCCACGCCGGCCGTGGCGATCCAGACGTATCCCTCTGACATCATGCCGGCGTCCTTGGCCCTCCGGAACAGCCGCAGGGCCAGGGGCGCCGACACGTGCACGACGTAGACGCGCGTGGTCATCGCCTTGGCGCGGTACAGCACCGCGTCGAGGCGGTCGTCGGACGCGTCAGCGGGCACCGCCGCGCGGAGCGCCACGCCCGCGTCGACGTCCCGGAGCGCGTCGTCGAGCGCCGGTTCGATGCCCGCGCCGGAGGGCGAGTCCTCGTGGAGCAGGACCACCGCGCGCCATGTGAATCTCCGCAGGATGGCAGCGATCGGAAAGGTCTGGTAGGAGTCGTCGGCGCAGGCGCGCACGAGGTAGGGCGCGGTGGACCGGGACACCGGGTAGGTGGCGGAGTAGGAGAGGACGGGGACGTGTGTGTGGTTGCCGATTTGTGCCACGAACTCGGTCGTGGCGGCGGCCTGCGGCCCGATGATGGCCTGCACCTGCGCGTTCTTGATCAGATCCACCGCTGCAAGTTATTACAAGCGTGGTCAGTCGTGGTCACCCAAGAACGAGTAACATACACAGGCCGCTTCAGTCCAGCTACTGTCTACTGGTGCGCACGCGAACTGTCAGAAAATGCAGAGCGAGTCGTCGTCGAAGAACTCACCAGCAGAAACGGCGCCAACAGCATCGCCGGACGAGTCCCTGAAATGCAGCTCGACCTTGGTGGTCGAGTTGGGGTGCGCGGAGTAGTAGTCCTCCACGGCCATCTGGATACTGGTCTGGAACCTCGTACCTGTCACCGACGCCTGGTCGAGTATGATGCCGACGCGGACAGTCCCCGCCGCGGCCGCGTGGCTGGTCAGCGCAGCCAAAGCCAAAAGCAGGAGCAGAGAATAAGCCGGCCAGCTGGTGGTGAACCGCCTCCCCATTATTTCTGATCTCGCCCAGAACACGATAACAAAGCGAAGAAGAAAGAAGAGGCGATTGTTATTGCACTCAGCTTCGATCCATGGAAGTCTTATACTGGTGAGTAAAGTGAGTCAGCGACGACGCTTGTTGTCGCATCGCGCCCGTCCCTGAAGACCGGAGAAGACGGTCTTTGTCACTTGAAGATGATAAATGTCGTTGTGGCAGGGCAGAGAGTACACAAGTAGTATTGTTTCCCACCGGGACAGGTCGGCAAGTACTATATCTTTTGCATGCTCCTTCTTTGAACGGAATAAACTTTGGTGGTGGCTTGCTGAGTGACAAATATACTAATGTTTGATGAACCTAGTTATCTCAGAGCGATGTGAAGTGAGGGCGGCGACTGGCCAGGTTAATTAGATTTTCACGATGGCGCTTGTTCTAATTATTATCTGGTAATATTTTCTGCAAGAGAGAGTTTTGGCTCCTATCTCCGTTCTGGCCAGTTCTAGCACACATTTGGATACTACGAAAATGGTTTATCTCCCTTGTTTGGAAAGCCAAAGCATCTAGACTCCTAGGGTGCAAGTAAGACTGGAACCTCTAGTTAGCCATCACCATCAAGCATAGCTAAAAAATCATTTCAATTTTCAAAGGTAAACTGTTTATGTACGAAACACCTGATTTCGATGACAATGCGAAGTCAAGAGTACTAGCATTTGCCGGATGAAACTGCATGGGGACTCCCTATCTGCACCGCGCGCTACTTGTAGCTGCTACGTAGCGCGGCCTGCTAGGGCCCGTTAACGCGGAGGCGCGCGGGACGTGGCTGGCTCGGCTGGCTTGAGGACGACGCGCGGGCCGTTTCATTTTTCTGTCAGAGACGTGGCTTGTTTTCAGTTGAGCGCGCGCGGAGGATGACTTTTCAGACGCAGGAAGCCACAGACATCGGAAGCAGTAGTGATTTTTTATCTATGAGCACAGATAGCACAGCAGTGGTAACTTCAGTCCATGTGCACGTGTCGTAGAGCTACAGCGAGCAGCATATCATGCGGCCAGGAAGGTTTTGATTTTTTTTTTTTTGCGTAGATCATTTGTTCCAACAAAAGGGAACAATTGTTCCATCACCTCGGAACATTTGTTCTAACAATGAAGAACAATTGTTTCATCACCTGGGAACATTTGTTCCAGCAACAAGGAACAATTGTTCCAGCAATAGAAACAATTGTTCCAAGTGGATGGGAACATTTGTTCCAGTAATGGGAATAATTGTTCCAGTGGAATAGAGGTGCGAAACAGTATAACAAAAATGTTAAAATGATACTTTTAAAATGTTGAATTTAAAAATTTTAAAAAATATATTCATGTGAGATTTTTTTTTGTTGCATTAATTGTGAAGATCATCACGGTTCAAACGGATTCGAAAACGGAGTTAGGATTGAAGAGAAAAATCATTTTGAAGTTTAGAATTCACTTTGAATTCGGTCTGTCCAATCAGATACTGCCAGCTGTCACTCAGTAACTCTCTCCGCTCAGCCCGCCTGCTTTCACGAGAACCATCCGTTCTCCACCTTGCACAAATCTAAAAACACGTCACCCGGTGACTCCGGGTAGCGCGCTACATATAGGGTTTCCGCCGGGCCACGGCCTGCCAACAGCAGCAGGTGGGCGGCTTTTTGGGGCCTCTTTCTAGGGGAGGAGTAGCCCAATGAGCCGAATCAATCTCTCCTACCAATTTCGGTCCGATCTCTAAAAAAAAAAAAAATAGGTCCAAATGTTTGAACGTCCGGCACGGGGGTACGGGGCTTAAAATTCGTTTCTCAAAAAAATTCAGAAATAAGACATGTGGCCTGCAGTAGTCCCTCGTTCATCATGCTACAAGGAGTCAAAAGGCTAATACGGGGCCTGCGCACCATCAATTGCATGAAAGTAGTGCCCATGTAGCTAATACCGGTGTGCAACGACTGGCTTACCAACAACCAAAATAAAGAACAACATGTTCGCTGGGAGAGACTGCTCCGGTCAACTGAAATTTAGTTCTCCTAAAAAAATAAAACTGAAATTTGGTTCAACTTGTCCACCAAACAAGTTGGCCACAGCATGCAGAGGAGACAATGAGGCAGCAGAGCCCCAATTTGCTTGGACGCAATAATCTTCTGCCCTTTCCTTAAGAGCCCGAATCTCCTTCAATTAAACATTTCGGGGGCGATGTTAAGTTTGACATAGGGCAGGTACAATGCTATACGTAAACAGTCACATAGTCCGTCTTATGCAACGCCATGTAGGATTTTTAATGAGGTGGAAGAGAGAGAGGGAGGTAAAAGAAAGAGAAGTTGTTATGCAACTCATAAACATTTATTTTTTCATTCATAAATTAAGGGAAGATGCAATTATTATGAGACAATTAAAACAATCACCCATTGTATAAATAGTCTGATAAATAGTCTGAAGATTACGTGACTTGTATGAGACGGCCCACCGTTGTACCTGCCCTAAGAAGTAGGACGGGTCATGCACAAGTAGAAAACTACCTCCGTGGAATTGGAAATTCCTATGCAATTTCAGTAGCTTCCGTGGGCATCGCTGCTTTGATCAGAACAGTTCTCCAGTCCTACTCAGATGCTCAGCTGATTTACCGGATACTAGTGGCTACGTTGCTTTCCTGAGATGGATGCAACATCAGAGAATTTTGCCGCCAGGAAATTCCCTGGAAATTACAGCATACAGACTAAACTATTGTTGTATCTGGCTTAATATTCGGTTGCTCTGAGTTTTGCTTGGAAGTTTCAGAATCTTACATACATCTGGCTCAACAGAAATGGTCTTTTATACATGCAATGGCAACTAGCAAAAGATACAATATCATCAGGAAGTTGACTTTGTATTTATAAGCTTTTACCGTTTCTCTCAACAAAATCTGTACATTGTTCTCTTTGATATACGCCTCAAAAGCTTTGACATTGTAACACCTCTGTATCCTCCCAGTAGCATAAATAATGTATGTGACGTTGAGCCTATACTTCTACCTTAACGATATCATTTCTTTTTTGGGGTACCTAAAAAATATCTATAATAAACAGAGTAAGGCAGAAGTGACAGGTAATCATAGTGAGCAAATAAAATAATTCTCAAAGAAGTAAGCGAATCCCAATATTTAATGAAAACCGGACGACAAAACTTGAAATTCTTGTGTCAAGTTGAAGTTTGACAACTCGAGAATTTCGGGTCTCCTTCCTCCTTTGACAATAGAATTAAACTACGCAGGTTTCTGTTACTTGATTTTGCAGCTACCTTCAAAACGCCCCTGGTGTACAATTTTATTTTAAAAATGACAAACATCCATTTTAGTAGGATGCTTTGTCCTTGCGTCTTCAACTACTAGTCCAGTTTCTAAAAAGACAGTTTGTTCACTTACATTTATTTTTCTTAAAAGAAGGGAATCTTGCAAATCTAACGCGTCGGTAAGATACGATACTTAAGATCTCCAAGCGATTAGGTACACTTCACAGAAATGCTATGCAGAGAGGTTGACAGCACATAAACTAGCAACGTAGTTAGCTACCATCAACTTTATTTTTTATGCTTTAAACATGCGAAATATTCAGTACTCAGTACTGGAAACGTGTGCAGCGAGCAAAGAAATTAGGTGGCCTAGGCATACCCGAGCTCGGTAGTTTTAACCGGGATCTACGGCTACGATGGCAATGGTTAAAGTGGAAGGACAACAACAAGCCTTGGTCTGATATGCAAATCCATCATACTCCCACAGAGATTGACCTATTCGGGGCCTGCACAACCATAACCCTTGGAAATGGACAGCGTACTTCTTTCTGGCATGATAGATGGCTACAAGGGCAAATTCCCAGGAATTAGCACCTGACCTCTTCAAGCTTGCGCAAGAATGAGAAGGTTTCCATTGCTCTCACTAATGGGCAGTGGAAAAGGGGCTTGCGACGGATGTCAACCACGGCCGAGATCAACCAGTATACAGCTGTGGACTCTACTACAGGCGGTGCAGCTAGGAGACCAACCAGATGACATCTCTTGGCGATTCTCGGCGGACAGCACTCTACTACAGGTGGTGCAGCTAGGAGACCAACCAGATGACATCTCTTGGCGATTCTCGGCGGACGGAAAATATTCCTCACGCTCTGCTTATAAGGTACAATTCACGGGGGCCTTCGCCGACCATAATTGGCAGCGGCTGTGGAAGATCAAAGCCGAAAGCAAATGCAAATTCTTTGGCTCGTTGATCCTCCAGAACAAACTATTGACAACAGACAGGATAATCAAGAATGGAGGTCAGGCCAATGCAACCTGCTCCTTGTGCCGCACCACAGTGGAAACCGCGTCGCATATGATGGCTACGTGCTCCTATTCTGTGCAGGCATGGAACGCTTTCGCTTCGATGGGGATTGTGCCACATCAGCTACCTCCTACCACCTACCGACGGCTCAAGCAATGGTGGACAACCATGATCGGCCCTGCGGGAACACAAAATGTGCAAGCCATCGAGCAAGCGGTCGTCTATATCGCCTGGAACATACGGAAGGAGCGGTGCCGCCGAGTCTATGACAATAAATCCATGACGTCGGCTCAGTTCGTCCCAACAATCAAGCATGACATCCAGACATGGCACACGGCGCACTTCATTTGGGAGGAGTAGCCTTTGTTATCAGGAGATTGACGAAGACACCACTAGCGCCTCGCTGTCGACGGCCATGTCGTCTACCGCTGAAAGAACAAAACCGTTAAATCCTACAAAATTCGCTCCCACGGGGAGTCGATACCAGGACCTCAAAGATGCTACTCGGATGCCTTAACTGTTAAACTAAGACCCATTTCACCCTTTATTTGTACTTTGACTATTTGCTATTCTATCTATAATGAAAGGCAGAACACCTGCTATTGCGCTAAAAAAAAAGTACTCACACTGTGCTCAGGAAAAGATTCTCTCTGCTCTTTTGACTTTTTGCACTATTCGAACAAACATCCTCCTCTCGATGCAAGAATTCAGTCAGACTAGTGTTCCATGTCCATTCGTATTAGGTGCGTGGTGCACCTCCTCTATACTTCAGAGAGTTGATCGATCAGAAGTCTTAAGCCATCGTGACAACTGGCATACAGCAAACTTTAGACTTCAGATGTGATCGTCCCAATTTGAAAACTTATTCTCGAACAGATTTTAAACACAAAACTGTTTTCCAAACCGTGCAGAAGGTAAGCAAACTTGTTAAAAAAAAACAGGTAAGCAAAGCACGGTTTTTCGTCGTAAAGGTCCTGTAAGGTCAATGTTTTACTGTTGCATTGCTCTTCCGGGGCACAGATTTCAAACACAAAAATGTTCATATATGCAGTGTGTAAGCTGAGATCACTTTGTCGTCGCAAAAGTTTGGCAAGGTCAATATTTACTAGTACATTAGTTACACTCTTACAGCATCAGCGCGCAACCATCTAGTGCAGGTAGCAACTCGATTCTTCTACTTGTTTTCTCTCTCACACCACCAACGCATAATTAAGCAGAGTCAACATAAACCAGACCAAGGGGAAGTAACCATGGCGTATTGGCGTTGGTCAAGTTTTCGCCGTCCCCATTTGATTCCGCGACTCCGAGTCCTGCGCTCCAACTCCACCGACTCATGGACGGATGGACCCGTTCCTCCTTCGTTGCCAGTTGCCACGTACTACGACCTGTCAATTCATATGTGTACCCCACGCCACCACACCACACCTCGCCGAAGTCAAGTCAAGCGAGAGCTAGCTAGCGCATGCAGCAAGATATTGTTTTTCCAAGAGAAGCGTCGCAATAAGACACCTCCTCCAATCGCATCGACTCTCCTCCTCGGCGCTAGATTCCGCAGTCTCTTCTTGCGGCTAGCGCTGCGAGCATATAAAGCGAGCGCCTCCCGCGGCGCAAGCTGGAGGCTCGTGAGCTGCGTGTGGCCCGTCGCTTTGCTTGCTTGCTTGCTTGTGTGGTAGTCGATGCAGTGGTAGATGGGGACGCACTCGTCTCCGTCCTCTCGCCTCGCCTTCTCCTTCCTCCCCCGTCTCGCGTTGGTCGTGCTCGTGTGGTGCCATGCGAGCCTGGTGGCCACGGCGCAGCAGGTGCGCGTCGGCGTCATCCTGAACATGACGTCGCCCCGGCGGCGCGTCGGCATTCAGATGGCGGTGGAGGACTACTACGCCGCGCACCCTGGCTCCGCTGCCAGGATCGGGCTGCGGTTCCGGAACTCCGACGTCGGGGACGTTCTTGGCGCCGCTTCCGCTGGTAAGCTATCTCTATCTACGCGCTTCTCTGATTATAGTACGTGCTTAGCTTACCAGCCTTGACATGTTAGTATTTTTGGTCCATCATGCTCCAAAGGGATCGGGGGAGTAAAAATTTGCCTCAAACTCTAAAGAGTGCTGAAATTATGAGTAGATATACTTCCTGTCCAGCTAGCCTCGCGTGAATCACTGGTTTGCGTAATTAGCATTGCTGTTCGTGTGTTAGATAGTGGTAGAATTTGCAACACATTATCGTCCTTGGTTCTTGCAGAATTGGGCATATGTGCATGTGCTTCTGTGGCTTCAGCGACCTAGGACCACTAGTTATCGTGGCTCTGCTTGCTCTATAGCATGCCTGCCTTTGTCACGTTGCGCCGCCGATCTTTTTGATCTTCTGTTTGAACATTTTTTTTTTGTGAACGAAATGAAGTTCGTCATCCACATTTTTCCTCGAACCGCCGAATTACTTTGAACATTCGTTCACTAGTAACGTCGTAGGGTCGTGTCTACCATCCACGACGCCGACCCCTCTGAGTATCTGATGCTGGTTCGTTTTAGACTTTCAACAGTTCGGCATATTTAAAAACGCCATGTTGTCTGTCGTCCAACACGATAAAGACACGGGACAAAATTAAATCCATCTCTTGCTTTGGATCTCAGCTAAGCTGTCCTGCAACTGAACTGTCGTATCTAGCTACTAGTATTCTTATGATAAGAATTAAATTTTCTTTCATGATATGGTAGCTGTCTGTCGTTGCGATATGGTTATTTAGAGACCTGGAGGCATTAGCTCCATGCATGTCGCCTTCTTCCTCTTCCATCTTAATTTTTGTTTTGATCGGTGTCGCATTCTCCTTGGATCAAAGCTGGACTAGTCTTGGGAGTTTGTTTGCCGAGGCACGTGCGAGCAAGGTGGTCCTGCTCCGCTGTTCAAATCAGGCTAGACTTCAGTCCAAGCACGAGAATAGCTGACGATGATACGTGGTCAGCCACGACACAGTTGCCAAAATTTCAGATCCAATCCCTGCCGATTTTATAGTAAATTTAACGATTAGGTGCTTGCTGCTAAATTAGGCTGAATAAAACTTGCAAGTGGTAGTGTGACATTACGGTGCCATTTCTGTCGAGACTATACAAGATGTTGTATACTAGTTCAGTCAAAAAGATGTTGTATAATAAATTCAGCGTTTTTTTTTGCCACTAGTTTCGTATGACAGTACTACCATACTACTAGTCAAGAGAATCAGTCTACACCGAGTTCAAAATACAGTACATAAGAAATGGACGTCCCGAATCGTGTCCCTATCTATTCTCTGATGGCCTAAGCCCTGAGCCCTGAATGGCTTGTAAATATTTGTGCTAAGTTTCCATCAGCCACATCTGACGACGAAAATCCTCGCTGTTTCCGCGTGGAAACTTTGGCGATGTGATTTGGAATTGATATGCCTGCGTATTCCGAATGGGACATCGATGGTGCATAGACTTAACTTCAGCCATGGAATGGTCTGGTCGGTTTTTAATTGCTTCTGAAAACGATGAACTAAAAGTCACCGTCAGTAGTGACAACTCGATGTTTCATCTGTTATTACTTGCATCCTGAGCAGTCATCAGTCAACGAGACAACTTGATTGCTTTGCAGCCAAGCGTGCATCAGCCATAGTCTGGTGTAAGAGAATGCATAGTGAGGTCTGGTCAACGAAATGGAACGATCCAGCTTCTAGAGTTTCTCTGTTTGGAAGATGTTCATTGATCAACCGGTCAGGTCAAGGTTGTGATATATCCTAGCAAGGGAAATGAATTAAGTTAACATATGTCCTTTTCCCCTTTTTCCTTTTGGAGTCAATGTTGTTATAATGGCCAAGTTCTCCTTTGGGCTGGAATGCATATGGGCCTATTTTCGATCATTCTCATAGGTTCATTTCGTTTTGTTGCATGCAGCGGTGGACCTGATCGAGAACGAGCAGGTGCAGGCCATCATTGGGCCTCCGACGTCCGCCGAGGCCGAGTTCGTGGCCTACATCGGCAACCGCACCCACGTCCCCGTCCTCTCCTACTCCGCCACCTCCCCAGAGCTGTCGCCGGCGCAGACGCCCTTCTTCGTGCGCACCGCCGTCAACGACTCCGTCCAGGCCGCGCCCATCGCCGCCGTGCTCGCCGAGTTCAGGTGGCAGGCGGCGGCGCTCGTGTACGAGGACTCGCCCTACGGGTCCGGCATCCTCCCGGCGCTGGCCGACGCGCTCCAGGGCGTCGGCGCGAGGATCCTGGGCCGCGCGGCCGTGCCGGTCGACGCGACGGACGACCGCCTCGACGTGGAGCTCTACCGGTTCATGGCGATGCCGACGCGCGTGTTCGTCGTGCACATGAACCCTCTCCTCGCCGCCCGGTTCTTCCGCCGGGCGAGGAGAGCCGGCATGATGTCCAACGACTATGCCTGGATCGCCACGGACGGCGTGGGCAGCTTCGTGGAAGGACTCGTCCGCGACGACGTCGACGCGATGGAAGGGGTCGTCAGCCTCCGGCCGTACGTGGAGATGACGGAGCAGGTCAAGAACTTCTCGGCGCGTTTCAGGGCGAGGCTTCGTCGGGAGTACCCGAACGCCGACGACGTCGTACACCACGACCCAACCGCGACGATGCTCTGGGCGTACGACACGGCATGGGCGATCGTCGCGGCGGTCGAGGCGGCCGGCATCTCCGGCCCGGCGTTCCAAAGGCCGCAGGGAAACGTGGCGCCGACGGACTTGGCCCGGCTCGGCGTGTCGGCCACGGGAGCAGCGCTTCTCGACGCGGTGCGCGCCACGAGCTTCCGCGGGCTCGCCGGCAATTTCACGCTCGTCGACGGGCAGCTGCAGCTGCCGGCCTACGAGATCGTCAACATCGTCGGAAGAGGCGCGAGGACGGTGGGGTTCTGGACGGCGGAGAACGGAGTCTCGCAGGCTCTGGACGCCAGCGGCGCCCAAGGGCTGAAGCAAATCCTTTGGCCGGGCGACTCGTTGAGCTCCCCGAAAGGTTGGGTCGTGTCGCCGAACGGGCGGCAGCTTCGGGTCTACGTGCCGATGAAAAATGGCTTCAAGCAGTTCGTGGACGTCAGCAATGACTCGAGCACCGGGCGCATAAATGTCACAGGCTACTGCATCGAGGTGTTCGACGCAGTCATGCGTGACATGCCGTATCCGGTGAGCTATCAGTATGTGCCGTACAACGAGAGCTCGGAGTCCTACGAAAATATCGTGACCCAGGTGGTCAACAAGGTCAGTACACTCCTGCCAATGCACGTTCGAGAATTATCAAGACGATTTATGTGCTGATACTGATGATGCTTGCAGAACGCGGACATCGTCGTCGGCGACGTGACGATCACGGCGAGCAGGATGGCGGAGGTGGACTTCACCATGCCCTTCACCGAGTCGGGGTGGTCCATGGTGGTCGCGGTGAAGGCGGACACGAGCACGAGCATGTGGATCTTCCTGCAGCCGCTCACGGCCAGCCTCTGGCTCGCCAGCCTTGCCTTCTTCTGCTTCACCGGCTTCGTCGTGTGGGTGATTGAGCACCGGATCAACCCCGAGTTCCGCGGCACGCCGTGGCAGCAGTTCGGCCTCATATTCTACTTCGCCTTCTCCACGCTCGTTTTCTCACACAGTAAGTGTTGCGTCTGATTTCTCTGTTCTTGTTTTACATTTCTTGTTGAGCGCGAGAACAAGCAGTGATGGCTTGCATTTCGATAATCTGCAGAGGAGAAGCTGGAGAGCAACCTGTCGAGGTTCGTGGTGATCATATGGGTGTTCGTGGTGCTGATCCTGACGTCGAGCTACACGGCGAGCCTGACGTCGATGCTGACCGTCCAGAAGCTCCAGCCGACGGTGACGGACATCAGGGAGCTGCAGCGGCGCGGCGTCGTCATCGGTTACCAGGACGGCTCCTTCATCAAGGACACGCTGAAGAAGTGGGGCTTCCAGGAGTCCAACATGAGGAACTACAGCACGGCGGAGCAGTACGCCGAGGCCCTGACCAAGGGTCCGGCCAACGGCGGCGTCGCCGCCGTGTTCGACGAGATTCCCTACCTCAAGCTCTTCCTGTCGCAGTACTGCGACGGCTACACCATGGCCGGCCCGATTTACAAGACCGACGGCTTCGGGTTCGTGTTCCCCAGGGGCAGCCCGATGACGCCCGACGTGTCGCGCGCCGTCCTGACGCTGGCGGAAGGCGAGCAGATGGCGCAGATCGAGAAGAAGTGGTTCGGCGAGCCCGGCGTGTGCCCGAGCCAGGGCGCCAGCGCCGCCGTCGGCTCCTCGAACCTCAGCTTCCAGAGCTTCGGCGGGCTGTTCCTCATCACCGGCGTGGTGTCCGGCCTCATGCTGCTCATCTACCTCGCCACCTTCTTCTACCGCGAGCGCGACGAGCTCCGGGCCGCCGAGGAGGCCGTCGGCTCCGGCTCCGGGAGCCCGTCGCTGCGGCGGCTGCGCGCGTGGATGCAGCACTACGATAGCAAGGACATGAGGTCCCCCACCTTCAAGACGAATGAGGAGTCCGTCAGGACCGGGCACCACACGCAGAGGTGGGTGGATGACACCATCAGGGGTGGCCGCGACGCAAACGGAGCGGTGCAGGCGGCGAGAGAGGACGCCATTGGCATGAGCCCGTTCAGCATCTCCACCGGCTCGGAGATGAACGCTGGTTCTTCCCCGGCGTCGGAGCTGGCGACCTCGTTCGAACAAAGGATGGAGGAGGCAGCAGCCCCCGAGGAGATGCCAAGGTCAACATGACAACTTCAATCTTAGCTGCAGATAATTCACCACCTGTAGGTACAGGGCAAATGTTCCCTGACACGTCTGGTAGAAAATCTTGACACGTTCAATCAGTAGCCTCTGTAAATAGTAGTAAGTACATTGTCCATTAGCTCAGTGCTTGAGTTAGCACTGCTTGTGAATCGTCATTGTGCAACAATAATCTGTTACTCCTACTAGATAAGATGATATACAAGTACATTGTTCATTAACTAAAGTTTGTGCTCCATCACGAATTGAACGTATTTCTGTTCAGTTTGATATGGTTAATACTGACCATGGACTCCGCCCACAAACTACTCTTTTGCCATGACGAACAAGTGTTTGCAAGTTCTTTCGACAATAAGAAGTGCATGGAAGCAAAATCTCGGCTGAAGTTGAATTGTCTTTACAACATGCTTCCGTACACTTGGACACTCCCAAGACATTGCAAAAAAGGCAAAATGTCCAATTTTACAATTTAGTGTTTTTCACCAGGCTATTCTTCTGGGTTGGCATACAATGTTACACTGCAAATAAGTTAATCCTGTTTTGTTTTCAGAAGAACCTAGGATACAACACATATGATACAACAGTGCATGGTGCCGCATCATGCTCCGGCCGTGACTTGACCATGGCATGATAAAGGCCAAAAGCCATGCATCCTCGCCGCAGCAGAGCCAGCTCTAATAATCTAATCCCTGTGGCTCCCAAATTATACACAATCTAACGATCTAAACATGCAACCCTGATACAAAATGTTGAGAATCGTCAAAGGAGGTATCAGAACAAAATGATACATAGAGCAGGAAATAAAGCTGGCAAACAATAAGAAAATGGTTGCACTGAAAAAAAAAACATCGTAGGAAAATTGACTTCCCAGGATATTACCTGATTAACATAGGAAAATATCATCACTCCCCATTTATCATGAGAGAATGATAAGGAACCTTATTTATTTCCAGAATGGTGGACTGATCCTGAACGAGTGGCTGTTTCCATGGTTCTCCATCCATCTGAACGTATGCACGATTCCACTCACCACCCCTCATTTCAAACTTGATAGCCGCAGCCTAGCATGCAGGAAACGAAACATAAGAAAACATTCAAGAACATAATCCCAACAAAACATCATCTTTTTTTCCGCCGACAGAGTGCGATAAAAAAGGCTATGTTGTTGTTGTTGTTGTTGTAGAGTGCAATAAAAAAACTTAAGTACCTGCGCAATGTGCTTTGCTTTTATAAGCTCAGCCATGACAAATGAAGCATGCCAACCTTCTTTTAGACCAAATATTTCAAGCAAGCCATCATCTGAGTGAGCTTCAACAAAACCTCTCTGCAAATTGATATAAAAGCCAATATTATGTACTCATACCCATACAAGGAAATAAAAATCTTAATGTACCCCCCACATGCCACTGAATGTTTGCGACCTGATATTCTCAAAAGATACATTGAAATTTCTAAATTATAATTGTTAATAATGCTAGGTTGAACATTTTTCCGACATCAACTGCCTACATGCCAGCCCTCAGGTAGCTCAACATTGCAAGCAATTTATATAACAAGCTTAACTGCTAACCTTTTCAAGGTATTCGGGTTTAAGATCACCCCATGGATGCCTCCCGCTGCCATAGTTGTATAAATTTAAGACGACAAGGGATCTAACACTGCAGTATTATAAAAAAGATGTGAGCGTGATTCCATGATATATAGCACACAGGTTGGCACAAGAAGTTTGAAAGAAAAACAAGAACAGTAATGATCTCAAGAACAATGGTGAAGAGATGATAAAATTTTTCCAAAATTCACAAAAGTATCCTAATACATGTTAGAAACAGACCCATGGGAAATGCATGAGTCTGACACGGTTACAATAGAATATCTGCAGGTGAACCATTTTTCGTTTTTATGATATTTCAGCAATAATCAATAGGTACTGGTGTTGAAAACAAATCCCTAGAAGAGACAGAATGTGATGTATACAGTGAGGGTCTCACTGGAAATTTCAAGTGGTTCTTAATGATGTTATCAATAGCTTGTACAGTACAAAAGAGATCAACAACTTGCCTAGAAGGCATTTGAACTTGCTCCCACTCAGAACAATTGGCCTTTTTAATGTAAAGTCGCAAAATGTTCTTAAGCCCCCTGCATAAGAAAAATATTGTCAGCTTTGAATAGATGGCTGGATGGTATTTTATTTATGAACAGCCAAATATGGAGACAAAACTAAAAAGATATGCTTCATTGTCATTACAACATATATTATACCATGTCTACAAAGATCTAACTAAGAATAGAACTCTATTGAGTTGGAACAAAAAAAGAATAGAACTCTATGCTGCAGTCCGTCATATATCTCACCATTCCTCTTTAAGAGCGCAATAAATTAATCTCTTACAAGTTCAGCAGCATAACAATAACTACAAACCGTGGTAGAGTCTCGAGTGGATCAAAGAAAAACAAACAGTTGAATATTCTAAATTTGAAGCTATATTAGAATCCATGTAAAAGCAGGTCATTCACCTTAGCTGAGGACCTGCTGCACAAGGTGTACAGAACCACCCCTGAGTGCAGCTATATCCAGCATAAATCAACTGCAGGGTAAGAAACAAAGATCATCAGCACAATCACTCATGAGTCGGATAACAGGATAAGACATGACTCTGAGATACCGAAGGGCTATACTTCGAAAAACTGATATGGAACAAAACTGCACATCCATATAAATAGGTCTTTGGATCCTATTTGAATTTTTTTTTATATAAAAGAAATTATTTGTTCTTGGTAAATTTGCAATGACACATCAACCTCAACTTAACAGGAGTAATATGCTAAGAACAAACTGTGACGTTGGGATGCTAACAATAATCTCCAAATTGTAAGTTACTGACGAAATAGGCACCCAATAAAGATACAGCTAATTGTCAGTGTCTGAATGATAGGATATATGCTGCTCATTACTACAACAATTTATTTCTATGTAGATTGATATGAGCTTTCAAGCAATCATACTTTAAAGATCATGATGTTGGACACATGCAATAGCATTTCGGCATTGAATTAGAAGTTACACCATTAAAGTTTTTCAATCGGCACCTTATTTGCAACTGGTCCTTGTGCAAGATATGGCTTTTCATCACGAAGATGGTGGAAGCCATATGCAACCTGAGCATCCATTCCTGTTCAAAGTACATTCTAAACTTAACAGTAACAAGAAACCATGAAAATTAAAATAAAGTCATAATTAAATTTCATTCTTAAATGAGACCTAAGAATTTAGTCATATGCTCTAATACCTATTGTAGTAACACGAGTCCCATTTTGTTGCTCATGTAATTTATGCATGGTCAATGCACTTAGTTTCATAGTCACAGAAGCATTATCATCTATATCGAGTTGTGAGCAACTGAGCATCATGTGCAGTGCATGATAAAGAACGGCATTAACAAGAAAGAAATTTGTTTTTAGTGATAAGGAAATACCAATACTAAGGTAGTTGTAGAATACTCCTTTATAGCATGAAGCCTTTTCAGATAACTCAGTTCCATTCTGCTGCACACCATATCAGATTACCCTTTGATAAATACAAACGACCAAACATACTGAATCAAGGAAGTTACATTTTCCAGTGACTTTTCAACAAAGCAGCTAGATAAGACTTTTTTTTTTTAATTTGGTCATCGTCAGCAATTCCCAGTCATTATTTGCTATCAAAATAGGCATGCAAGATATAGATTAACTAACTCCTTAAGAGGAAGGAGTTAAAAATGACGAGTGTTGCATATAGGTTCTCTAATGTTGGGAATATAAATTCAGGTGAATTAAGTCAAAACCTGGCTGATCTCCAATCGATCGGAATCTTCCCCTTTCTTAAGAGCATATGGCAACTCTTTTATTTCTCCCTCTGGCATCAGAATTACAGCTTGCCAACTGCATGGAAATAGCATAGGTTATCAGTGCAAAGAAACAGATGATGTGCCTACAATGAATTCATAGAAGAATAAATATCTATAACAAACACCAGAATTTGACGCTACAAAATAGATGTTCAAACATACAAATCAATATCTTGATACAATATTCTGCCTACCAAGAAGAAGAAGAAATCACATGAAGAAATCAAATATGACAAAGAGAGTTTTTTAGTTACAGCGAGTGATTATTTGTTTTGAGTTATTGGTGAATTTAGAGCACAGAAGTCGATCAGAAATAATTATGGAGCGACAGAATTACATAAAACTAAAACTACGACATAGTATGTTTTCCTCTAGTTCAACAACTAGTCAATAAAATGGATTAGATAGTAAGCATAGATGAATAAAAATGAAAACAGAAATTAATAGTAACCTCACCTGTCAAGACGGCAGATGGGAGCAGTGGCAGCCTTGCTGAGATAACGCTTTACAGCTGAGCGCCAGCCAAATGGAAATGAACCACCCTGCACATGTGCAAACAGTTGTTTGAATTGAAAACAAAGGATATACACAACATAAAGGGCATATGTATATGCCATTACCCATCCAAAAGACCTTGCGAGATCATTTCCAGTACCAAGTGGAATGATTCCTGTGGGCGGAACTGGTTCTCTCTTCGTCTTGTAAAGATCTGAGAGACATCCAAGCACCCAGCCAACTGTGCCATCACCCCCAGCAACCTGCCAGGAAAATTTTGTGCACCGATCGTGAAAATTTAGTAACGAGGAAGAAGCACATGCACTTTTAATATGGAAAGCAGCACCTTTCATAAGTTAAACAGAAGAGAAAGGAAAGTTGAATGTGTAGATAAAAGAATATTCTTAATAGACCCATCGAGCACATACCACGATCCTCATTTTTTCACGAATGGATTTTGCGCAGTTATCACCTTGATCAGCTAACCTCTCCAAACAACTCAAACCATAGTGAACAAAATCAGAAGGCTTCACTGCAGAAAGATCGAAGACCTGCAAAATGATCGCATCAGTATGTAGAGTTTTCCAAACAAGAAAAGACACTAGACACACACACACACACACGCACACGCACACACACACACACACACAAAAACAATAGATTTTGCGAGTGCATAACATGATCACATAAATAATAGTTATAATTCCTAAACCGAATTAGTGGACTAAATGAAAGAGTCCATCTTCTCAGTCAGAACAAGCTGATACATTAGATGTCCAGAGTCTGGTATTAGACTATCAAATTTGATACAAAATATGTATGCATTTCACCTGTTCCAGCCCTTTGGTACTTGACAGTTACATCAACAAATAAGCCTCATTCATTAACATCAGGTTCCACAGAATTTTAAGCATACAGAATTCAGATAGTATTCAGTTATTCACTAGTGTGAAAATCAGCATCAACAAGAGGCTCTAGATTACGCGTCAAGGAAATGTCAAGCTAGAAAATACAGGCAGTCCAACTCCAACCAAGATGGAATATGGTGTATTTCTTATTCAAAAGACTTTGGAGGTCCATGGTCTATATTTAGATCCCTCTCTCCCTCCCTAACTGCTACCTACCAATTTAAATATTCTGAGAGCGAGACACAAATTGATGGAGCCTTCCAATGATCCAGCGGTGTAAGCATTTATTATGAGTTTAGCACCCACAATAGTGTTCCGTCTCCACAGCTAAACAAGTCTTTTTGTCCTCTTCTTTTTTTTTTCTTTCCTTTGAGACGTCCTAACTCCTAAATCCAGTGGTTTTCAAAAAAAGAAAAAGAAAAATCCAGCACAATTAGAAAAGCCTTTCTGTTTCTGTCTATTTTCGCGATCTCATGCTGTAAAACTGATACTTTGGACCCCCGCCTTCTGGGTGGGGGTGGGTAATCTCGTTTCGAAAAAAAAATCCAGCACAATAATGGTAGTGTTTGCTTTCTTCTATCGAAATAAGTAGCAGAATTCATAATTCAGCCTCTGTAATATCCCTGTGGAATCTGCAAAACGTCAGTGAATGCTGATGATCTATTTTGTACCTCAGAGGCCAGAGTCATCCTGGTAACGTCACACGGATCACATGACACAGAGACGCTCATTCTCTCTCTGAAAGTACCATAGTGTCAGAATTGTTTGCCTAACGGAGGAAATCCAGCTAAACTAGTTATGTGAGCGCCAATCGCTGTGAAATTCCACTGGAATATCAGAAACGATCAATCGCAAGCTGCGGCGACAAACCAGAGCAAATGAGAAGCAACAAGAAACACGAAAGCAAACTGGACTGGAGAAAGGGGAGCGGAATTTAGGAGCACAGTTGCACGAGTGTCGTGCGAGCCGCGAATCCTGATGGCATCACCTGCTCCTCGCTGATGAGCTCGTGGAGCCGCAACTTGAGCTCGGGCCCGTGCCGCCCGCCGCTCTTTGAGTTCACGAACACCACGACGGGCGCCACGACCGGCCCCTCCTCCACCTCCGCCTCTGACGCCGCCGCGACGCCGGCGGCCTCGTCCTTGGCCACGACGGCCGCCTTCACCGCGCGGCGCAGGTAGAGCGGCATGACGACCTGCCTCCGCAGGTCAGCCTTGTCCACCTCCTTCCCCCACACCCCGCACGCGCGCACCGACTCCCAGATCGACACGCGCGCCGACGGCGCAGTCGACGGCGCCCTCCGCACGCCGTTGCCGGCGGCCGCAGCATCCTCTGCTCGCTCCATGGCTGCGACGGCTTTCCGCTCCGCGGCGCACTACAGCTCAGCAGCTATGACAGATTTTGGTCGCTCGTTTTGGTTGGTCTGGCGTCGGCGAGCCGATGGAAAATGGGGAAATTTCTGTCGACTTTATTAGCGGGCTCGTTTTATATTGCGAGGTTTTACCAAGCGGGCGTTCGTTAATCAGGTGGACTTTTGACCAATGCTTGCATGCTGCTGACGCGCTCAGCGCCCAGCGCGTTGTTCTGTGCTGGCGTCGCATCGCATCTGCTTGGGTGCGGGCACGGCTTTCCTCGGATGGGTTCCTCTTTTGCAGGTGGCTGGGAAAAGAGGAAGGGTACGAGTGTATTTTTGATCAATCGAGTGAATTGGTTTACCTCCGTCTCCTCGATTTGAATTTGTGTAGGCTTGGGTCAAGACTAACCATTTCTGTTTTCCGTGCAACAATGTGTCGTTGAACTTCATGATGCCTGAATTGTTTTTAAGGAAATTTATTCATGTGATGTGACCTCTTGACTTTATTTATCAATTCTTTAAATCATGATTGTAAATGATTCGTCGCTTTACGTCACCAACAACCGCCTAATAACATTGCTAACATTTATTAGACGGTGTTGGAAAGGTACCATTACAAATTCAAACACCGTCAAGTCAATTTGAAAATGACGAAACCTTACTTGTTAAACAAGAGAAGGTCTGGCAACGGTTAAGCTCATAAAGCTTCCATTGCGCCCATATTATCACTTGTAATTATTTTCATCTCGTGCATCTTTTAATAATTTAGGATATTCAAATAGTGATGTTAGAAAAACTACTATGTTCCCTATACACTCAAAGTAATGGACTTCTTAAGTGCATCTTTTAATAATCTACAGCTAGCTTATGCTTGCATGAATTTCTCGTTTCTGATATAATAAAAACATAGACAGGTTATTGCTCACATTGGACAATGACACATCAGCGATCTAGGCACAACAAAAGTTGTCATTGCTGATGAAGAATGAACGCTTTTATTTTCTCGTTCATGGATAATAGGATAGTCCTACCAAGAGCATTTACCACTAGATTCTACAATATTTCGCATTTACTAAGATTTGGTCCGGAGGGAACATTTTATCCAAAACATTTGTCAATTTTTATCCAACTATCGTACTCCAACAAAGAATAGTCAGATAAAAGTAACACTTTTTAATAACGTACGAACAGGACAGTGGGAGATTTTGGCATATATTCTCACCATTTGACCGTCTACTTTCAAAATGCAGAATAAATGCCATTCCACCTCTGGCCTTCTGATAACCCAACCAACGATTGGACGGTTGGAACCAAACGATGCGTACGCTCACTTTGCCGATGCGTACGCTCACTTTGCGCACCTGCGAGCACGCCTAACGATCGGGAAAAGGCTAGGGGTGTGTTCGGCGTTTTAGAGTCTAAAATTTAGAGGGGTTTAAATACAAAAAATCTTGTCTTAAATAAAGTTTAATTACAAAACTAACTGCAGAACCCCCCTCTAAATCGCGAGACGAATTTAACGAGGGTAGTTAAGTCGTGATTAGACGATATTTACTGTAGCATCACTGTAGCAAAACATAGATTAATTAGGCTCATTAGATTCGTCTCGTAAAGATGTACCCATCTGTAAAAAGGTTTTGTCATTAGACTTTATTTAATACTTCTAAATAATAAGATTCTCTTTAGAGTTAAATTTTAGAGGGGTTTAAACGGTGAAACGAACACACCTTGCCTAGCGATGCAGCCTTCTTGAAAGACAAGCTCTCCCGGCTGTTACGGTCAGAAAAAGACGAGATTTCCTGGCTGTTTGTCATGTGGAACCGGTGGGAGAATGTGGGTGCGGGTGGCGCCCATGCACTCCTCGCTTTATTCCAGTGTCTGCCCAGTGGCGTCAAGCGCACGGTTGGCGGCAGTACGTCTACTTGCACAATAATATCGCGTACTCACCCACGAACTACCTCAACCACATTCGTTAATGCCATGTGAGCCCAGCCACGACCGGACCCACCTGTCATGTAAGAGGCTAATAAATGCCACTGATGAGCTCGCGCGGAGGAGCGTGGCCGGAGGCCAACGGCAGCGGCACGTGCGCGCCGCGGTGGCGTCCGGCGTGGGGGCAGCGCCGCGCCAGCCTGGCAGGCTGCCGCCGCGGCCGGCAGCATCATTGGATTAGGAAGGGTATCTGGTTTGAATTGATGTCGACCGCCATGTTTGGCTTGGCTTCATGGCTTGGACCGTTGGAGGCGTGGGGGCGGAGAAAGCGGAGCCCGGCTCCTGCTTCTGTCATCAGACGCTATCCTTTTTCTTCTTCTAGAACTGTAGACCGACAGAATTCCTCTAGTAGAACTTTAGGCCTTAATTACTTCTAGAAGCACATTAGGACTGAGTGTTATTAGTGGCACGATTTCGTCGTCCGATCTACTAGAATGTCTTGTTCCAATCAAAGAGGGAAAAGTTGTTTGGGGACGTAGATAAATCGAAGCACCAAGCTCTCGTGGTAGGCGACAATGACCAGGACCCATGGCCGCGTTGAACAGGGGAACTAATGACTTTTTTTTTAGGTTGAAATGAGAGCGCCAAGTGTTGTTGGGCCTACATGGGCCTCATTACTTGCAAATGAGCTGTTAAGAAACCAATACGGCATGTTGGGCCTACATGGTGTTGCTGGCGAAGTAAGTCCAGTCCGTTATGGATTCTCCCCCAATTTGGATGCGTGTCGGAAAAGGAGAAGCACAGTCCACAGCCTGCCCGTCTCCGCCTTTCCCATATAAAAACACCATCCTGATCACGGACACGATACGAAACACAACCCCATCAATCGCCGGCGAACCCCGAAGCCCTAACGCACGCCGCGCGCCGTGTTCGATCGCACTATCAACCGCAAAGACCGAGAGAGGGAGGCATGGCGGCCGCCGCGACGCAGCATCCGCAGAAGATGCGGTGGGGCGAGCTCGACGACGAGGACGACGACAACGGCGGCCTCGACTACCTCCTCCCGCCGCCGGTAGTCATCGGTCCCGACGACAAGGGCATCAAGAAGGTGATCGAGTACCGCTTCGACGAGGAGGGAAACAAGGTCAAGGTCACCACCACCAAGCGCGTCCTCAAGGTCGCCCGCACGCGCGTCACCAAGGGCGCCATCGAGCGCCGCTCCTGGCCCAAGTTCGGCGACGCCGTCAAGGAGGACGCCGGATCGCGCCTCACCATGGTCTCCACCGAGGTGATCCGCATCGAAGGCCCGCGTGCCCCAGGTTTGTTCCTCTTCCAACCGATTTCAGTCACCTATATAAATCTGCATCGTAATATATTGATCTGCCATAGACAGTCCATATTGTTTTGTGGTTCTAATTCGAAATCTATGCTAAAGTTGTGGGTGTACTATATACATGCGTGCTATTTCAAATTTCGGGTGGTTTATTTGACCTGGATCATACATGCATCGACAATATTGCTGCATTGTGCTATATGAAGTTTTTTTTTTCTTCCGTGGACATGATTGGTGTTACAGTAATATACGTGGGAAAAAAATTACTTTCTATGTATGTCCCAATTGGATTGTTGTGTATTACTAGATAGTGCATGTTATATTACATACCAAGCATGCGTTTGTCGTCAGAGTAATTTTCGTAAATTCTGAAGCATTGTTATTGTTGAACTAGAGTAGCATGTCCTATCGTTTATCTGACGCTGTGAATCGGCTTGCTTAAGGGAAGCTGCGGCTCAATTTGCTATCAATATGCTAACATATCAGTTCAGTAGTGTGCAATAGACCATTCATTCAGACCTTGCAATTCTTTCAGCTAATGCAGTAACATGAATATTCAGACGTTGTATTCGTTTTTTCTGTTGTGAAGCCTGTCTAACATGACTACTTCATTTCACACAGTAGTCTTTTTTTTTTTTTTTGGTTATATTGCTGTTAGTTCACACCAGATATTCAGAAATCGTGCTTCTGACCCATACATGACAAAGGATATGTCAGTTCAGTAGTGTTCCTCTTCTGGAAATAGACGAGATTCAGATGTTGCAATTTTTCTGCTAAAGCAATGACACAAATATTCTCACATAGCTGACATTAATTTGTGAAATTATTTGATCTTTTATCTCTTTTGAAGCCTCTAAATTTGCTGGTTGTGCTGTAATCTCGTTTTGTCATGCCTTTATGCTTTTAGCTAACTGTTCACTTGATTGCAGGGAGCAAAGCAGAGGATACTTCTGATGACCCACTGACCAAGGCAAATAACACGCTTATGGTTTGCCGCACCTGTCTGAAGAGGGGTGAGCACTGGACTCATCAGTGCCCCTACAAGGACCTCGCTGCACAGTCTGAAACTTTTGTGGAAATGCCCCCTACTGCCGAGGACTCTAAACCATCAGGCGATGCTCGTAAGAGTACATATGTTAATCCCTTCTTGAGGGAAGGTGGCGCTGGTAGGAGTGGAGCAGCTGATGTGATGAGGCGGAGGAACGATGAGAACTCGGTCCGTGTCAACAATCTCTCAGAAGACACCACTGAGGCCGACCTCCGAGAGCTGTTCAACGTGTTTGGCCATGTTACCCGTGTCTATGTTGCAGTGGACCGGCAGACTGGATCAAGCAGGGGTTTTGGCTTTGTCAACTTTCAACACAGGCAGGATGCTGAGCAAGCTATCGCGAGGCTCAACGGGCACGGCTATGATAACCTTATCCTACGTGTCGAGTGGGCAAATCCAAGGCCGAACTAGTTTCCTTGTGCCACTAATAAAAATAAATAAATTTTCATATTTACCATTATGGTAGTTCTACAGTAGCACTCTGCAAACATGTGCTCTGTTATTTCGTCTGGTTGAGACTAGTTTTACTCGCCGCTGCTGCTTTTGCTGTCTTCCAAATTGTGAATTTTGTGGAGCATCGGATGAATTCTGAATATTGTCATCTTTGCATAGTTTTTCTTAATATAGTTATCATCAGATTACTGTGCATCTCCGAAATGTGCGTTGGCAGGCATGATGCTCTGCATTAGCATGTTTGATGCAACAGTATTTCATATAACATAGGTAAGGCTGTTTTATTGCAGAATCGCCAACTTCTGAACAAAACATTTCACTCAGACCAATGTCCGGCCAGAATTGCAGAACCTCAGCTCTCATATATGGTACATTTTACCGTTCTCAAATCTGATTCATAAGCTCACACTGTACTCTAGAACATCGCGATCGAGCTACACCTCTTACCAAAAAGAAACTTCACTCGTCAAAGTGCGACGCATGGTGAATGCATATGAACCACTTGCCATCAACCTTCTCAAACACATTGGTGGCCACCTGCTTGCCCCAGCTGCTGCTCCCCTTGGTCCTGACCAGCTCCAGGCAGGTGACGTAGCCCACATCGCCGCGCACATGCACCTCCACGTCCTGCAGGTCGACCTGCAGCGGGAACTCGTAGTCGGCGTCGCAGACCATCTCCCAGCTCTGCATCACCATCTCGTACCCGGAGATCCTCCCCGTGGACGGGTGCACGACGTAGACGTGGTCGCCTTGCGCCCAGGCCTGGTGCATCGCCACGAGGTCGCCGTTCTTGAAGGCCGTGTAGAACCGCGCGTTCGCCGCGAGGACGGCGGACCTGCCGTCCTCCTGGAGCACGCGGAGCTCGTCACGCAGCCTCGCGGCGCGCGCGTAGTCCTCGTCCTTGATCGCCGTCTCCAGATCGCGTCGCAGGGATTCTTCGTCGGCGCCGTTCTCCGTGCTTGCAGGACGTCCTTCGGCGGCCTCCCCGCTCTTGACGTGAGCGGTGGTGAGTCTGTGCAGGCGGATGCTTGACGTTTGAAACCCTGCGCTGTTTGCCCAGGAGATATTACATAATGCTCAGTAGTCATGAGACTATGCAGTGCTTCGACTGCATTAGCTTGCTGTAAAACGTGGCAGTGCAAATTTCAAAAGGGAATGAACTGGAGTACCATTTTGTAGAAATGGTGATACTATATGCAAGTGTAGATTAATGACTAAGTAGATGGGAAGGTGGCATATGACACATAAGAGGAGGATTAGGCACAAGCACAATTTAGGGGGAAGAAAATCATTTGTCTCTGATGGTGCACGTAAGCTGTTAAGCATATGCGATGGGTCAACCCAAGCCTTCGCGGGAGATGTAACGAAGACGAAGCTACTACAGCCCTGTTTTGAGCAATTAGTGATAAAAGGACAAATAAATTGAGAGAACGGGTCTCACAAACGCTTCACTCCAACATGAAAGCAGCTTCTTGCTGCGGATGCAGCGGTAGTGGGGACTCCATGCCGCCAAGAAACTCTCGCCGGAGAGGCCGCCGCCGCCATAGCAGGGGAAGGATATGGTGTGGCTACGAGATTGGTGAACGGGTAAGGTTTTCTGCTCCCCTCCAGGCTAGCGCGCATTCGCCCTCACTAAGCCCACGTGCGCCGGTCGGCCCATCGAACAGTTTTTTTCCTTCTACCTCAATACACGGGTTATGAAGAAAAAAGGATTCATTAACCTATTTTAACAATTGTAATATCTTTTTTATTACACATTACAATTCAAAGACTCACTGTTGGTGGTCAAATTTGGCAGGTGGCTTTGTTTTCAGAACTTCCAAGTGCTGCAGCCGGTCCGTGGCCTGATGATGATGGGCCTGATGATGATGTTCATATGAAGATGATCAACTGAGTTACATGGCTTACATGGTAGCTGTCAGCATTTGCTTGGGATGTTCAGAGAAGAAATAGCTTTGTTGACGAGTTTCTGAAGAAGGCCTGCAGTGAGTTACGTGGTCACTGTGTAAGCTACATGGATTTTCCTCTGAAGCTACGTGGTTGTTCATTTGAGTTACTTGGAGTTACATGGTCTTCTAGTTTCTTTCTTACAATGAGTTACATGGTCAAGCTGTTCAATTGTCGGGAATATCAAGATGCATCATGGAAGGTTCAAGGTATATCAGGATCTCGTGTGATGGCGTGTGGAGGATTCTGAAAGAGCTGGAGGTTACTGTAATGTTTCCGGTGGCCAGAAATTCAGTCAACATGGTGATTAGTCTATACAGGACTTGATTACGAAAGATTCTGAAGGCAGGATGACGTATGGTGCAATGAAAAGGGGCGTGTGCAGCTTGGAGATAAATGTGTGCATAATATCCAGACTAGGATCGTGTTAGTTTGAGTCGGTTTGGAGTCCAGTTAGTTTCGGAAGTCAAGTTTAGTCGTTTTTGTGTTGGAGTCTGTTACGGAGTCTGTACTTAAATATTCAGGTCTCGGAAGCGAAACGAAACTAGAGAAAAATCAATCGACACTTTCGTTTCTTTTTGCATCTGTTATTTCGTTCTTCGTTTCTTTGGTGTTTTGACGAGAAAAACACTCGAGCTTCCCTGCGAAACTGGGCAATCTTTACTGGTTTGCCGTGAAAACCAGTCGCCGCTGTTGCGAAAATACAGTATCTATCTTGTTGTTGCCTGACGAAATTTTGTTGAGCAACAAAATTGGCGACTCCGCTGGGGACGAGTTCGTCGTTCGTGTGGTGGTTTTGTTGCTGTTGATCGGCACCATCGTTGCCGGTTAAGAGCGAGCAGGAGGATGACGGTTGCTGGCGATCCTTCGGAGATTGATCAAGGCAACGTCATGGAGGTCAAGATTGAGGACTTGGCTGATGAAGATCGCAAGGCTCTCGAGCTTGAGATTCAGGAGGAGGCGGATGCTCTGCTCAAGGCGAAACTGGCAGAGTTTCGGAAGACCAGGAGCGGCGCGATCAAGAGGACTGCAGCGGGAAACACTTCAACGACCAAGGTAACAGATACTTCGTCCTTAACTCCTGAAGAATTAGTGAGGATGGTAGATATTTCAGTTACTAGCAAGTTTGGGGCAGAGATTGAACATTTATCTCGTACAGTTACTGAAACTGTGAAGGATTCTTTTGAGGGGTTTAAGCGTGCTTTTAAGCAAGACTTAGACAATAGCTTGCCTAGACAGGTTAGGTCGACTATCTTGCAGATTCAAGGGGAGCTGCATGATAAGCAGCCTGAGGGGTCTGATAGGAGCAATTCAACTAGTTTACCAAATTCTTTTGTGGCTTCAGGTGCAGTTAACAATTCAACTGGTTTACCAAACCCCTGTGTGACTTCAGGTGCAGTTAATAGAAATACAAATACAGTGCTAAACTCGAATATTCAGCAACCTTTTTATCAGACAATGGCACATAGTGTTCCTCCTATACCATCAATAGGGACTGGGGTTAATTATGGACCAGTGCCAGATGTGTTTTTTCCTAGAGTTTCAATACCTAGTGCTGCTGATACAAGTGCGAGCAGAGACGTTTCAGAAACTTTCAAGGAAAACTTGTTGAAAACTCTGAGAGAATTTGGTTTTGAACCGAAAAAGAGTGCTAGGACATATCAAAGGCCTTATCCTGATCACTTTGACACTATGCCATATCCTAGAGGTTTTAGGATCCCGGATTTTATAAAATTCACAGGAGACGATGGTAGGACTACATACGAACATATTGGGCAGTTTTTGGCACAAATCAGTGAGGTAGCACATACAGATGTTTATAGGATTAAATTGTTCCCTTTATCATTGTCTGGCACAGCATTTACTTGGTTTACTTCTCTTGCACCCAACTCTATTACTACTTGGTCTCAACTGGAGCATAAATTTCATGAATATTTTTATAATGGCGAGACTGAACTTAGGCTATCACACCTTACTGCAGTTAGGCAAAAATACACTGAATCAGTTTCTGAATATATTAAAAGATTTAGGGAGACTAGGAATAAATGTTATAGCCTAACAATTGGAGAAAAAGATTTGGCCGATCTAGCTTTTGCAGGTTTATCTTCTTATTTGAAGGAAAAGCTAGAAGGGCAAGATTTTGTTGACGTCAACCAGGTCATGCAGCGTGCCATTGCCTGTGAAAGTCGTGCTAAGGAAAGCAGGCAGTATAACCGATTTAAGGATTCAAATAGTAAAGAAAGAGACCGGCAGGGTGTAAATTGTTTGGAAGGTGACTCGGCTAGTGATGATGATGCTGATATTTGTGTGGCCGAGTGGAATGATTCACCTAAAAATAAACCCTTAGCTTGTTCTTTCTTGAAACATAGCCCTGGGAAAAAGGATGAAATAAAATTTACATTTGATGTAACTAAATGTGATAAGCTCTTTGATGTACTGTTGCAAAATAATGTAATTAGGTTGAAAGAAGGGCATGTTATACCAACTGCGGAGCAGTTAGCTAAACGAAAATATTGCAAATGGCATGATTCGTTTTCTCATACCACTAATGAATGTAATTATTTTCGTCGACAGGTGCAGTCAGCTTTGAATGACGGACGGTTGACCATGGGAGATGGTGGCAAAATGAAGGTTGATGTGGATCCTTTTCCTGTAAACACGATCAATTTTCAAGAGAAGAAGATCTTGGTTCGGACTGATCAAGCTGAAACAACCAAGGGAAAGAACGTCGTCGTGTCTGATGAGCTGAGAGTCAAGATGATAAAACCGAAGAGCCCTGAGGTTGGAGTTTGGAAGGTAAATGAGCTGAAGAGGTGGAGGCCAAAGGTCAAGCCAACTTCACAGTTTTTGCTGGATAAGTACACATACCAGCAGCAATACCGACGTGAGCAGCCAGGGAATGTTTTTCAGAGGTTAGGTGGTGTCAAAAGAGGACGGTCTCCTGATTATGAATATTTTCATAGAGCTTCAGGTAGCGGTTCAGCTGGCTGGACGGGAGGTCGGGTATTTGGTTACCATGATGTGCAAGCAGGACGGTATGGAGGCCATTGCTCATACATGCATCAGGGTCAAGGGTATATGAATACATGGCAACAGTTTGCAGCGTCTCGGAGGTGGAGGCCAATAAAACGGGACAGCGATGCTATTGTATTGTGTAATGGCAATGGAGCAGTTTCTGATGTCCAGAATGAGTTGATCTCAAATAATCACGAGATAACAGACATGGTGCAATGTTCAGACCAAGAGAGAAGCGTGGGCTCAGATGCAATTGTATTGATTGGAAAAATTCCTTGTAAATTGGCTTCAAGTGTCATGGCTGGGCAGGTCGAGGAGAGTACTCGTCAGGTTGCTGGACCATCTACATTAACAAGTGAAACTGTTGGGACAGGAGCTGAGCGGTATAGACCAGAAGAAGAGCCAGGCGTTAAGCATGCCAAGTTATTATCAGCGGCAGGCCGAGAGATTGTTGGGCCTGGTTACACACCTGACCCGGTGGTGCCAATAGTGAGTTCAGTTAATGTTGGACAAAGTGCACGTTTTTGTGGGAAAGCAGTAAGGCAAGCTACTAATTTTCAGGCTAGTAATTTTCAGACAAGGTGCAGTTCAGAATTTGTTGGCAGTTCTTCAGAGAAAAGTGGGAAGGGCAGTACCAGTATGATGCAGAGCTCAGAGGATATGTCAATCAAGTATGTGGCACCACGGAAGACACCTGCACCTCGCTGGTGTCCTGACGGGCTTAATCACACAAAAAAGAGACGAATTCAGAAACTGCGAGCAATGGAGAAGAAAGAAAAGGAAAGGGAAGAGCAGCGAGACAAATGGTTTAATGAAGTTCGTCCTATGGTTATTCCCAAGAAAACTTGGAGGGAGAAGCGACTGGCTAGAGAGGAAGGTAATGATGACATGGATAGTAACAATAGTTCTAGTGATCAAGAGAAGGATGCTGACTTCAGTATCAATATGGTGTTTGAGTTACCTTCAGAGTTTCGTGCTCCAGAGGAAGAGGTGGCTGAGATGTTACTAGGAGCAGAACGTGCAGTTTTTGAAAAACCCAAGGAATTAGGACAGCACATGAAACCTTTACTCATCAGAGGGCATTTGGATGGTAAACCAATGGGTCGCATATTGGTTGATGGCGGGGCTGGAGTTAATGTAATGCCTATTGCAGTGTTCGAGAAGTTGGGGTACAAGGAGGATGAGCTGATCAAGACCAATACAAGCTTGAGTGGTTTTACCGGAGAGCCAACTGAACCGAAAGGGATCATATCAAAGGAGTTGACGATAGGAAGCAAGACGGTGCCGACTGCGTTCTTTGTGGTTGACATGAAGAGGCGTTATAATATATTGCTTGGACGGGACTGGATTCATGCTAATGGTTGTGTACCATCCACGTTGCATCAGTTCTTGATACAATGGGTGGGAGACAAGGTGGAAATTGTGGAGGCGGATACTTCAGCATATGTGGCATTAGCTGAATCATCAATAGAGTTACAGAATAACGACATGAAATGTTTATCGGGGAGGGACTTAACTGATTATGATTATGTAAGTGTTGGTAAGGATGGTTTTGTACCTGTAAGTGTAAAGCCGGCGGATATAGCTCGGCTAGATAATATAAATTTGTAATGGATAGCAAAGAAAATAATCTGAAGTGGTTGCAGCAAAGAACTGAGGAGTATCGTTCTGGAAGGAACGACATCAGTGATGTGGTGGAAGATTTTGATGACATTGGAAAGTTAGGACACGGATTTTCTTCTGTTGACAGGCTCGAAGAGGTGGACATTGGGGATGGATCTGTTCCTAGGCCAACATATGTGAATGCAAATTTATCAAGGGAAGAGAAGGCAAAGGTATGTGATCTTTTGAGAGAATTTAAAGATTGTTTTGCTTGGGAATATACTGAAATGCCCGGTTTGAGCAAAGATTTAGTGGAGCATAGGTTGCCAATTAAGCCAGGGTTTATGCCACACAAGCAACCTTTTAGGCGCTTTAATCCTGAACTGAACGATCGTATAAAGGAAGAAATTGATAGGTTGTTGAAAGCAAATTTTATTCGGCCTTGTAGGTATGCAGATTGGGTTTCTAACATAGTGCCGGTAGAAAAGAAAAATACAGGAAAAATTAGGGTCTGTGTGGATTTTCGAAATTTGAACAAAGCAACTCCTAAAGATGAGTATCCTATGCCTATTGCTGATGTTTTAATAAATAATGCTTCGGGGAATAAAATTATCAGTTTTCTTGACGGTAATGCTGGTTACAACCAGATTTTTATGGCTGACGAGGATATTTCTAAAACTGCTTTTCGTTGTCCTGGTTTTGTTGGTTTGTTTGAATGGATTGTGATGACATTTGGACTTAAAAATGCTGGTGCAACATATCAAAGGGCTATGAATCTTATTTTCCATGATTTGTTAGGAATAATTTTGGAAGTGTATATTGATGATGTGGTTGTCAAGTCATCTGGGTTTGAGCATCATTTAGCTGATTTGCGTTTGGCTTTTGAAAGAATGCGACAATATGGCTTGAAGATGAATCCTTTAAAATGTGCATTTGGTGTGTCGGCTGGTAAATTTTTGGGGTTTATTGTACATGAGCATGGTATAGAGATTGATCCCGAAAAGGTGGAAAAAATTAATAAATTGAAAGAGCCGACTAGTAAGAAAGATGTACAAAAGTTGTTAGGAAAAATAAATTATTTGAGACGTTTTATATCTAACTTAGCTGGTAGGATTGAATCATTTATGCCACTGTTGCGTTTGAAGCATGAGAGTGATCAGTTCACATGGGGGGCAGAACAGAGGGAAGCATTTGAAAAGATTAAAAAATATTTGGTCAATCCTCCTGTTTTACGGGCACCTGTGCTTGGTGAAAATTTCAGATTGTACATTGCTGCTCAAGAGAGCATTGTAGGGGCTGTTTTGACACAGGTTCATGGTGGTAAGGAGTTTGTCGTCGCCTATGTGAGTCGGCGCTTGTTGGATGCTGAAACAAGGTATGTGTTTATTGAGAAGTTATGTTTATCCCTGTATCATGCATGTGTTAAATTGCGTCATTATTTACTCTCTAGCACTTGTGTGGTAGTGTGTCAATATGATGTTATTAAACATATGTTACAAAAACCTATTCTCAGTGGGAGGCTTGGAAAATGGGCATTTTCTTTGGTTGAGTTTGATTTGATTTATGAACCATTGCGGGCAATGAGAGGGCAAGTACTTGCTGATTTTATTGTAGATCATAGTATTAAAACTGACGAGGATCTGTTGCTAGTTGAAATTTGCCCATGGAAATTATTTTTTGATGGTTCAGTTTGTGGAAAAGGGCAAGGAATCGGGTGTGTTTTTATATCTCCAAATGGTGTAATTTTTGGGTTATCTACTCGACTAGAATTTGCATGCACAAACAACCAGGTCGAGTATGAAGCATTATTGAGTGGTTTAGAATATTTGGTTAATGTTGGTGTAAAGGACATACAGGCTTTCGGGGATTCAAAGCTTGTAGTTCAGCAAATTAGTGGGCAAAGTCAATGCTTGGATGGGAAGTTGAATGAATATCGTGAGAAATGCATGGATATCATTAGAATTTTAAATACTTTTTGTATCAGTCATGTATCCAGGGAGGATAATGTAAAGGCTAATGCTTTGGCCCAGCAAGCCTCAGGTTATGATGTGAGACATGGAAAATTTGTTGTAAAGGAAAGGCCGTTGATGTGTGCTGTTTTAGATGTTCAAGCATCTGATAGCGATTCGGCCAGAAGGGATGATGCTGGGGTGGCTGATTGGAGATGTGTTCTGATTAATTATATAAGGGATCCTAACAGCGTCAGAGATAGAAAGACTCGGCGTCAAGCTTTGAAGTATACATTGTTAGATGACGAATTGTACCGCCGAACTATTGATGGTTTGTTATTGAAATGTTTGAGTGAAGAGCAAGCTAGAGTGGCTATGGGCGAAGTGCATGAAGGGATGTGTGGAACGCATCAGTCAAGCTTTGAAGTATACATTGTTAGATGACGAATTGTACCGCCGAACTATTGATGGTTTGTTATTGAAATGTTTGAGTGAAGAGCAAGCTAGAGTGGCTATGGGCGAAGTGCATGAAGGGATGTGTGGAACGCATCAGTCGGCACATAAGATGAAGTGGATGTTAAAGAGGGCAGGTTTTTATTGGCCGACCATGCTAGAAGATTGTTTCAGATATTATAAAGGGTGTGAGGCTTGTCAGAGATTTGGTGATATTCAATTGGCACCGGCTAGTATGTTAAATCCTATAATAAAGCCGTGGCCATTTAGAGGATGGGGTTTGGATTTCATTGGTGAGATACATCCTTCGTCATCTAAGGGGCATCGTTTTGTTTTGGTGGCAACTGATTATTTTACCAAGTGGTCAGAAGCTGTACCATTGAAGAACATGACTCACAAGGAGGTGATTAATTTTGTATTGGAACATATTGTATATAGATTTGGCATTCCACAAACATTGACTACAGATCAAGGAGCTTCATTCATGTCACATCAATTTAGGGAGTTTGCTGAATCTCTGAAAATAAAGTTGTTGAATTCGTCACCATATTATGCCCAAGCTAATGGACAGGCTGAATCCAGCAACAAGATTTTAATTAAGCTGATCAAGAAGAAGATAGAAGAAGCTCCAAGAAGATGGCATGAGGTGTTGTCAGAAGCATTGTGGGCTCACAGGATTTCTAAACATGGCGCCACCAAGGTAAGTCCTTTTGAACTTGTTTATGGTCAAGAAGCTGTACTTCCTGTTGAGATAAATTTGCAAGCTTGTAGAGTGGCTCGACAAAATGCTTTAGCGGCTGTAGAATATAATGATTTAATGATGGATAGGATAGATGAGATACCTGAAAGCCGTTTTAAAGCATTAAGGGAGATTGAGAAGGAAAAACTGAAAGTAGCAAAAATGTACAATAGGAAGGTTAAGGAAAAATCGTTTCAGATTGGAGATTTGGTATGGAAAACAATATTACCTATAGGGGCTAAGGATAACAAATTTGGTAAATGGTCACCTAGTTGGGAAGGGCCATATAAAGTTGTTGGTATTGTACCTGGGAATGCTTATTTTGTTGAGACATTGCAAGGGGAGAAGGTGAATAAGGCTCTTAATGGTAAATATTTGAAGAAATACTTTCCTAGTGTTTGGCAGGGTTCGTAATCTTAGCTTTTGGACGATGGGTGTGTGTAATCGTCTATATTGCTGTAGAACAGTGGTAAGGAGCATGATGTGATCTCAATTTCTGGACGATGGGTGTCTATAATCGTCCTTAGTGCTGTAAACTTGAATATTTTCCAGGTATGGCAGGGAGCATAATTTAATTTCAGTTTTTGGACGATGGGTGTGTATAATCGTCTATACTGCTGTAAAACAGTGGTAAGGAGCGTGACGTGATCTCAATTTCTGGACAATGGGTGTCTATAATTGTCCTTAGTGCTGTAAAATTGAATATTTTCCAGGTAACAGGGAGCACGATGGAAGTTTAAATTCTGGACGATGGAAGTTTAAATTCTGGACGATGGAAGTGTACAATCGTCCTTGTGGTTGTAAAACATAGTTAAGTGTTAAGCTTGTTTTTCAGCACATCTTCTTTGCATGAAAAACAGGGGGGCATGTGTTGGTGGTCAAATTTGGCAGGTGGCTTTGTTTTCAGAACTTCCAAGTGCTGCAGCCGGTCCGTGGCCTGATGATGATGGGCCTGATGATGATGTTCATATGAAGATGATCAACTGAGTTACATGGCTTACATGGTAGCTGTCAGCATTTGCTTGGGATGTTCAGAGAAGAAATAGCTTTGTTGACGAGTTTCTGAAGAAGGCCTGCAGTGAGTTACGTGGTCACTGTGTAAGCTACATGGATTTTCCTCTGAAGCTACGTGGTTGTTCATTTGAGTTACTTGGAGTTACATGGTCTTCTAGTTTCTTTCTTACAATGAGTTACATGGTCAAGCTGTTCAATTGTCGGGAATATCAAGATGCATCATGGAAGGTTCAAGGTATATCAGGATCTCGTGTGATGGCGTGTGGAGGATTCTGAAAGAGCTGGAGGTTACTGTAATGTTTCCGGTGGCCAGAAATTCAGTCAACATGGTGATTAGTCTATACAGGACTTGATTACGAAAGATTCTGAAGGCAGGATGACGTATGGTGCAATGAAAAGGGGCGTGTGCAGCTTGGAGATAAATGTGTGCATAATATCCAGACTAGGATCGTGTTAGTTTGAGTCGGTTTGGAGTCCAGTTAGTTTCGGAAGTCAAGTTTAGTCGTTTTTGTGTTGGAGTCTGTTACGGAGTCTGTACTTAAATATTCAGGTCTCGGAAGCGAAACGAAACTAGAGAAAAATCAATCGACACTTTCGTTTCTTTTTGCATCTGTTATTTCGTTCTTCGTTTCTTTGGTGTTTTGACGAGAAAAACACTCGAGCTTCCCTGCGAAACTGGGCAATCTTTACTGGTTTGCCGTGAAAACCAGTCGCCGCTGTTGCGAAAATACAGTATCTATCTTGTTGTTGCCTGACGAAATTTTGTTGAGCAACACTCACAACGCACGCACACTCACCCTTATGAACGCACATACGTAAACCCTAACATATGAGCATCTTCGAAGACTGAGTCGGCAAATCCTAGAGATTGACGAAGTCACCTCTGGCGCCTCGCTGTCGACGGTCACGTCGCCTATCGCTAAAAGCACAAAGCCGTTAAATCCTAAAAAATTCGCTCCCACAGGGAGTTGAACCCAGGACCTCAAAGGTGCTACTCAGGTGCCTTAACCATTAGGCCAAGACCCCTTTCACAACAATTGTAATACTCCTGGCCAGCAACAACTAAAACTTGTGCAAGGAACAAAAGAAAAAAAAATCAGCAAGTGAATAGTAGCAGGTTGCGGGTTTGAGATGAACAGCTACAACCCGCACTATTCATACACTGATACTCTTTTTTGTTGCATCTTGTACAAGTTTTCGTTGCACCTCATTTTTCGCATGATGGTAGAGGATGACATAGATTATCCATCAATATTTTTGTTGAAATTTTTTGACCAATATAGATGTGCAAATTTGAAATGGTAACACAGTAACACTCTAAAGGCTTGTAACACTTGATATGTTCTTAGTTACATCAATTCGTGAGTTGTTACACTTTGAAGGGAGATGAGTAGAGATTTTGATATGTTGTTACATTTCTTAGTTACATAAATTCGTGACTTGATATGTTCTTAGTTACATCAATTCGTGAGTTGTTACATTTTGATATGGTGTACTACATTGGGGAAAACATTTGGTACTAGGCACTAGTAACGTTCGCGTCGCCGCGAGGTAATCTACAATGCCAGAGCTTGGGCTCCTCCCTGCATGTAGGCACGTTGCAGACGCTGCAATTGTAACAGTTATAGGAGCTGTTTGAATGACTACCACAAGTTCATCGGACGGAATAGCCGCCATATTTTTGGCGAGTTATGGCGTGAAAATGTTTTATGCTGCAGTTGAGAGATTGCGGCACGCCGGTAGCTCGGCACTGAAGCAAAAAACAACCAAAGAATCTACGTCGCGCTGAACTTTCGGCATGGCAAATTGTGGTCTATCCAAACAGCCTCATAATTCAGGATTCAGCATTTCAATATAAGGATATTGCATATAAATTGCTCAGACACAACATTCCAATATTTATAAATGGAAGCAACCGACATGAGGTAACAAGATTGTAATATTAAAATATTGTGGTGTGACTGCATATGCTTGACTGAATTACTGAATTGAGTTGTAAGAAAAGAGGACAATGTTATGTCTCGTAAGACTTTGATAAGAGTTAAAACGGGAACTTTCAGGTAGTACAACAACCCACAAGATTTATCTACTAAAACGGTCAAGCCAGAATGAACACATTGTGAGCCTATTTTTATATGAAAGCTTTCAGTATTATAAAAGATGTGGATATGAAGAGGTCCGTTGGTACACAACCAAACACATGTCTAGATCATACAACAGATAAACTAAATTGAATTTACAAATATCGTCCTAAAGTCTACATATAACACCATTCTCCATGTCACGGTGAAAGAGAACAAGCACTTATCATAACATGTTAACTTAATCCTGATATCAACTTCTTGAAGTTTCTCAATGTATTGTGTGATCACTCCACATCTTACCTAAAACGATCCTCACCATACAAGTTCACTTTGAACATTGAACGTACTTAGAATCACATATTGATGCACCCTCAAACACAACGTTGTCCTCCCAATCATCCATTGATATTAATTCATGCATATAATTTTTGAGGTGGCTTAACATATTTATTGACTTTAAGCCACTCAATAATGATGCGAGTGCATGGATTTATTTCGTTGTCACCTATGACTTGACAAACAATTTAGCCAAATAGAGCAATCTAACATAACTAGTGTGCCACAAATGTAATACTACTATATGATGAAAGGGTCACCACCAATCATGTTGTATAAAATTGCTCTTTTAATTGAGGTCATGCCAATTAGTGACACTATGGCCATGTTTGCATGTCTTAAGCATATGGACAATTCATATAGACTAGATATAGAGATAGCAAGATGCATATATTACTATTGTAAATCGAACTTGATGAACTATTTGATCACAAGGCCGGTCCCGTATTATGAGAGTTCTACCATGTAACAGTAAATAGATAAGGACTATGTATAAATAAGAGACTAATTTTTAGACTTATAATATCAATATAAATGTGTGTGTAGAAATCTTAGGAGTAAGATACTTTAAGAAATTCCAAGAAAAAACCAATTAGTGACACTATGGCCATGTTTGCATGTCTTAAGCATATGGACAATTCATATAGACTAGATATAGAGATAGCAAGATGCATATATTACTATTGTAAATCGAACTTGATGAACTATTTGATCACAAGACCGATCCCGTATTATGAGAGTTCTACCATGTAACAGTAAATAGATAAGGACTATGTATAAATAAGAGACTAATTTTTAGACTTATAATATCAATATAAATGTGTGTGTAGAAATCTTAGGAGTAAGATACTTTAAGAAATTCCAAGAAAAAACAGGCAAGTAAAAATTATTGATTTTGTTCCAAAACATGAAGCAATTGTATCCCATTTTCCCTAGACATTAGTTCTAGTAATGAAATTTGAGATAATCACATTTGCAAGAATTGGATAAATTGTGTATGAGAGACGCGGGAGAGAAGTAAAACTAACCAAGTTTTGTACTTGTGCTAATATCTGTGGTAGGGTGCCACGACCTCCTAATCTAAGGTCTTATGATAGACCATCATTCAGAGTCGATGCTTTGGGTGGAAATTGGAGAAGAAGATTGTGTGTTTTTATCTCTTGCATTTTTTCCTTTGTGGAATGTGGTGTCCATTCATCTCTCTTCCTCTTCCCGTCTTGCCCTGAGTGGAAAAGGACAGAAAATGAATTTGTTGTTCATTTATTAGCTCTGAATCTTGTGGTGGTGATGGGGATCCTCAGCTCCAATTCGGGATGGATTTCGTTTGCTACATACCTAATCATCTCCCTGCCCTTCACTAGGATGAGAGTGTTTTGCGCACCTGCCCAATTGAACCCTCGTCGCAACCTCATTTGGAACCCTATATAGCTCTCGGGTACTCATTAGCTTGAGAGCACCCAACCCAATTTGGGCATCACTACGGCGAATACAACCGAGAGGGAATTATATTGTTTTTCCTCCATTTTTTAACTTGGATTTTTTTCCCAATCCTTATCACTTAATCACCACAGTCCTGAATTACTTGTATTAGAATATTTATATGCACCCAACATTAGAAAATACATGTTTCAACAATATTTTAGTTCTAATTCAACAATGTAGAATGACATACTCAATATTTTATACTAATCTATTTAAACATAATTAAACAGGAACACCACTTTTTCTTAAAAGAAAAAACTTGATTCGGGAATTCATGACACATAATTCAACATTTCAATAGAATGTTGTAATGAAATATTATTCGAAAATTAACCGAGTTTTTTGAGCACATGCAAGTGACACCCGAGTGCTATACTTATAAGATATGCCCTCTCATCGGGTGCTGGGTTTGGACTAAGTCCAGAAGATTGATCTTGAGAATGGGTTGTCTTGGGCCAGGCTGCACACTTAAGGCTAGGTGAGAGTGACCAGCGAAGAAGCTGTCGGCCCTAACAAGCCTGCTAAACGCTCTCACTGAAATTCAATCTTTGGCGTCCAGACAACAACGGCTCTACAAGACTACGGGAGTGTTTGGTGGCTAGCCACAGCTGGCCACGCCACAGAGGCCCCCGCCATAACATGTGGCGAGCTTTTTCTCCGCCGCAGCCACAGGTTGCTTCCGCCGTTGATTGTAGCGTGGCGCAGTGGTACTGTAGCGTGACGGGACTGTAGCGTGGCGCGGCTACTATAGCTGTGGCGAGCCGTGGCGTGGAACCAAAGGCCCCCTACAACTTCGTTCAAATCTACTGCCCGGATGTCATCATTTCAAATCCGGACTCAGGAGGTAGCAGTACTGAGCTGGGGCAAGGGTGGTAGCTGTACGCCTCTGTACCCGAACAACAGAACAAGCGAGCACCCGGGGGTTCATGCCGCTGTCGCCGTAGGCACATCTCTGGCGCCGCCGCTGCAACCGTTTACGGGCGGCATGGGCTCGCAGGAGAGTTAGCTTACCGATGCCGTGACGGCAGGCAGGCACTGAAAGTGGTGAGGACCGTGGAGTGGTAAATTCAGAAAGCTGCTGGCGTCGCGTCAGTGGCGCGGACTTTCACGCGACCACCACTGCGAGAATGGAGTCGACACACCAGCTTCTTTCTCCTCCGTCGATTCCAGCTAAAGCTGCGGATAACTTACCCCTTTATCTGCTGCGCGCAAAGGCAAAGTAGTTACGTGCTTAACGTGCACCTAGTTTGTCCTCTGGCCCTTATCCCTAAACATGCAGCAGTTTTGTCCTTGGCGTCTAGCTATCGATCCGCTTTGTTGCTACCATCTGCGGCCTTGTCTGCCTCCTCTCTATCAGTCTTTCGCTGCATCTGCCTGCCTGCTGCCGAGGGATGTGTAGAGATAAACATGTTGTTAATTACTAGTACATGATGGCATCATCATCTTCATTCCTACGGTCAAATGTATATACAAAATCGGTGTTACTTTACTACATCCGAAAGGCTATCAGTAGCATATTACTTCCGGCGTAATATACTACTATATCGTAACATGTAGTCGTAGTAGATTAACTGTATGGTCATATACTACTGTGTTTGCTCGTTTACATAGACAAGGTAGTGCTCTTTATTTGCAGGGCTCCAATAGTAGATAGATGTGCGCAATATGTGGGCACATGGGCCAGCTGAGACCTTTTGTTTATTAATACATGTCCTTTTGGCTTTTAGAGGCGTAGCAGAGAGTGGTTATAACGAAACTTACAGTGTGCATTTGTCCTGTGGCCCTTATCCCTAAACATGCAGCCATTTTGTCTCTGTCATCTACCGCTCCTTACTGATCATTACCAACTGCTCTCTTTACCAGAGAACGGAATTTGGCGCAGCGACAAATCATCACCCCATCTATTCCCTTCCATTTCAACACACGATGTGTACTGCCGCGTGCATGCTGCATGATGGGATAGTATACTGTAATGGTATTTGTGGATTTCTAGGCCAGGGATAACGCTGGTGATTGGGTCGGGAGCTTGTTAATTAACAGCCTAGCAGTAGAGCTACAGAAAGTAAGTTTGGAAGTGAGTCTCCGGAGATCTCTGTTTATTTAAAAAAGAAAACTAACCAATTGATGAAGGATTCTGTCCTAGGGAAGCTGCATTTCTATTGAACAAGAAGTACACCTGAATGCATGAAGAAAATGATAGACATACGAGTATATATTAGCTCATCGGATCAGTTACAACTAATTGTTCAGCACCGTGCGATAATAGCATATATATTTGTCAGCTCTTACCGAGGTTTAATTAGAGAAATCGCTAGGAAGATTTACTGCACATATTATATACTATCGTATGCATGTAAGCATGGCTGTGGCTCACGTCCAGTGCGCTGCTGCTAGTATCTATCCCATGCCTCTAAAGCTAACTCCCAGATCATCACATATGTAAAGATGTGAACATGCCACAGAAATCTCCCATGAAAAGACGCTAGATCGCATGGTTAAAATAATACTCAAACGTCAGGGGCGGGAGCCGTACGGTGATGGAGCCGGCCGGAGAAGGTGGAGTGGTGAATCTTTGGAGGTGAGCCGGCCATCACTCGCACTACCAGTCAACCAATCGGATCGGCGTGTACGTACAACAAGCATAGCATGGCCGAATGGCTAATTAGTTACGGTGTGCGTGCTTGCTTTTCACCTCCTTGTTGCTGCGGTAACTTTTGCTTTTCATCAACTCTCGCGCGCGTCTTTTGGCTGGTGGATCGATGGATAAAGCGGCGGTGGTGTGCCCGGCCGGCGACGACGCGCGTGCGCTGGCTGCAGCGTGTGGTGGCGTTGCAACTGCATGCCTTCTTTCCGGTCGTTGCCGGCCTCCCGATCGAGGCGCGTCGCGTACGCGGAACTTGCCCTTTTTTGACTAACTTTTGGCTCCTGCGTGCGTGCCCCAGATGTGCTAACATACATTGTTCTTGTGATGGTGCTACAGTGCTTTGGAGGAATGTTCTGTGAAAACACACAGATGTAGTAATAAAAGGTATCCAACCAGCCAGCTTTGCATATATGCTTTACCGCTTTTAGCATCGGTAATGCAATCGAACGTGCTTACCATGCGCCACGAACCGAGGTCGATGCGTGTTTTGACAAAATAATGATGACTGCTAATCATAGCTACTATATGCTAATGAACAATATGCATGGGGGCGTTGGATCGATGCAGTAGAGTAAAGTGCTCTACTACTAGAATACCCTAGGACTTGAAGTGCATGCAGGCATGGTCCTCCATCGGATCAACAGACGTACCTGATGCAATAGATGGTTACCAGCTGAATACAAGTGAACTGAAGCAAAATTGGGCTACACAACTATTGAAAAAAAAAAAAGGCTAGCTAAGCTAGTTTCTTCTGATTGCCGAACAAATTTACATGAATGAAGTAGTAATGTACACCGCTCGCGATCATACGTTGATGACCAACCAAAAGAAAGTTTCCGGGTCAGTTCCCGTCGACGGTGACCGTCACTGACATAGGGAACATCTCGCCGTCTTTTCTCCGGCCGCTGCTGCCTTCCACCGTTGCCCCGTCAACGTCGTTGGTGCTGAAGCTGCGTTTGAACTGACGCATGCTAGGGCACAGCACCTCCCCGGTCCACGTCTCCAACGGCGCGACCGGCGGTGGTCCTGCCGTGCGCGCCCCGGCAGCGAGTCTGTCCAGCAAGCCGCCATCGACGTGACCCGGCCACCCGCCGCTTGCTGCAGACACGACATCCGAGACGCTCCGTTTCAGGGCCTCAAACCCGGCTGGCTTGAACACCACCGTCCCGTCGACGGCTCGGATGAGCTCCGACACGTTTGACGGCGCCGACGAGCACTTGGCCGGAGTAGCGGGATGGTGGTGGTGGTGGTGGTAGTCCTGCTCGTGCTCCACTGTGAGGTCACTGGAGGAGTTCCGTGATCCCTCCCCGCCGCTGTCTTCTTCGTCGCCGACATGATCATCCGACATGGATAAATTCAAGTCCAGGGGAAGCGGAGCCCGCGGGGAGTCTTTTCGTGCTTTCGTCGGTCGGTTTCCGTCCAGCGGATGCTCCGGCCTGCGCTTCGCTGTCCCGTGCTCCGGGCTCCATGGCGAGCTCGTCAAGCGATGATCCGGCGACGGCGACCACTGCGACATGACGACGAAGACGTTGCTGCCGAGGGCGACGTCGCGGCCGTGCGAGTCCGCGAGCCGGCCGCACTCGATCGCGCGTACGATCGACCCGTGCACGACGGTGTCGGCGTGGTCGACGCCGTCGAGCACGATGACGCGGAAGGGGTTGGACCGTACGGCCTCGGCCACGCGGTCCAGCGCCGTCCGGCCGCGGCACGACACGACGCACTCGCCGCCGTCTTCACTTCCTTCCCTGACGCCGCCGAGGCGCACGGTGACAGCGCCCATGCCAAAGACGGACGCGGAGAGCGCCTCGGCCATGCTCCTCTTCCCTGCCGCGTCAGGCCCCGCGAAGAGGACCCACGCGTCGGCCCTGGTCGTCGTCCCCGTGCCGCGCCGCCTGCATTCGCCCGACTTGGCCTTGGCGATCGTACTGGCTACTGCAGCTGCGGCCTCGGGTTGCCATCGCACCGCCCCCGTGAGCCGTCTCACGAGCAGCTTTTCGTCTATGGCACTCGTCGGCCTCGGCGGCGACGCTAGGCCAAGCGCGAGGTCCGTGTCCACCATGGCGTTAGCGGGCTGCACCGATGGCCGCACCGGGAGCGCCTGCATGCTGCCCAGAACGCTGGTGCCGTTCCATTCGGAACAGGTAACCAGCGGCGGTGGCCGTCCGTGCGAGTGCAGCTGCGCGCACCGCTCGAGCCACCGGCGTCGCAGCTCGTCAGCCTCGCGAGCCTTCTCCTGAAAAGAGACGACAGATCGATTCCACGCGTCAAGTCGTTGCCCAGAACAGATAGGAGCTAGCTAGTAGAGAGGTGTACGTGAGGGACACGACGTGCAACAACAGCTACGTACCTGCGCGCGGTCGAGAGAGCGTGCGCTGTTGGGCGTGCCGATCTGGAGCCACTGCGACATGGACTGGTCGGCGGGGCGGAGAGCGAGCTCGGACGACGCCATCTCGCCGCGCTCGCGTTCGTAGCCGTCCGCGCAGGTGTTGCAAAGGCTCGGCGCTGCCCGTTGCATTGCGCTCGTCATTGCCGATGACAACACCTCGACCGAGCTGCTGAGGATGCCTCTGTTAGCTCCAGCACTGCGACACCAAGAGAGAAGACAGAATTGATTGTTCTATTAGGACTGCTTCTGACAAGCTAGGGGCAATATAATAATATCAGAAGGTTGTGGCGGTGCGTGCGGCAGAAGCAAACCTCGGCGAGAGCCCGAGCGGCGTCGGCGGCGGCGGGGGCCTCGGCGTGATGGGCACGGCCTGGAGATCCCACTCGCTCTCCAGCGCAGGGTGGTACACCTGGCATTTCAGGTACGTGGCGCACGTCGCCGTGCCGATCACCCAGATGCGGCGCTCGCTGTCGCCGAACTGGCGGAGGACGCGCGCCATCTCGGCCACCGCGGCTCGCGCCGAGTCGAGCACCACGTCCCTCCGCTTCTCCGGCTCGCCCTGATGCTGAGCCGTGCTGCATCTTTCCTCGACCAGCCACTGCAGGTTGCCGAGGTTGACCACGACGCCGGCGCAGTTAGACGCCGGCGCCATCAACTCCGACCGAACCGCGTCTCCGAGCTCCTTGACCTTGGCGACGAGTTCTGTCCTATCCATGTCGACGAGATCGCCACCGGACTCTTTCGGGAAGGAGATGACTCGCGCGTTGCCGAGCCGTTGCCTCTGGATCAGCGTGACCACCTCCTGCACCACCGCGTCCACGTCCACCGTGTCGCCGACGAGCACGGGGTTCCGCTTCTTTCCCCTCTTCAGGACCTCAACCACTTTGGCCACCTCCTCCTCCCGGTGGGAGGAGGCTTGCCGGTGCAGCACCCGGGCGTTGACGTACACTCCGGAGTCGGGGGCCGCGGGGTCGGAGAGCGACCTGAGCATGGCCGCCTTGACTGCCGTGCTGGAGAAGGACGCCTCCCGCATGACGCGCGCCACGGACGGGTCGTCGAGGATGGCGAGCACGAGGTGCGGCACGCCGACGCGGTGGTCGTCCGCCTCCACGCCGCCGCTCCCGATGCGCCGGTGGTGCGCGTACGCTCGCTTGAGCGCGGCGGCGAGCGCGTTGGACAGCGGCGGCGCGGCGTGGAAGGCGCCGCCGCCGTCGTGGTGCTGCTGGTGGAGCTCCGTCGAGGTCGGGAGGCGGTCGAGCGCGACGGCGAAGCAGAGGTCCAGCGCGCGGCACCGGAGCGGGTGCGGGGACGCGAGCCCCGCCACGCACGCGTCGCGCAGGAGCGGCGCCGGCCCGGACAGCAGCGCGGCGGCCGCGTGGAGCGGCGTGGTGTGCGCGTGCCGCCGCCTGGACGCGTCGGCCGCGGCGCGGGACAGCACGGCCGCGGCGTCGGGGGTCAGCGGCGGCGCCGCCGAGGACAGCGTGGCGACGGCGGGCGCCGCCGTGAAGGCTCTCATGCCTGTCTGCGTCCGCCGTATATGCTCGCGGTTAGTCTCGCCGACGACTGAGGTCGCTGGCGGTTGAGGTGTGGTGTTATAGGTTTAGCTGCGGCGGGAGGTATACGGTGCGTGTTGTTGTTGTTGTGGTTAGTTTGGTATGAAGAAGTGATTGAACTCGAGTGGAGTGGTAAGTGGTAACAGGCGAAGCGTGCGTGCAGCTGAAAAAGAAGCGGGGACAGGAATGAGATTATTGAACGTGCAAGCATCAGTATGTGCTTCTGGCAGGGTGGGGCAGGCGGATCAAGTAAAGCAAGCAAAGAGCGCTGTTTGGATTCGGCCCTTGACAAATTGAAAATTCAGAAACTTGTATCACCAAGGATGATGTTCACTCGATTCACTTAGGAGTTTGTGACAGTCAGTTTTTTTTTTCTTCATATACTTTGAGAGTTAAGACTATCTACTGCGACTATCATGACACATTTTTCTTCCTTGAACCATGTTTGAATACAAAGTATTTTCGAGTTTTGAAAGAATGCTATGATTTAACAAACTACTCTGTCCGTTCTTTTTTATATGACGTTGGCTAACCAACGTTGTATAAAAGAGAACAGAGGGAGTGTTTTGGTTTTAGAAAGTGAGGAGAGGTGTTTGGATGTAAAAAAGATATTTCAACTTTAAAAATCATCTTGTTACTAAAAGTGTAGTTATTTTAAAGTTTTAGAAACTTTAGTCCTTATATTTTTTTTCTTAAGAAAAGAAATAATGATATTGCATGGTTGTTGTTTTCAAAACCGCAGTGTCTCAGGGCATGTTTGGCAGAGCTTATGGAGGTGCTTCGGCTTTGGCTTATGCCATGAGCCCATGTAATCCATCATTTTGTACTAGCACCATGAGCCACATTTATAAGTATCCTTAAAGTTACATGCATTGTCATTGAGAAGTTTGCCAAACAATTTTCCACATTAGCCAGAATAAGCCATTGTAAATTAGAAAAGCTATTTTCATGGATAAGCAAGAGTCAATACTATTTTTTCAATAGGATGTAGTTTGATACATCCAAACATGTCCTTATTATATAGTGTATTAAATTTTTTGTCAAGTTTAATATCTTTTACATAAAAAAGATACTTTGTTGTTGAAACCTTCTAATAGATGAAGCAGTGATAATGAACACACACCACTTATTTTACTTTATAATGTGGATGATGTCTATTTCAAATCTCCGAGATGATCCAATAATTTAACGGTTAATCAGTGTCAGGCCAGTGGCCAACAAACATGCACCGTTCATATATCGTACCGTCCATATGCGTATGGGGGTGGTTCGTTGTCATGCATGCACGCATCGTTCATATTCGTACCAGGTAGACGCATGCTACATACAAGCAACAACGCAATCTTTTGTTTGCGGCGCACGGCGATAACGGCATAAGTGCAGCCGCTACTCGCACAAGCCGCAACGCAACAAGAGGCAAAAGGGGAGCGCGGCCCAGCCACGCACCACCACATGCCGTCGTCCTCACCTCATCTCGCTCGTGCTTACGCGCACGTAGCAGTTGAGAGGTGTTGCTCAATGCTCATCACAACGTAACACCGCATGGCTGTCCGCTTTTCTCCGGGTTCCCCACGACGATCCCCACTGCCCAGCCCTGGCCCGGCTGGTCGAGATCGAGCCCCCATCTCCTTGTCCGGCTAGCCGCGCCGAATCATATTTCACGCCCGCGGCATCATGTTATCATCAGTGATTTTTCCCCATACATGGCTGAAAAAGGCATGTGCTGATATAGGCAGCAGCGCTAAGCACATCGCAGCTTTTCTCACATCTAGATAGCTCCTTTTTCTAAAAAGAAAAGATAGCTCTTTTTAAATTTCTGGAAATGGATGGCGACTCATCTAGCTACGCATTGTATTAGCTAACCAGCATATCAGTTGTGTTTTGTATTATTAGTTGGGGATAGTTGAAGGACATTGTTAAGTGTCTTGAAGATTTATTATGCATCTGGGCTGGATTGGGCTGGGATGGACTTTGACAAGGTTGGCCACAAGGTTTGAACACCCAAGCCAGGCCCGACCATGTAGTAACTGGTATGCTAACGTACTCGACAATATAGCTTCTTTCAGGTATAATGATGTGAGCTATCTTGTCATATAACTCGCGGAGTTTTTTCGTTGCCTTTTCTCCTTTTTGACAAACCACCGTGTGCGTGCGTAATTATTGAAACAAAGGTGAAAAGTGAATCCATCGAGCACGATTCCTGCAAAGCACGTACCAATAATTTAAAGGAGGCTAGTAGCGTGGTTTATACACGCATAATTCACTAGGTCTTTTTTTCCCTTCATTCATGTCTTTTTAAGGAGTAACCTTTTTCTCCTCTTTTTCCTCCTCACTCTTTTCAGGCGTTCAGTGGACGGCACTTTGGTGGTGAAATCATGCCGCTTCATTCATTTCATGCCATGAGCGAGGAGATGTGCAAGCAAAGTTGTTGCTTTCTTTCCCGGCTCTTCATCTTTCGCTTGCTTAAGTTACCATGCATCTCCACAACTCAAAGTAGACCATCATGAGGAGTAATGATGCTATGTATGCCTGCCTCTCTGCCTGCTCGTGTGTATGTGTCAATCCTTAGCTTGAAGAAACAAAAAAAGTTGGTGCAAAGTAAAAGTGTGAATCGCATCCATCATAGTCCACCCACTCCCAACACCTAAAGCTGCGCCTTTTAACCACCATGATTAGCCCTATCAAGCCTTTAATCTGCTAACCTTTTATTCTAGTGATGGCAGGTTTTTAACCATGGATGGATGGCATGAGTGAAACACTCCAGCTCAGCTAGCTCAATTGAAAAATGCCTCCATGGTCATCACCAGTAAAGTTTGCAAGCTTTATAATTGATTGCCCATTGAGAGCCTCATCTCTCTTTATCTCTTAACATGTTGTGAAGGTGTGAAGGCACCTGGGGAGGTCTTGACAAAGAGCATCATGCTTGCTTGATGCTCCCCCAGGCCCACAGCATGGATGGTGAAGGGTGTGGCAAAAAGATGTGCCCTTTTTGGGTGAAAAGAAGAAAAGGCCAGGGAGTTTGAGACACCAATCAAAGGAAGAGAAAGGATTAGCCACTTTTGAAGGCAGAAAGATTGCACTACTAAAAGTCATGAGGAAAAGAGCTCTTGTCTTTTAAGATGGGCTAAATGCTGCGAAGTGGGATGCACTCTGCAAAGATGCCATCTTTGCATAAAGGTAACGACACCCTTCCTTCTGTTTGCTAGGGGAGAGGGGCCTTTTGGTCACTTAGGATTCCTTAAAAACAAATGTGAGGTGCCAATGGAAAGTTGGAGCCCCATAAAGGGGCAAACTCCGGCTTTGCATGAAAAGTTCCTCCGGAAAGCAACCTTCAATTTCTTTTCTGTATGTGGGTTCAAGCTTAACAATTCTATACTTTCCACTGCCAAGCCAACACATTTGCCTCATTCTTGTAGTACGAATATTGGTATGTTTCAACTTTGTACTACTACCTCTTTAGTCCTCACTTTTCAATATGTAAAAAAGCTTGACGTGCCTTTATAATGATTCGAGTGCTAGCATGCCATGTATTTATGATAACAACAGATTCTGCATGAACATAGGCTGCGTGAAATTAAGTGAAGTTTTGCTCAAAAAGGGAACGAAGAACATTTTTAAGGTTTCGCCCTCCAATTTCTGAAAAATGGAAGAATAAAATAAATGGCAAAGTAGTACAATTTCAAAGATATTCATCAAAAATTAAAAAAAGATCTTGAAATTGTCAGCCTAATGTCCATCCACAAAGTGATTTTTTTTTTTAGGTTGATCCACAATTTGTTGCTCCAGCAATAGGTATTTTTTTTTATTAATAAACTATTTTTTATTCATTTAATGAAAATAATCGACCGATTCTAAAATTTGCAAAACTAATCGCCCTGTCGCCCTTTGAATGGGCGACAAAGATGCCACGTAGGCAAATGTGGGCCCAGTCGCCCAATTAGAGGGCGAGAAGCCCTTGTCGCCCGTTGAAGGGGCGACTAGCTCCCTGTAGCCCAATGATGGGGCGACAAGGCTGCATCCTTCTTTTCCTTTTTCCTGAATTTCTCCACCTTAATAGTTTAGTCTACCAAATTCTCGATAAAAAAATACTTTTAGGCTTCTAAAAATTGTGCCTATTTTTTTTATGATAGAGCATGTATTGTAGAAACCATTTGAGCTTGGTGGAGTCCAAAATGTAAAGTAAATTTTAAACTAAACTCTACAAAATGGGCTAGTTGTTAACCACTAATTGAATTTTTAGAGCACCTAAACCTTTCGCAAAAACTCCCAAAAAATAACCAATAAGTTTTAAGGAACTTCCTTGACAGGTCAATGTTTTTGGGAATTTTTGCAAGGGTTAAGATGCTCTAAAAATTCAATTAGCGGTTACCAACTAGCCCATTTTGTAGAGTTTAGTTTAAAATTTACTTTACATTTTGGACTCCACAAAGCTCAAATGGTTTCTACAATACATGCTCTATCAACAAAAAAATGGGCACAATTTTTAGAAGCCTAAAAGTATTTTTTTTTATCGAGAATTTGGTAGACTATATTGTTAAAATGGAGAAATTCGGGAAAAAGAAAGGAGCAAATTCCTTATTTGCCATCAAAACTTTAACTCTTCCCTTATTTGCCATCTAAATTATGCACTTCCCTTATTTACCATCCGATCAAAATTCTCTTCCCTTATCTGCCACTCTAATCACTTTGATGGTTAGATTATCGTGCTCATGTTGCTGCGTTATTCGTGCTGCAGTAGCAAAATGGATTCGTCGCAGTGTATAACATATGCAAAGAAAAATTCAAATTTTTTTGGATGAATATTAGAGGCAATATTTTATTTTTATGCAAAATCATTTCAAATTTTCATCTGAAAAATTTGACAATTTTTTTGGGCATAAAGTACACATTGAGACTAACATATTTTTGTATTGTGGCTGAACACTGTTGTGGCACGAGAAAAATTTTCTATTAGCCAAAGTGACTAGAGTGGCAAATAGAGGAAGTGAATTTTGATCCGATGGCAAATAAGGGAAGTGTATATTTTCGATGGCAAATAAAGGAAGAGTTAAAGTTTTGATGGCAAATAAGGAATTTGCTCGAAAGAAAAGGAGGGTCGATCTAGTCGCCCGATCATAGGGCGACAGGGTGCTAGTCGCCCATTCAATGGGCGACAAGAGCTTCTCGCCCGCTAATTGGGCGACTGGGCCCACATTTGCCTAAGTGGCATCCTTGTCGCCCATTCAAAGGGCGACAGGGTGGTTAGTTTTGCAAATTTTAAAACCGGTCGATTATTTTTATTAAATGAATAAAAAATCGTTTATTAATAAAAAAATCCCCAGCAATAGCATATGGCAGCGTCCCATTAATAAGGAAAGAAACAGCCCAGCCCACCCAATACTGCCCACTTGGGTCCTAGCCCATCCTTCAGCTCTTCTCCATGGGTCCAGGTTCTCTGGAGCAGCGTTGTGTTACTCGTATGGCACAGGAGAGGGTAAGGTAAAGTAGAGTGTAAAATTGAACTATAACCTATCCTAACGTCATCAATTAAAGTACAGAATGAGTAAAAAAGACACAATGAATCAAATGAAATAAAGCCTTATGGAAACCTGAAGTAGCATGCAATTGATCGTTGTGTTACTTCTACACCTTGTTCAAAAGGGGGTTATATTCATGTTCTCTCTCAACAACACTTGTCATACAACCAGGCGTACGATCAAGTTTTATGTATACCATTTTCGAACATGAATATGCTACAATGAAATAGAGAAGCGACTAATTCAAAGGCACATGAGAACTCCGTAATTTCTGTTACTGAAAGTGATACAGTTTCTAGTCGACTGTAGTAGTCCGAATAGTTAATACACAGAGAACTCCGTAATTCCAATACAAAAAATGATCGTATGCAGCATCCGACCCTGAAGCGGGGTAATGAATGTCACGTATTATGTAGCTGCTGACTACTGCAGAGGAGCTTATTGGTAGTTTTCTGAAATCCTCTTTATGGACGAATACGTCCCCAGGGTGCCACTGATGATCCCCACTATTATAATGCCAACGCTTGCGATGACCTGAAATTAAAGGAGGAGAAATAAACATACTGGCCAAGCTTGAGCAATTCTACCGTACAGAAACTTCCATCAAGTATGGTAGTGAAAACTCTACTTGTCACAAAAAATATATTTGATGGCCTACCTGCGTAGGTGTCGCTTTATTCTGTTGGATCTTCAGGAAGCACAAGGCCGGCATTATGACTGCCTGTAGTCATGAGAAGTACGTTCGTTAACCTATGATCTTTGCTTCTTAGGTACAGAGGAGAGAATAAATAAAATTATTTCCTTTGTAATTGGTATGGGACAGTGGGACTTTGAGCTATAAATTATAATCATCAAACAATGCCAGGTATATCAGCATGTACTTAGTGAGACTGTTATTCTCATGAATCAGTTCGGGAGGATGATGTATACTCCCTCCGTATTTAAAATGAAAATGATGGCTCATTTTACCCCCCAAACAATTCTATTTGGTGCAATATACACCTTTTTGAAGTTTGCCTTTTTTATATCTCACCCTACAAGTGGAATTTGAAGCTCAAATTTTGCATGATGGTAATTCACACAAAAACCTATATTAAACAAATTATGACATATTATTTTGATATTATTTACATAGTTCAATAGAAATTTACGTATTATGCATAAATATGATATAAAAAATATAATTTAAAAATATTTTAACATAGATTATTGTGGCAGCTAACATCATGCAAAATTTGAGCTTCAAATTCTACTTGTAGAGTGAGAAACAAAAGAAACAAATTTCAATAGGGTGTACATTGCACCGAATGAAATTGTCTGAGGGAGTAAAGTGAGCCATTATTTTGTTTAGGGGTTGAAACAGACAAAGTGAATTGTTCGGGGTAGTAAAATGGACTTTTTCCTTAATATGATGACGTTTGGACACTGCTCCGTCGCAGTTTTTTAGTTCGCTTTGGCTGTCAAGTCAAGAATTCACGAACAGAGGGAGTATGCATGATAGAAAATAGCTTCTAGACACGCAGGACAAGGTGAAGATTCTGTTTTATCGTTCCAACAGAACATTTTTTTTAACTACTGTGACACTGCGCAACAGCTCTCAGCTCACTTGCTTAGTACCAAAATACAGCCAGTTAGACAAAGAAAGATGACGTACCACAAGAACACTAAGAAGAGATCCAATGAGAGCCATCACAAGACCTGAAATATGCAGCAGACCGGTCAGGAAAGCAGGGGAGATCCAATAGATACCAATACTTTTCATAACAGAAGTAAAAAGAGATGCACTATGCACAATTCAGAAAACTGGTGCATGCTTACCAAAGAACGGTATAAGGAAGGCAATGACTACATTAAGTGCAACAAGGGAAGTCCTTAGTATAATTGCAAATGACGTTTCATTCAAAAATCCTTCAGGACGCAACTCTTCTAAACTCCGAGCAATCGGGTTTAACAACAAGGCATATCTGTTTGTAATTAAGGATGAGCAATCACAGGAGTCGGAAACAATTCAAATGCATATTAGAAACCTGAACTTTTCCGGAAATACGATAAAAAGGATACTTGGTGAAAGGGTTGATCACCTGAAAACATAAGAAAATTTAATCAGCAGTGTTAAAAAATATTTTGTGATTTCCAAAGAGAAATTAGGTCAAAGGGCAATTGTTACCGTGGTCCATAATGCAATTTTTGAGGCAACTGAATGCTTTGGAAGATTTAAAGTGATCTGTGATAAAGTTTTATCCCCAAACATGAGATAACCAATAATCGCGAAACCACCATATATTGCTGTGCAAATCGCAAAGCTGCCAAAATACAATTACACCTTTAGAAAAGTCATTATTCAAATAAGGTAACTCAAATCAGAAATCAGCTCGAGCATACATTATAAGCAGCGCCTTAGTGAACTTTGTACGATCAGACATTGACTGGTAGATATTTGGGAAAACCGAGTGCCCAGAGTAGCAAAATCCATAAATACCAATAGCAAAGGGCATGCCACTCCACTTTATTGCCTTCCCGGTTGCATGGAAGCCTATATCATCACTAGTACCGACTAAACCAACAGACAGGAAAATCAGTAGAGTTGCGATCACACCGGTTGCTGCACAAATATAGTCAAACAAAACAGTGTTTTAGCTAATATAACTAATAAAGGCTGTTAAAATGAAGTAGGCTATGAGCAAAATGCTGTAGGGGGCGACCCCTCCAGTTTGCATTAAAAAAAAATGAAGTAGGCTTTGAGCAGTGAGACCTGAAAGGTATGAGAGCACCCGAAGATCTCGCAGCCATACTGTTGGCAATACTAAAAGAGCCGTTAATATTCCAAAAAGGTGCTTTCCGTCCATATGAATCCCAAGCCAATCAAAATTAGCACTAGGAAAGAGTGATGTGAGGTTATCGCCCTCCAAAATAATGAATTCCACACAATATGACTGCAGCAAAAAAATAATACGATAAATGCAAATTCAATCCGATGATTTGCTTGATAAACAAACAAATAAATGATAAACTATGCAAAACGAATTACTTACATATAGCTCGGTATATAAAACAATCTGCAAAAGAAAAAAAGAATAATCGTCAGTCAGATATGCTTCAAAACAGAGCAAAAAATAGAAAAAATATCTTGTATTCGAAAATACAATAAAAGGGGATTGCAACATATGGGTTGCATTTTCTCAGCCTCTACCAGTAGTTTAATTTGCTAGCTTGAGATATGTACCCAGAAGAGGTGGCAAACATTTCAAAAACATCAACACTTTGATTGCATAGGTTCTTTATGTGAGATTATGAACATTCAGCAGTGCATTCAGATTGTCGTAAAAAAACAGTTAGCCATATGTCTAAAAAGTTAAGCCAAGAATCAAGAAACATAATCATGTTGATAGTGGAGATCATGAAACATAAATCATGTTGGTCCACGAGCATTATAACCTTAACCCAACTCCGGTAAAGAAACCAGAACTTACGGATATCAACAGGCGGCCGAATCTTCCAAATGCAGCCTCCCCAATATCTGGATAACTTGAAATACCAGCCTTGCTCTCAAAACAGTGTTTCAAAAGAACTCCAGTATAACAGCAAACTGCTGCAAAACAAACCAGGACTGCAAGGCCTGCCCATCCAGCTTCATGAATTGTAAACGGGGTAGAAAGAAGGCCAACACCAGCAAGTACATTGATTCCTACAAAAGAGCAAGAAAGATTCAAACATGTTCAATACTAGTACTAAAGTAATTTGAGCATTCTTGTATTCCGATGATGGTAGTACCATTGAAGACTGTTTGTGTCACATTGCATCCCTGAGTAATATAGATTTCTCCAGTGGGTTGCACATGAAACGAGATTCGCTCATCTCTTATGGAAGCAAGTGATTTCCGCAAGCTCTTTAGAGATTCTTGCTTCCCATCACCTTTATCCAATACTAGAGGAAGCTTCAGGTCAGAGCCCACACCACTACGTGCGACATCAAGAAGTGAGTATTTGCTTGTAGATAGGCCCAAGTAACCAAAGCTCGGGGATGCAGCGATCGTGTAGGTGTCAGTTGTTTCCCTGAAAAACAAAACAGAGCAAATCATGACCACAATATATGTGAATAAAGATCCAATAATAGCCTTGTAGTATAATGTCTGGCATTCTTCAAGTATGGATGATAGATGCCAGAAAAGGAATAAATTGGGCCAAGCCTTATGTTATTTGTTGGATCAATAAGTAAATACAGCTGTTATTGGTCTAGCAAAAGCGAATGATTTAAAGTAGTAGGATCGATCTTTTTGGAAACAACTAACAGCTACATAAGAAATATCATATCTGTACACTGATGCTAGGAGAAGCGAAATACGTCTTCTGCATCACTCCGGTTTGTTTGGTTAGTGACAGTAAAAATACTAGCACACATCAGTGTTTAATAATATCTATATCGTGTTTACTTATCAGTGGTCCTGGCCCATACCCGACGTTTTTTTATATAAATATTGTTTTTAAATCAGTGACCCCATATTCAGTTTCAGGACAACCATGCCTTCAACCTTTCCAATTGCTCAGAACACTCCTCAGTATTGGTAAACACTATTAGCAAACCATTCCGATGCAATGTGAAAAGCTACCATAGTACTACGCCACAAGTAGTTCTACTCCGTATATCATTTATACCAACCAGACACGTCGCTGTTCGATCCTCCATAATTCCATCCCGTCCCCATCACGAAATTTAAAATCCGACCACACCTACTGATTCGACATAGAACTTCACTAGAGCAGGGGATGTCAGCGGACGGAGCAACCCCACCGCCATCAGTCCATCCCCATCACCGCAGGTTCACAGTCATTCAAGCGCTACTCCTCCAACAATTAGTATTTTTAAACAAAAATCTATCGCGATCGAGCAGAGAATTCAAACGGCGCAACGCACCTGTAACTCTGCGGCCACTGGCGGGACTGGAACGAGCCCGGCGACCCGACCCCCTCGTCGTCCACCTCATCCTCGTCCTCCGCCTCGGCGCCGTCCTCCTCCGATTCCTCGCCGTCGCCGTCCTCGAAGCTGCGGCGCGGGCTCTCCTCGATGCCGCCGTCCTCCAGCGTCAAGTCCTCCTTCTCCTCCTCCTGCTCCTTCCGGTGCTTCTTATCCTCCGCACCCGCCGCCATCTCGATCGCCGCCTCTCTCCCTCACTCAGGATCCCCCACCCAAGGCAGTACAGATTGGAGCTGTGGATTGAGAGATTGCGTAGCGTGTGCGGAGAGGTTGCGACGCTTCGAGAGGAGCTGGGAAGGGAGGGAGGGAGGGGGGAGGCTTTAATGGCCGTGATTGGCTGGGTTGCAGCGCCAAGGATGGCAGGGAGTGATCGCGCGTCGCGACAAGGCGGCGCCCAGAGGCGCGGGCAGCTCGGAGCGGAGGTGGCTTGTTGAGACGGCGACCCGAGCCGCCTCGTCTCCGGTGTCGCTGACCCGCGGGCCACATGGACACTTGGCGTCACCAAACATGGATAGAGGAGCGAGTTTGGCCTACTTGATTGGTTCCGTGCATCTTCTAGCAGTGAGCTGGGTGTGCGTGTGCGCGGCGGATTGGCGGTAAAACTGAGCAAGTTCGGGAGCGGAGTGAGCTGGCGCATGGCCAGGGGGCTGGATTGTAGCGAGGCGGTACCAATCACGTGGACGGCCGGGCCGGTGTTTGTACTGGGCCTGGAATCCTTCACGTCGCTGTCGGTCCACTATTCTGGCCCAGTCTAGAACGTGCGAGTTTTTCCCCTCTCCTGATTTTCTGCAAAACCGAAGCAACGTGTCCAAGTCGAACCAAGTTCATCTGAACCTCTTCCGAAAATGTTGCGCTTCATTCAAGAACGAAGGATGGAAGCAAAACCAAGTCACTATAAACAGTGACGTCCCCGGAAAATAACTGCTCGAGGCAAGTTCAATAATAGCCAAAGGTATTATTGTTTAGCGGCTCTCGATCGCATCTACGAAATCCCACGGATGCACCGGGCTGCTTGACGCCTGTTGCTTGCGTCCAGCGGAACAGAAGGAATATGGCAGCCGCCCAGCCGATCAACCTGCCACACATGTCTGACGTCGACAGAAAACGATATCTTCCACGGCAGGATGGCGTGGATGGCGCACATATCTTCCACGGCAGGATGGCGTGGATGGCGCACGATCATGTGACCCGCTCGCCGCGCAAGTGCCGCGGTCCCAAACAAAGAACCGGCGAGCTGGGGCGGTAGGGATGGCAATTGGACCCGTGGGTCCGGGGCCCCGCGGGGTTTTAACCTGTTGGGTGTGGGTATGGGCAGAGAATTTCACCCGTGGGTCTGCGGGTACGGGGCCCCGTAAAGTTACGAGTCGGGTGCGGGTTTTAGATTTCACCCGTGGGTACCTATTGGGGCCTCAAAACATTGCAAACCTTTGAAATACTCAGCAGCCCATTTGCCAATGCTTTATAGCCCAGCCCAGCTCTAATGAAGACTAAACCTAGCGTGCAACCGGACACAGCAATCTTACGTACGTATACGGCGTCATCGCAGCCGCTTCCGCTTCCCTACGCACAATCAAAAAATTCACAACGCAGCCGCCGCTTCTGCGTGGCCTTCGCATCTGGCGACAAGCGTCATGGCGACTCCAGGAACGCGAGCAACCCGACGACGTGTTGCAGCTGCTCAATCCTCTGCGGCTCCTCCATCCTCGGGTGTTTCGACTGCTCCGTCCCCCGACGTCACCGCTCCGCCCCCCAACTTGTGGCTCATCCTGCATCTGAAACTGGACCAACAACACAAGACACGACAGGTACTCCTGATCCTGATGTGGTGGTAATAGATGACAGCGTAGATGCGTATGCAAGCTTGGTCTCGTGCAGACATGTTAGGTAAAATAACCTATGTCTTTTGATTAATTAAATTTGTGTACCTTCTTTTGAATTGTTTCACATATGCACTAACATTTGTAAATTCTATCATGTTAGGAACAATGTCTCCTGTTCTTAATGCCGTGATGACATGTCTAGAGGATGAAGAAGAACAAATGGTACCATATCTCTTTTGATAATTTTCATGCGTACTAGACAAAAGGTAAAGTATTTGCTTACTTTTTCTTTTGTTATAGGATGACGATGAATCTACTATCGAGGATGCATGATTGGCTGCTTCCACTTCATAATGGGATGTTTGGACGTCAGGATTTGGCATGCATAGTTTTATTTAGCACTGTTGGAACCTTTTCAATTTTCATGTTGCTATATTAATAGCTCAAATATGCTTATTTGCTCAGTACTTTCTTTTGAAATCTCAATATAATTACAAAGATGTATTGATTGAGGCATTTTTTGTTAAACATAGCCAAACCCAATGGGGATCCGTTGGGTTTCGGGTCCCCGGCGGGTATGGGTATGGGTATGGGTACTGTTTTTCACCCGCAAAGGTTCAAGGGTACGGGTTTAGCTTGAGGCCACGGGTTTTGTAATGGGCGGGTTTCTATATAACCCGTCCCAAACCCGACCCATTGCCATCCTTAGCTGGGGGCATGGGCACTCGATCGCGTGTGCTCTTGTTTAGATTATCTCCGGGGATCGATGTTGACGGCGGGCGATCGGCAACACATGGTCCGGGAGGTCGAATAATTGGAGGTCGGAGATCGAAAATGGCCCAATAGGGAAAGCCCGCCGGCGCGGGCTGTGGCGGCATGCGTCGCTAACATGGGAAGCCTGCTGTAACGGGCAACTGGGGCGTCGTACAGCCGATCGACGCGGAGGAAAGTTCGGAGAGGTCGACGCTCGAGATGCGAGCGCGATCGTACTTGGCGAGATGAGATCACCGCCATGTGTACTTGTGTCACTCGTGTCGTGTTGCGACTCGCGCGTCGCGCGTCGGAGTCGTCGACCTCGTGCGCCGGATGCGGTTCATCAGCCGGGTTGCCAGCGCCCGGCGCGACACGAATCGCACACGCGATGCTTCTTGTCGATTAAGGGTTGACTAGCTGTTTAGAGATGTGATTAGTGATGAGCTCGGGGGTCAAAGGGCGGAAGGCGTGTTGGGAAATAGCGATTGAAGCAAGCAGGCGAGTCATAAGTGGGATGATCATTATCCATCCACGTCGTTAACACGTATCCATTAGAGCAGGTATAATGGGGATGACTCAGCCGGCGAAATAGCGAAACACCTCAGCAGAATCCAACGTGGGAGAGAGAGAAAGAAGGAGAGAGATTGAAGTCGGCGAGCTGCGAAACGCCAGCACGAAGCGGGCGGATGAGTTTTTGTGGGTCCAGCAGCACTCTTTCCTGGCCTCCCATTTGTTCCAAGCTGCTACCGGAGAAAAAGGTGCACTAAATGCTAGTGGGACCCGCCATCGCATCTCCCCTTGCTTGCGTGAGGTGGCACTTCTTTTCGCCGGCAGCGGGCGTAGTCATTAACCTTGCTCTTAGCAGTGGAGTAGCTTGCGGTTCACTCACTAGACTGTGTGCATATCAAATGCACTAAAAGTTGGAAATGTGAAAATTTTCAACATGAATCGTTGGATCGTGCATCCATTCAGAAAAAGTGAAGGGGGAATCTGTATATTTATCAAAGCATACAGTAAGCCATGTGCAAAGTTCTTGTTTCTAAACTGTATGGATGCACGATCCAACTTCTCCGACTAAAAATTTTCGTATTTCTAACTTTTTTGTGTATTTGCACCTGATATGCACACCACTAGACTAGACAAGAACACACGGTGAGAAGATATATATATATATAGTATATAAAAAGAACACACGGTGAGGGTATATGCCGACGCTTAGCAGGCTGAATGGGGGCCGCCTATCTGTACCGCGCGCTTTTTTTTAGCGACATGTAGCGCGGCCCACAGCGGCCCACGGCGGCTTCTTCTTCCTCGCGTCGCCGCCGGCCGCCGCGCGCCGCTCCTCGCCTCCCTTTGCGCGCTGCTCCACCTGCCGGAACAATGGCTTTAAAGCTCGGAACAAAGGGTTCCGGCAGCCCGGAACAATGCTTGAGAAGCTCGGAACAATGGTTATGGCCGCCGGAACAATTACTGTAAAGCAAGGAACAATCGGAGGCGCAGGAGACGGCGGCGTGGGGGAGCCGGTCGACGGCGGCACGGGGAGGCGGGCGACGGCGGCGCGGGGAGGCGGGCGACGGCGGCGCGGGGAGCGCGGGCGACGGCGGCGCGGGGAGCGCGGGGAGACGGCGGCGCCAGGAGGCGGGGCGACGGCAGTGCGGCGCGAGGCGCGCGGGGTGACGGAGGAAGGAGAAGGAGTATAGGCCGTTGGATTTAGGTTTAGCACGAATCTCAAAGCGCGCTACATGTGGGCTGCGGGTAGCGCGCGCTAATTATAGTAAATCCGGGCTGAATGAGACTGAGACGAAGGTCCGGCCCAGGCCTCAACCTGCCAAAATCGGCCCAAGTATCCGCGCCCTGTTCGTGGTGGCGACGGCAGACATGCGGCTAGCTGCTAGTTCCGGCCGGAGCTCAGGGGAAGCGTCTCATTCCAGGGAAACATGTATGTAAGCCAAACACAATATCTCGATAACAAACACGAAACACACATACAAATACACAGAGGGGTTCCCCCTTTATTACAGGCCTCAGACAGGGCACGATGATGCCCTGCCAGGCAGTGGGCAATGGAGCAGACTGAAGAATACAGCTTGTGCACGGTACGATGGTACCCTGCGTAGCGCGGCGCGATGCGTCTAAGGTTCAAGATTCCAAATACTCAGTAGCTATCAGCTATCTTTGCAATCGAATTGTACGTTCCGAGGACCGCGCATACGAGGCCAAGCACCACCGTGACGACGCTAGCCACCACCTGGAATCGCAGCGAAACGAGGAACGGTCATGTTTCATGTCAGAAAGTGGTGCGTGGCGTTGCAGGTTTACAGTATACAGTATTATCTATGTGTTTTGAGATGATGATGATGTAGGTTTACCTGCAAGCGAGTTGCTTTATTCCGTGCGATCTTCAGGAAGCACAGCGCGGGCATGATCAGCGCCTGGAAAATGGCAAGCAGTCGGTGTCAGACAGAACAATGTTTTTTTTTTTTTTTAGACACAGACAGAACAATGTTGGTTGCACAATATACTGTCTACCATCTGAAAATGGCATCCTTTCGTTAGGCTGTTGATGAATAGAATTGGGGCCCAAATTATGCTGGGGCGATCATGCATGCGGTTAAGAGAATTAACATACCACAAGTATACTGAGAAGAGATCCAATGAGAGCCATCACAAGACCTGGAATATGCAACAGATCAGAAACACAACGTTTACACAGATGAACAAAATGAAAGTGATTTAAGTTTCCATCATACACCCTAACCTAAGAGGTACACATAAACAAGTCTAGTGTGTATTCTCTAAATATTTTGCTTCTGCCACTTACTAGCATTTGAAGAACACTCTTTTCTATTTTCTCCCTTAAGAGCAAGAGAATCATTTCTCATTGTATAGTTACTGACAAAGAATTGTGTTTTCTGTCAAATCTTTCTATACATTATCACGATCAGCATATGCAAGTTTTCATGACTATATTGGGGGAATGGAATCCGTATTTCAGAGGACAGTGTGGCGCTTACATACCAAAGAATGGCAGGAGAAAGGCGATGCACACAGTCGATGCAACAAGGGCAGTCCTAAGTGTGACAGAGAAGACTCTATCATTCAAAAACCCTGCTGGACGCAATTCTTCTATACTCCGAGCCAGTGGGTTTATCACCAAAGAATATCTACATGCTATTAAGGATGAAACATTCCCTTAAAGAAATTTGGCATAGAGAGAAACATAATGCAATCCTAGAGACTTGAAATGTCCAAAGCTTGATGACAAAAATGTTAAAGGATACTTGGTGAAAGGGATGATCACCTGAAAACAAAAGGAAAATAAAATGAGGGGTACGAAGGAAAACAAAAGACTGTCAAAAACTAAATTAGGCCAGCAGATGATATTTACCGTGGTCCACAGTGCAACTTTCGAAGCAAATGAATCCTTTGGAAGATTCAGAGTTATCTGTTCTAGTGTCTTCTCTCCAAACATGAGATAGCCAATAACAGCAATAGCAGCGTATATGAACGTGCAGATTGCGAAGCTGGACAGCACAATTATTCAGAACCTTGATACATTTCAGTACTGGACGACAAATACATATACATAAGAATGCAGTACTTCATAGCTAGTTACTTACCAAATGTACAGTGCCTTGTTGAATTTCGTGCGATCAGACATTGATTGGTAGATATTTGGAAACACCGAGTGCCCAGCATAGCAAAAACCATAAATCCCAATAGCAAATGGTACACCATCCCACTTCACTGCTTTCCCTGTCATGTGAAACCCTACGTTGCCGGTAGCACCAACTAAACTGACAGACAGGAAAACCAGAAGAGTTGCGAACACACCGCCCGCTGAAGAATAATTGGGACATATTCATCATTAGGTTATCCTGATATATGATGGACATTGAAAAAAAAAAGAAGTATAAGATCAGTGAGACCTGAAATGTACGATATCACTCGAAGATCACGCAACCATACACTGGGCAGAACTACGAGGGCAAAAAGCACTCCAAAGAAGTGCCTTCCATCTGCATGAATCCCATGCCAATCGAAGCTGGTGCTAGTGAAAATCGAGGCAAGATTATCACCTTCCAGAATAATGAACTCCACGCAAAAGGACTGCACTCACAAAGTACAAATGATTCAAAAGTGAGATGTATGTAGTCCCCTGATCTTCACGAATAAATAAAAGTTTTCTTGACGAAGTTTGCAAAATACTAGCCAGTGGAAAACGATTTACTTACATACAGCTCTGTATACAGCACAATCTGCATCAGGAAATAAAAAAAAGGCAAGTATCAAATGGCTATGACTCGTAAAAATATAAGATATTAGTGTGATCAAATTTGTTCCATCCACAAAATGAAATAGTGATTATCAGAAAGTATAAACCGTTAACCAGTTCGTGCACAAGGTTGCAAACACATATTGATATACTTGTGGTGTTCTTTAACTGACTGATTGTTTTAGTATGACTTCATTTGGAGCATTGAAGCACAGAAAGGCTCGAGGCATAACATAGAGATGCTGCCCGATCCAATTTCTATTCTAAAAGAAACGTTATACTTACAGAAATGAGAAGGCGGCCGATTCTTCCAAAGGCAGCCTCTCCAATGTCTGGAAAGGTTGAAATACCATCTTTGCTCTCAAAACAGTATTTCAGAAGAACTCCAGTATAGCAGCACACGATGGCGAAAAAGGCTAGAACCAGAAGGCTGGCCCATCCGGCCTCATGAATCGTAAACGGAGCCGAGAAAATGCCAATACCAGCAAGCACGTTAACCCCTGCCAAAAACAAAGAAACCTGTAAGACTCGCCCTATTAAACAAGGGGGAGAAACTTGGCATGGTTATAGAGATTCCGTGGACAGTACTGTACCATTGAGTACAGTTTGTGTCAGACTGCATCCTTGTGTGACTGAAGATTCTGCAGCCTGATGCAAATTATCAAATGCCTTCTCACCAACTGCCACTGAACCAAGACGTTCATGCTGGTTACTGATCCCCTGTAGCTTGTCCGACAAAAGGGGCAACTTGAGTTCATCAGAGCCCTGGCCGCTGCAATCGCCACCGTCAAGAACTGAGGTCTTGCTGGTGGATCGGACCAGGCAACCGAAGTTGGGAGGCGCCGCAATCGTGAACGTGTCAGTTGCTTCTCTGCAAAACAAACGGCGTCGCGCAACCGCATCATCAGTACATCACGATCCAAGAAAGTGTATCGTTTAGTCAGCCTCGAACCGCATTCACTGGTTCTTAACTTTCTACTACTCCTACGAACGTATTCTGAATAAGAAAAGGATGGAGGAAAGAATGCGACCACGCGCACGCACCGGAAGCTCTGCGGCCAGCGTTGGGAGTTCAACGAGTTTTCCTCCTCCTCCACCTCGTCGTCGCCGAGCGGACGGCAGTCCTCGATGTCCTTGTCCTCCGGCGCCGAACGCTCCTCCTTCCATTCCGCCGCCGCCGCCGCCATCTCGCTGCAAAGACGGGATTGCCGCTTGGAGATGATGATGATGATGAGGGGGCCGGGATGGTTATGAGATGGCGGCGGGGGAGGAGGGGTCTGGGTGTGAAATATAGGCGCGAATAGCTCGGAGACGCCTGTCGCCGACATGTGGGCCCGAAAAGTGACGGGCGCTGGGTGATGGCGGCGGAATTCGCGTGCGCTCGCGGTAACGCCTTTGCCAAGTCGTTCGCAGGGATGACCTGGCGCTTGGGTGGGTTTCGCCTGCAAATCGACACTTGTAAAGGTGCACGCAGAATGCATCGGCTGACAAACGGCCGAACAATGTTTCATCATGTATGACGCAATTGTATATGGACGAACGGCCTTTGGTCCCGCTTCTACTGAAGATGAGATAAAGTGTCTTGCCGAGATTGCTAAAGGGAAAATAATTGTCATTCTGCAGGTGCATATAGTAGACGGTTGTTTTTGTGTCACTACCGTTCATTGAGGAGACAATGAGATATCACCCCTTGCATCTGTCTGGATCTGATCAGGAAACTGGCTACATGACTGCTCTGGTTCACATTGAAGCTGGTAAGGTTAGAAGAAGGAAAGAGACGACGAGAGCACCATGTACTGCTCGGTGGCCGGCCTACAAAAGGAACAGTCACGAAGAAGACCCAGCGTTTAGCTCTGCATTATGGGTCACTGACGGGGCAAGATTAGATATCTTCGTACAGGAAATGGAGCAGCAGGTACAGTAGTATAATCAGTCAGGACCCGACAAAAGCAAAACACTGTAGACAACTGTCCTCTTCTACGTTGATCATCACCGACGAGACAACACATGCCAGTATCTCCAAAGGCACAGGTGGTTGGATCAAGTGCACCTACGCCTTCATCTCCCGGCTGAATCACTGACCGGGCCACAGATTCCGGCCGGTTGGCCAGATTCCTGTTGGATCTAGCATGGTCAGAGAATACTTTACACGCACAGCCGTCGTGCAAGTGATCGGTGCCCGACAAAAAGGAGCGTGCAGGTATATTAATACGTGTTGCAACTGCATTATTGTCACTGACTGACGGACGAGACAACGCGATGGTTTGATAGATATCTGATCCCTACGTGCAGGACACATCGATCAGGAGCCTGTTCAAAGATCACCTCATTTGTCGTAGCAGGACACATACGACATCACTACCAGGACCGGCCGGCCGGATGCGCACTGCAGCAGGCAGGTATGGTCATGCAGGAGCGCCGCCGTGAAGGGTCAAAGCAGCGCCCATGCATGTATACGTACTGCAGGGAAGCAAGCTCGACCTGGCGCGGCCTGGTCCGTTGTTCTCCGGCCGGCCGATGGATGCATGGTTCACATTCACATGCATCGCGACGGTTGTTAAACTTATCGCTGAACTTTTTCGGCGCGCGGTCCAGGACGACCTGGCCAGGCGATGGTGTCGCTTTTTGGCTAAGTGACAAGGACGTACTCACTTCGTTTTTAAATTGTTGTCGCCATTGACTTTTTTTGTTATCTTTGACCATTCGTCTTATTCAATTTTTTTTTAAAAATATCATATATTTTGTGATGATTTGTTTTATCTCTAAAGTAAGTTTGAACCTAACTTATAATTTTGCATATTCAAACAACTATTTTGAATAAGACGAACGGTCAAACGTAAATAAAAAAGTCAACCGCGACAACAATTTAAAAACGGAGGGAGTATGGCGTAAGTATTATGGAGAAGGGTATGCCGATATGGAAAGGTTGCCGGTCTGGCAATGTGTGTTCCTTTGCCTGCAACAGGTAGCTATGCGCACATGAGAGCGAAAGAATCCTGGACCTCCTGGTTAACTGACAAGGACCGAAAAAAAAACTCGGCAAAGTTTCAGACAATTAGCAAATTTCGATTTTCCGGTAGTGAATCACCTTGTATAAATGTGTAAGGGTATGTTACTAGTATCATTTCCAGAAAAGAAAAAATGCTTATGTTACTATCTTTGCGCGAGAGACCAGATCAGATCACCACTGGCCGAGCTGTTCGCTAGCGATTGCTTCATCTCGAGTCGTGACATATTCTTAATGTTTACTGCTTGCGACGTGTGTAAACATAAGGAGACAGCCCCGGTCTTGTCAAGACAGATGAAATTGAAGGAGATTTGGTTGTACGTGCACCCTCAAATATGTGTTTCCCGCTCGGTCTTCTTCTCTGCTAGTCTCTCTGATGGGCTTGCTGGGCCGAGTGCCCCACTGGCTTCCTGGCACCCGGGTACAATAATAGAGGTGCTTCACGAGTTCGAGGCCTCAGCTGACCTTTGCCATTTTGCTACACAGAGTGAGAGGCTGCCTCAACCTGCTAAACCTGGTCACTCTGCGTTGCGCACCGAAAACAAATCGCCTCCGTCATCCAAGGAGATACTTAAAAAAGCAGAGATGAGATGTGAATGATCTTCAGGTAAGGCCTTTGACTAAAAACATATCCAGTAACAGCCAGCCTCACAATTCAGACTCTAAATGGTACAGCTAGAACAGTGTTTCAACGGTACAGTACGTGGGACAGTAAGATCCTCTGAATAGTGGACATTCACTTAGAAGCAAATAAGAAACAAATGTCTGCCCATAGCAGTCCGGCTGCACAGTTAAGCTCTGGATTCAGCAAACCAAAAAAGAAAAAGGAAAATAAAAACTGACAAACAACAATGTACAATATGGTTATCAGCAATGTGACGGTGTACTTCTCTGTAGTTTCAGTAATTCTATAGGCCCAAAGACATCTGAATGTACAATATGGGAAAATCTAGCATCTACTAGTTATCTTACAAACATTCCACCTATCTCAAGTCAGAAGCTTCATTACATTTCGAGCTTAAGTCACCTTGCAAATGGTACCGCCAATCCAAGTTCAGTTCATGGTACCAAGTCCGCTTGTAGCCTTTCATGCAGCAAGCAGGAGTTAGAAGCAGCTGCAGCACTGATCACTACTTAGAACATCACTCATCAGGTTCAGCTGAAAAATCAGGCTCGTCTGGCTTCTTTAGCTTAGGTAATTCTTTAACGTTCTGAGGCCTTTTCCTGGTCCTAGCTATGAATTTTAGAGCGAGATCATTCTTGGGTGGAAGGTCATCTTCCTCATCCAACTCATCTGATCTGACAGAATTGAATGACTCCCTCATACTCAGGTCCTTTGCCATCTTCCTCCTCTTGTACCGCCGCCAAGCAGCTTGGATGAAGCAAGAGGCCCACGTTCTCCAGTGGTGCGAGTAGTACCGGAAAGTGTGTTGCAACTTCTTGCTGTGAAGCCGCCTGAACTGACTGGCGACAAACTTGAGATCCTCGGCCTGGAGTGCAAAGGCCTCAACTTCTATGAGTGCCTTCACTGTCCGGGTGGAAGACGGCAAGTTGGTAGTAGGCTTGGGGACAAGAGCCCATCCAAGAAGTTCCTCACCACAGAAATCACCAGGTTTCAGGGTAATTGAATTGAAGAAGCCCGTGCGACCACCATTTGTTGTGGAGCTTTCCAGTTTTCCACGAATGATGAAGATCATCTCAGTCACCGGATCACCCTCACGGACGATATATGTGCCCTTTGTGCACAGTGCTGATACAAGCCGCTCACAGATGGCATCAAGAAGTTGATCATCCATCTGGGAGAAAAATGGAACCTGAAACATTGTGACAAACAGTAAGATTACCACATTAAGTACAACGAAAACTATAGTAAAAAAATATCAAGGGAATGCCCTTTCTGGGGGGAAGTGTGAATCTTGGTTGATAGAAAATTATCAGTTCAATTGAGCAATATTTGGATGATACAGTAACTTTAGGAGCTAACAAAGTTCGGAACACTAAACTGTCTACTTTAAAGAGAAATTATTAAGTACATAACCATTAAAGAGGAAACATACAATATGATTTCACCAAGACTTTTTTTCTCATCTCATATCAGAAGCTAGGTTAAAAAGCTACAACATATATTTTACAATACACGTCCCCTGAACTGCTATAGCGACACTGGCAACATTGTGCCCTTCGAATAAAATTTTGGATGCCAAAATTCCATGAAAGTCATAGTGATAAACAAGTTTGGTATACGCAGATCTGTCGTGACTTCATACAAAGTTCATAAGACAAATAGCAGTTTTGAACTTTTACTAGGTATATGCATATTCACAAAAGCATGTAACAGTATTTACCCGCCGAACAAGACCCAAGCAAAGATGGCGTTTAATGTCGCGCCGAAGATCTGCAGGTAGAGCCTGCAATATAGACTCTTCATTCACACCTCGAGTTGCTAGCCACTTGTACTGGATAAACCGACGCACTCTTTCCCGCAGTTCATGAGGAAGTTGACGATGTCTCATCCACTCCTCAGTATCTCTTTGCTTTAATCTCCATTCCTCAACTCTCACGGTGATAGATTGCAGGTAGGTCTTGAAAAATAACCATAAAATTGTAAGATAGAAAGTTCAGGGTAAATGGCGCACATCAATGCATCATAATTAAAGCAAAAATCATGGTCATGCGTACAAACTTCTAGGATATAAAAAGTATATTCAGGTAGAAAAAAAGTACCTGCACATTTCCAATCAAATGCGCAAACAAGATGAGACCGAGTACTGCCAAGAATATACAGTAGAGTGTCTCGCCAATGTAAGTACTCACAGAAAGTGTCTGACCGTAGCAGCTATTTGAAAATGAAAGAAACATATAGCTTGTTAGAAAACCATGTTTCAACCTCAACTCGTAAAGTAAAAAACAATGGCAACAATAAAAAACTAGGTTGAACTTTCAAATAAATATTATAACAGTGAGCTTGCAATAGCAAATACAAGAGTAAAATGTTAACATTTTGGCTAACAGATGGTAATATGTGGCCCAGTCAAAGTCTTCAACCCACACAGCAGCGTTAGACACTGGTTTGTGTGGGGGGAAAAAGAGCAAGTTTCTACCTGGCACTCTAATGGGGATGCCTGCTAAGAAAATACCTTAAACTTTCTATTGGTTTATGTAAATGCCTTAAACACTGGTCTATAGATATAAAAAATGCCTAGAAATACCTTAAATTTTGTAACCCCCACCAGAGAGAATAGAAATACTTCATCGCGAAACTTTGAGCAGGAGCTTGATTCACCAATGCAGGCTGGAACATGCCAAAGTCAAAACTGATGGAACTATCACTAGCATTACAATTCCTGAAGACAGCTGTTGTATTTGCCCAATCATCATTTTGTGTTGCATCACAATCTAGGAACCTAATATCGCAACCAGTTTCACTCCTGCAAGTCTTCTTCCAGCAGGCAGTCTGGCGATCAACAGAGAGCAAATACCATAGTGCACCTAGTACCTGAAAGAAGTGCCATGTCTAACATGAAATTTACTAAGACAAACAAAAGAAATGATCAAAGACTCTGTTTAAGTGCGTTTGAATACCGTACATGACTAGCTATCAAGTATAGGACTAGGTTGTACGCAGCCCCTTCCCAAGCAGTCTTGGCAACAACTCCAGTGGCTTTCACAATCTCATGAGTTAAGGGGAATATGAGATATAGTCTTGGTAAATACTGAGCAAGAACTATGAGCACCAGAATGTTATTGTTATGCTCAGCAGTGGAAAACTTTATAGCTGGTATCACAAACCAGACAATGATCTGCACGGAAAGTGAAGGTACGTAAGTAACATGTACAGTCCAAAGTGAAATGTAGGAACTTGCATTGTTCAAAGCTACTCAAATAAAAAATAGCATGTGAAAGTTGACACTAGTTCTTTTAGGTCCGACAGTGTAGTAATTTTTCCAAGGGGAAAAATGGGTTTTAATATATAGCTGAACGAAGAAGAACGAGGACAAAAAGGGTATGAATGTGCATCACATGTTTAAAAGCCAATTACAATAATTTGTAAAGCTCGCCCACCAACAAAACCTAGCATGATGACAACGTTTGCATATGTGCATGAACATTCACAGATAAGAAAAAAAAAGAGTGAGTTTTGACAATGATGCAACGATGACAGTATTGAAACCCTATCACCACAGTTACTTACAAAAGGAACAATAGATGTCTATACAGATTTTATAAACAAATTTCAAGTGCACCAATTAGAATCTCTATCACTATCATTTTTGGCATGACCTTGCATTCATTCGCATAATATTGCCATACACAGATAACTTTCGCAGTAAAGTACCATATCTGTATCAGCATAAAGTCAAGAACTGCCTAAACTAATATCAAACATAGCAGATAATTATGACACACAGCCTAACACGAAGGATCATTAGTAAATTCCCGTTAACAGAAACCACAAGAAGAGTAACAAGTTACCTGAGGCAAAGGCAATGCAGCAGCCACATCAACTGCCAAGTCGGATTTCAAGTACTTCCATGCAATTTCCTTAGGATCCGTGACAAGATCTCCTCTCCCAAACACCCTCATAGTCGCGCTCGGATTGATATACGCGGTTCTGAACTTTATGATGATGTGCAAGACATACAACAAATCAGCAATGGATCGGAGGAACGTAACTCCGATGGCCAAACGCCTGTCAGTGCCAACGCAGGAATTGGTATCCCGGTAGATGATCTTGGGCACATAGAAGTAGAAAGGGTCTATAAATAGCGCGACGAAGCATGAGAAGAGGAAGAGGCGGTTCCAGGTCAAGATGAAGTCGCTGGACGGATCAAAAATCCTGCGGTACCACCAGTCGTCTCCTGCCACGAACGCCCTGTGCTTTTTGGAGATCGCCACGCCATGCTTGCTGGCCGCGAGCGCCGCCTGCTTCTGGTGAATCGGTATGGTCTGCTTCAGCGGCGACGGCCCGGGGGGCTCCGCCGATCCCCGGAAAATTCTGGGGACTAATCTGGTCATACTGCCCCGCCACGCCACGCAGAAAACGAATCGCTCGCGGCGCAGAAGCGGGAGACCGGACTAGAACACTATCTCTTGGAGCAATCCATCCGAGCTAGACAGGGGGCTTCCTTACCAACAAAAGGGGAAATGCGTCCAGGCCCGACGGACGGATCTGTGCTTCCTGCGCCGCCGGAGACCAGGTGGCGACGGCAGTGGCGGAGGAGGCGGCCGCGGCGAGGATTGACCAGCTTCGGTGGAGGAGGCTTTGAGATGCTCTCGTCGGCGCGGGCAGGCGACGAGGGCGCGTTTGATGATGGCCGGCGCCGGGTGGAGGCGGTGCGACGACCCGGCCGCCGGCGACGCGGTGGAGGAAGGAGAGGCGAATCTGGGATGAGGAGGCAGGAACAGGAGGATCCGAAGAACAGCGAGCTCGCCGAGTTGGGAACAGCCGGCGGCGAGGCGTTCGAGGAAGGAGGCGGGCAGGAAAGCCAGGGAACTCCCCGGGGACTTGCCTCGGGCCTAATTACTTTATTAGTCAGCGCTAATTTGATGGGTTAGTGGAGCAGTTGTTACTGTGGTTAGTGCTAAGCGAGGTGGTAATGCAATAAAGAAATACAGTTCTACTGTGTCATTGTCATTCCATTACAATTTAACACGTTATCACGCACGCGCTCTACAACCCCACGAGCGAGAAAGACTCGGCGACAACAGAAAGTCACCGAGAAAGAAGGAAGTCAAGAACTAGTCGAGTTCGTGAACTTGACCAGAGAAGAAGTAGGAAGTCGTCGAGATCCTGACGGTGAGTACAATGCCGATCGTCGACGGATCACTTTCACCGTCCTCGCCCACGTCCTGCGCGCTCTGCAACCGCGTCGCCGGACGTTCCGTCGCCGCCGCATCTTCCGCGGCCGCCACGGACTCCACTTCCGCGGCGCGTTCCGCCAGCCGTTCTTCCACCCGCGGCGCCGAAACCGTCGTCGTCGTCACGCCGTCTTCAATGGTCGTCGTGGTGGACGCTCGTTCGCTGGACGCCGCGGATGCCAGATGAACAACCGCCGCCATGGCCGTGGCAACCGCCACCAGGACCATGGCAGACGCCTGGATCTTGGCGCGTTCCGCGTCCCTGGTGGTGATCCAGGGGCAGGGCCAAGCCGCTGCAACGCCACAGTTGAGGAAGACCGATGGTGCCCAGTTCATGGCGTGACGCGCCACACGTGGAGCCCCATCGTCGGCAACGTGCCGCCGTCTCCTCACCTGCCGACGCCGACGCCGGCCGTCGAGACCCGACTCGTGTTCGGGACTCCGGTCCCGACCGCCCGCGCGTCGCTCTTCGGCCCTGATGCAGGACCAAGCAGGGCCGCCGCCGCCGTGTCGTCCTTCACCGCGGCGGCAACCACCTCCGCTGCCATGCCCGTCACATGGGCAAGGGGCACGGCACCGCCGCTCTTCTCCACCGATGCCGAGGCACCCGCCGCCGTCGATGTCGAGGAGGCGGCGACTGGATCGGATGAAGAGGACCCGCAGGAGGATCCGATGATCGACGCCCTCGCCGGCTTGACGTCATCCTCGTCGCGGCTCGGAGAAGTCGAGCCATCAACCCCGCCACGCTCCCCGGAGTTCGACGTTGTCACCGAGGCGGAGCCGGCGGGATCCATGGCCGCGGGCCCATCCTCGGCAGCCGCGGCGCCGTCGCCGCACACCCCCAACGGGGCGCCTCTCCTCCGGCGCTTCGCCCACCTCGCCGGAACGCCGCCGCGCCGCCCGGGACACGAAGCCGGCGCATGGTCCGCGACGGCGAGGCGCGAGGTCCATCTCAACGGCCACGTCGAGGACTACGACGATATCTCCTCCTCTAGCGATGAGGGGGAGCGGCGGATCTGGCCGGAGGCGGTGGAGATGAGGAGCGGTTGCGGCGGCGGCTGGAAGCGGTTAGGGTTAGGGTTCGGCGGTTATCGCCCCCCTTTTTATCCAAACCGTCGCTGGGCCTCCTGGGCCGGAACCGCCCCCGCGCGCCTCCCTCTCGGGCCAAAAGGCCGCCTGGGCCTAATCCCAGGTTTGCTTGGCCCGTGCGGGCAGGCATGTATCCAGGCCGGTTTTTCACAGAGACCCTCGGGGTTTTAGTGATTTGCAGCCTTAGTTTAATTGCTGATTTAGATGTTGTTTAGCATTCAATTTAGTCCCTGTAATGTACTAAATTGTGTGTAGTATTGTACTACGTTGAACTTTACTTTCCAGTCAGATGTACTGATGTGTAATGGAGATTATGTCTGTCATAATCATGTGTTTAATTTATTCTTGCAATTGAGAAATGAATTTTTTTTCTTGCAAGATCGGATTTAATTTGACCTCATTATGCACTTGGCTTAATTCGAGGAAAATTAAAATTAAACACAACAACCTTAACAATATTTTGGCTAACAATGGAGGATGAATTCTCTTGTATAGCCACAATTAATTCATGTTAATTGATATGCACAAGATGTTTTACAACATATACGCAATGGAGAATAAATTTTCTTGCACTTTGCAATGGAGAAATTAAATTTTCTTGCATATGTCTATATGCAATTGAGGATATAATTTTTCTTGCATAGAATAGAGATGTAATGGAGATTAATTTCTCTTACATAGTACATACCAGCAATAGAGATTAATTTTTCTTGATTGTACCATAGACTTTGCAACGGAGATTTTATTTCTTGCAAATTTTTCATGCATAGATTGCATGAATATTACAACTACACCATGAGGGTTTTTAACTAAATCTCTGGTTGTATCCCATGTAGGTAACATGGCCCGTGAGTTCGAGGAACTTGCTCAAGATGGACGTAATTACCCAACATGGGCGACGGACGTCAAGATAAGCTTGGCAGCCCGTGGGATCTTAATGGCTCTCTCGCCACCCGCTGAGAGATCGGCAAATTTTACAGAACCATACAAGTTCATGGCCTTGCAACTCATTAGATTGCATCTCCATTCAGATCTGAAAGCTGAATATGTCTTGGAGGAAGAGCCAAGTACCGTATTCAATGCCCTCAAGAACAGATATGAACAACAGGTGGCATGCTTGCTACCTGAGGCCAATCATGAGTGGTCTCACCTTCGTCTCCAGGACTTTAAATCCATTGGAGACTACAACCATGCTGTTCATAAGATCTGTTCTAAATTGTGGTTTTGTGAGAAAGAACCATCAGAAGCGGATAAGATTGAGAAGACTCTCACTACTATGCTCCCTTCTGAACGGGTCTTGAAGCATCAGTACCGTGCCAGGAATTACCAAACCTTTACTCGGCTCATCAATGATTTACTTGAGGCTGAGAAGCATGATGAACTCACTATGAAAAATCATCATCAACGTCCGGTTGGGGCTGCTCCTCTCCCTGAAGTTCATCATAATGCCCAGAATAAGAATGTTGCTTCTACAAGCAATCAAAAGGATGGTAAATCTAGGCGCAACCGCAAGAGGAAGAGAGGGAATAGGTTCAATGGCCAGGCCAAAGGGAAGGGCATTTCTAAAGCTAAGAATGATGAGAGAACTTGCTTTAAGTGCGGATGTGTTGGACACATCGCTAACAAATGCAAAATCCCACAGCACTTGTGTGATCTGTATCAGAAATCCCAGGGTAACAAGGCGAAAGGATCGGGTTTTGAAGCTCACTTCAACCAGCAATCCGAGCCAAGCTTAGAGGAGAAGGGCGTTGCTAACGCGGAGCTTCCACTGTCCGTCGATGACTATATGGACACGGAGAACACCATCGTTGAATTCACTTCCAACGATGTGTATGGGGACCTAGTTTAGGATCCAAGATCTCCTAGATTATTAGATATCTATGTCCTTGTAATAAAAATAAAGTTGTAATAAGTAGATGGTACTAAATGGTATTGTAATAAGTATCAGCACGTTGGTACTTTAATAACGTTATGTATGTACTCTATATATCTGATGAAATTTTGTAATTTTTTTCGTCTATATAGATTCAAGGGAGTCAATTCGATGGAGGAAGAAATGTGCCTTGTGGACTCCTGTACCACAAACTCTATACTTAGGGAAACAAAATATTTCCAAACGCTCACGAAGAGAGAAGGAAATGTTTTGACCATCGCTGGACGCGATGCGACGATAGTTGGTTCTGGACGAGCCACTATTACGCTCCCTATGGGTACTCAAGTAACAATTGAGGATGCATTATTGTATCCTGATTCTACTCGTACCCTATTGAGTTATAGAGATATCCGAAAAAATGGGTTACATGTTGAAACCCATGAAGAGAATAATGAAGAATTCCTCCTTATTACTAAGGATAATAGATATGGCAAAGATATTCTAGAAAGAATCCCTTCCTGGATTGTACTACACATACATTAAACCCGTAGAACATGTTGCATATAAGGTAATTTTCCAGAATGTTGATACATTCCAAACTTGGCATGATCGCCTAGGCCATCCCGGGGTGGGGATGATGAGGAAAATTATCGGCAATTCCATTGGTCATGATTTAAATGATGCCAAATTCCTGAAATCATCAGATTTTATGTGCACTGCATGTGCCACGGGAAAGTTGATTTTGAGGCCATCATACCTTAAAATTCAACATGAGCCTATTGACTTTCTTGAGCGTATTCAAGGAGACATATGTGGCCCGATACAACCATATTCTGGACCGTTCAGGTATTTCATGGTTTTGATAGACGCATCTACGCGATGGTCTCATTTTGTGTCTCTTGTCGACACGAAACCATGCTTTTGCCAAGATAATTGCTCAAATCTTTAGATTGAAAGCAAATTTCCCTGAACAGCGGATTAGATCAATCCGATTGGACAATACTGCAGAATTTTCTTCGCGAGCTTTCAATGATTATTGTATGGCTCAAGGCATAGAAGTTCAGCATTCGGTTCCATATGTCCATACGCAAAATGGTTTGGCTGATTCTCTGATAAAGAGAATCAAACTGATAGTAAGACCAATGTTGCAGAATTGCAATCTCCCAACTTCATGTTGGGGTCATGCAGTAATTCATGCTGCTGACTTAATCCAGTTGCGTCCAACTGCATATCATAGTACATCTCCCCTACAGTTAGTACGTGGGAATCCACCAAATATCTCCCATCTGCGAAATTCGGTTGTGCTACGTATGTACCGATTTCACCACCTCAGCGTACAGCCATGGGCCCTCACAGGAAATTGGGGATCTACGTGGGATATAAGTCCCCGTCGATAATTAAATATCTTGAGCCCCTGACTGGGGATCTATTTACTGCCCGGCATGCTGATTGTATTTTTGATGAGCATCATTTTCCGGCATTAGGGGGAGATTTCAAGTACCATAATGAATGTCAGGAAATTGATTGGGATGTTAGAGGCATCACTCACATGGATCCACGTACTAAAGAAACTGAACTGCAGGTTCAGAAGATTATTGATTTGCAACAGATTGCAAACAATCTGCCAGATGCATTTACTGACTATAAAGGTATCACAAAATCCTTGAACCCTGCGAGGAATGCGCCGGAAAGAGTGGAGGTACCAAAGAAAACCACTCAACTCCAGACCTCTGAAAAGAGGGGGAGAAGTACGAACATCCCTAAGCAAGTGGTAGATGCTACGAGAAAGCGTCCGAGGATAGAGAGAAATAAGGTGCATGACGTAGCGCCTAGCACTCGCCGACGGGCGATTTCCTCTGAGGTAGTAAATGCAGGTCAACCAATTGTTGACAGACACCAAGAGAGTAGTATACACTCTGTGGATATGACGAGAGATCCACAACCCAACTCGAATGTGCACTTTTCTGGAGTTGGGAGATCGGAACACCCTGACACACTCGTATTGGGAAATCATGAGGAGTCAGGAGGAGTTCAAGAAGTTTCCATTCACTACGCGGATACTGGAGAATCATACAATCGTAGAACTACGATTGTCGACGTATATTTCTCAGATGCGGTTGCTGAAAGTCTCCTGAACGATCCAGATCCTAAATCCATGGTAGAGTGTCAGAAACGCTCGGACTGGAATCAGTGGAAGGCTGCAATTGAGGCAGAGTTAGCCTCCCTCAAGAAAAGAGAGGTATTCACATCAGCAATCCGAACACCTCCTAGAATCTTTCCTGTGGGATTCAAGTGGGTTTTCGTTCGTAAGAGGAACGAAAACACTGAGGTCGTAAGATATAAAGCCAGGCTCGTCGCACAAGGGTTCACGCAGAGACCCGGCATTGATTTCAATGAGACATATTCTCCGGTAATGAGTAGAATTACGTTCCGATATCTAATATCACTGGCAGTGAAAAAGCGTCTATCTATGCAGTTGATGGATGTCGTGACTGCATATTTGTATGGGTCGCTAGATTCGGATATTTATATGAAGGTTCCTGATGGGGTTCCAATTCCGAATAAGGATGCAAATCGCAACATGTATTGTGTAAAGCTTCAGAAATCATTATATGGCTTGAAGCAATCAGGGCGGATGTGGTACAACCGACTGAAGGAGTACCTTTTAGAAAAAGGATATTCGAACAATGATGATTGTCCATGCGTATTTATCAAGCAATCCTCCACAGGATTTTGCATTATCTCAGTGTACGTAGATGATCTGAATATCATTGGAAACACTGAGGATATTGAAGAGGCATGTCGACATCTCAAGGCAGAATTCGAGATGAAGGATTTAGGTAAAAACTAAATTCTATTTGGGTTTGCAACTCGAACACCTTCCAACGGGAATTATGGTTGATCAATCTGCCTATGTTCAGAAGGTATTGGAGAAATTCAATATGGACAAAGCTCATCCCATTAAGACCCTTATGGTTGTTAGAGCTCTCGAACTGGATAAAGATCCATTCCGACCAAGGGAAGAGGGAGAAGAGATACCGGGACCTGGAGTTCCATATCTTAGTGCCATTGGAGCACTGATGTACTTGGCAAATAGCACAAGGCCTGACATTGCGTTTGCAGTGAACCTATTAGCCAGACATAGTGCAGCTCCTACTAAACGTCGACATAGTGCAGCTCCTACTAAACGTCACTGGACGGGAATTAAGACTATCCTTAGATATCTTAATGGCACCAAAGATCTTGGTTTGTTCTTTAGGAAGAACCAAGACTCCAATTTGATTGGATACACTGATGCTGGCTATCTTTCAGATCCCCATAATGCCAGATCACAAACAGGCTTTGTGTTTTTACATGGTGGGACGGCAATATCATGGAAGTCTTCGAAACAGACTCTGGTATCTACGTCCACCAATCATTCTGAGATAATTGCATTATATGAAACATCACGAGAGTGTGTATGGCTTCGCAGAATGATAAACCACATACAAGAGTCATGTGGAGTTGGTCTCATTGGAGAACCGACCATTATCTATGAGGATAATGCTGCTTGTATAGTTCAGATGCAACAAGGTTATATTAAGAGTAATTTGACTAAGCATCTTACTCCTAAATTATTTTATCCTCATGAGCTTCAACAAAGCGGAGAGATAGATATTTTGCAAACCAAATCCTGTGATAATCTCGCAGATTTGTTCACTAAGTCTCTACCAACTCACTCATTTCAGAAATGTGTTCGAGGTATTGGTATGCGAAGACTCAGAGATTTGCAAGGTTCAGGGGGAGAGTCCTCCTGAAGTAACCTTACCAAGGCATCACATTGTACTCTTTTCCCTGTATGAGTTTTGCTAGATGAGTTTTCTCATGACAGGTTTTTAACGAGGCAATGTCTTACAAGCAGAATGTCATATTACCTAACTTTTCCCATAGGGGTTTTTATAAGGTGATACCAATGACATATATTACTCTTTGAACTCTGAGTTTTCCTTTGTAAAGGTTTTTCTCATGGAGTTTACGATACAGAGTGATGATATGGCTGTATCAGTTTCTCCTTATTTTCCCACTGGGTTTTAAGGAGTTTTTCACAGCATATCAAACTAGAAGTCTCCTCATATTTTTCCTACAGGGTTTTTGGAGGAGATGCATTGTATGATGGAGATCAACTGATCAAGGGGGAGTGTTGCGAAACGGTGTGACCAATTGGGGAACAGGCATGTTCCCACTAGTGCGAGAAAGACTCGGCGACAACAGAAAGTCACCGAGAAAGAAGGAAGTCAAGAACTAGTCGAGTTCGTGAACTTGACGAGAGAAGAAGTAGGAAGTCGTCGAGATCCTGACGGTGAGTACAATGCCGATCGTCGACGCGATCACTTTCACCGTCCTCGCCCTCGTCCTGCGCGCTCTGCAACCGCGTCGCCGAACGTTTCGTCGCCGCCGCATCTTCCGCGGCCGCCACGGACTCCACTTCCGCGGCGCGTTCCGCCAGCCGTTCTTCCACCCGCGGCGCCGAAACCGTCGTCGTCGTCACGCCGTCTTCAATGGTCGTCGTGGTGGACGCTCGTTCGCTGGACGCCGCGGACGCCGGATGAACAACCGCCGCCATGGCCGTGGCAACCGCCACCAGGACCATGGCAGACGCCTAGATCTTGGCGCGTTCCGCGTCCCTGGTGGTGATCCAGGGGCAGGGCCAAGCCGCTGCAACGCCACAGTTGAGGAAGACCGATGGTGCCCCGTTCATGGCGTGACGCGCCACACGTGGAGCCCCATCGTCGGCAACGCGCCGCCGTCTCCTCACCTGCCGACGCCGACGCCGGCCGTCGAGACCCGACTCGTGTTCGGGACTCCGGTCCCGGCCACCCGCGCGTCGCTTTTCGGCCCTGATGCAGGACCAAGCAGGGCCGCCGCCGCCGTGTCGTCCTTCACCGCGGCGGCAACCACCTCCGCTGCCATGCCCGTCACATGGGCAAGGGGCACGGCACCGCCGCTCTTCTCCACCGACGCCGAGGCACCCGCCGCCGTCAATGTCGAGGAGGCGGCGACTGGATCGGATGAAGAGGACCCGCAGGAGGATCCGATGATCAACGCCCTCGCCGGCTTGACGTCATCCTCGTCGCGGCTCGGAGAAGTCGAGCCATCAACCCTGCCATGCTCCCCGGAGTTCGACGTTGTCACCGGGGCGGAGCCGGCGGGATCCATGGCCACGGGCCCATCCTCGGCAGCCGCGGCGCCGTCATATTTTTCCTACAGGGTTTTTGGAGGAGATGCATTGTATGATGGAGATCAACTGATCATGGGGTAGTGTTGCGAAACGGTGTGACCAGTTGGGGAACAGGCATGTTCCCACTAGTGCGAACAGTTGCGACCCTTTGGGGATGACTTGATCCCTACTCTACCCTGTGTATAAATATCCAGTACAATGCAATAAAGAAAGACAGTTCTACTGTGTCATTGTCATTCCATTACAATTTAACACTAAAAACTGGTTGCAACAATGATAAAAAAAAACTGATTGCAACAGCAGGCGCCATAGCTGACCGATAAAATTCGGGAGATTTGCGACTTGGACCAAGCGACGGCATCTGTCGGATAACTGTCCATCAGGAGATGACGTGTTTTTGGAACCTCATCAGACATAATAAGACCTCCATCAATGAAGCCAAAGAGGCCAAAGGTCAAATAACCGAAGCTGACCTCCGTAGTCAACACTGGTCTCCAATTCCTCCCGATAATTTGGAGCTGAATTGACGCAAAAGGCACGCGAATGGCACCCCAGAAATGGTAATGCAGAGAGCGCCGCCCGGCGATCGGCCAGCCGAGTAGCTTGTTTGGAGTTGAACATTGTTTCGTTGCTCGTGCGCCTGCCGGCCGGTCGACTTGCAGGGTACCGCGCGCGAGCAGCCGAGCACACGGGTAGATCGCGGGCAGACCAGCAAATTCCCGCGGCGCGTCAACGGCGAGACGGTAGACGGACTGCCCGTGCCCCGAGATGGCGGAAGAGCGCGGCAAGGCCGACGGTGAAAACGCGGGGCCTGGCTGGGAGAGGAGGGAGACGCGAGGAAAGCGAAAAATATCGGACCGCGGCCGCCGAGGCCATCGTGCAGGCTGCGGCGCGAGCGCGCTCACAACACGAGGCGCACTACAGCTGGTCAGAGACGCGCCTCCGGCCTCCCCCAGAGCGTACCGGCCGTGGGCTCGAGCCTGAGCTGACGGCCGGCCGTGGCTGCGGCGGTCATCAGTTTTTGTTTATTCACTCATGCTGTCATGCCCGTTCAAGTCACTCGTCTTGGATTGTTACAACTCAGAAAAGAAAGATAATAGTGTCCCTTTTCGACACTCAACTGAACGCAAAGGAACCAACTGATCCATCTGTTTTTTTTGTGGGGTCGAAGGTACCACTTCCTTTGTTTACTAAAAAACAACATACCACAGAACGACACAAAAAAGAGGATAGTACGCTACCAGTTGATACTCAACAAGCCAGTGGTGCATTGCCTTCAAGAAAAACAAGCCAGTGGTGCATTGCATCACAGATCAGTTGTCAGCAACCGCCAGCTTACGCCCCATGTGGAGCAGCGCCACATGCCCGGTGCCAAAATTTAGTAGGACGTCACATTAAATCTTAGGTTAAAATATTCTTTCAATAGCATATCAACTAGTTCTAAGCTATGAATATAATCACGTACTTTTTAAAAACATAGGGGGTATGGCTTCTATGATCCTACAAAAAGACAAATCTCAACAAGACGTTAATTAACTGAATTGTAATTCAGTGTACTAAAATGACTAACATTTTATTTGGAGGGTCTAGATAGATAGCCGATTTGGGGAAAAGAAGATTTAGAGGAGAGCATCATGCGATATTACCAGCAAAAAGCGTTGGAACCTGGTAGCAGATTAGCCGACTCTAATCAAAGCAAGTTCAAATCAGGTTAGCAACGAAAATTACAACGCAGCAACATTTCAGTACTATAAAAACAAGACAAAGAGAAGCGGCAAAATCTTGCAGCACTGAAGCATGACCCAGAGAGGGTATCATAAAAAAACAAAGCTTTAACAAAGAGGGCCTAAGAGCATACGAACACATCAGGACATGTGTTCTAACATCAAACAATACGAAGGGGAGCTGGAAATAGTTTTTTTAGAACAGAAAGAAAAGACTAAGCACCTTTATTTGATTCGGTGAGAAGACTGAAACACACTGAAAATGGAGAACAGAAAGACCACAGCAACATGTGAAGTCCTAGGCTTTGCTTTCTGCTGAAGAAAGTCTTTTCAAGCTCCTCGGATGCACACAACTAGGATGCAGCAGAAGGCGGATTTCATTCATTCCATTGCCCAAAAGTTGTTCAGCTGTAGATTTACTTCCACTTGAGTGTTGCCTTAGCAATACACTGAGGAGGTTCTTGCTCTATGAGGCATTCAAGGGCATCGAGCTGCAGCAGGCAGTGCTCAGTACCTTATCAACTTTATGGGAGGTAGGATTAAGAATGTTACTAATTTGCTTCAGTGAAGACTTTCAGTCATGAAGAGGCATCGTAGGCAGGGAGTAACAGAAGATTCACATTTCTTTGCAGTAAAGGGTGTGCCAATAACGAAGGAACAAAACCGCGACGACTACAACTGAGCACCGTAGTTGGCCGAGTCGTTTATGCAGGACATGCCTTTTTAACACATAGAAGAAAGGTAACATGTCTTAGTTGCATACCACATCCAAATCATAAAGTTTTTTATCAAGACAATCATAATAAGCTAGATAAAGTTGTAAACCTGAACTGAAGTCATGCAGTTGACGACAGTTCCTAAGATGCTCCTGGCAGACAGGCCAAGGAAAAAGTTCTCACACAAGACACGAATCAGGCACAGGCTTCAGGTCTAGCTCCTGCTAAGTCAGTACCCGACACCACAACCTGTGAAATATACACATGCGGGTGTGTTAGTTTAGTATGTTTTCAAAAGCTGGAGATAAAGTTGTAAACTTCACTGATTTGCATTACCATTACGACAGGGAGATTCATCATGGCCGCAGTTTTACTATGGTGACCTGCTATAGCTTCGTCCACGAGGAGCTGGGGAAACACTGCGGCGCCTCGGAGAGCGATAACGAGGACTGTAGCTTCTGCAGCAGAATAGTGAAGTCAGATCTCTTCTGTCATTTCATTTAATTTTGTTCAGTATATATACAGCACCCAGAAATTTTTAGAAGAAATATGAAACAAAATAGAAGTATGAAAATAAAATAATCAAATGGAAGAAGTACAAATAAAAGCAGGCCAGCCAAACCCATCAAGAATTTACTGCAAAAGAGCACTAAAGAAGAATGCTATCAGTTTTGAAAGAACAACACACTTCTAGGGATCATCATCAATAGAGTTAATTATCTCAACCAAAAAGATGTTTACGGAGCTCAACCGAAAGGGAAAAAGGTTACCTCCTACTGTAGCTCGGACTCCTGCGGTATCTGGGGCTGCGGCTGCGGCTGCGGCTCCTGCTACGACGTCTTCCACTGCCAAGACCGCCTGAACCAATCCGCAGACGACATTCCCGTGCAAAGTGCCCAGTCTCACCGCATTCATAGCATTTTGATTCAGACCCACCATGCCGATCACGACCACTTCGACCACCACTCTTGGATAGTTCAACTCTCCATCCATTCTTGCCTATTTTAAAAATCAAACATCAAACTTAGTACAACCAGTGAATAACACCTAAATGAGTAACAAAATGAGAAACCAGAATTCATAGTTTTCAAAAAGTGATGAGATATTTTCTATAAATATAGTATTTAAAAAGTTTCCTTAATAGCTTTCTTGCAGCATAGTAACAATATATTTCACAACATCATAATAGATGAAACTTAATGCAAGTTTTACATGTAAAGCTGATCTTTATCATACAATCCTATGATGTTTCTGCATAATAACAAAGCATGTATAGACAAAGCTCCAAATAAGTTCACCCAACAACACTGTTGCATACCATCTAGATCACGAATAGCATCCTCGGCATCCCTCTTGTCATCAAAATCAATAAAAGCAAAACCAGGTGGTTTGCGAGCAACCCAGACACTGCAGTAATAACAGTTGGCAAACCGCGTCATGAGACACAATTCAGACCTCATATCATAACGAATAAGGTAAGATTCATCAGCATACTATAAAATATACAAAGATAAGTATCACTACAGACCCCCATCTTAACCATAAAGTTCATTTACAAAAGAAAACAAGTTTGGTAAGCAATGAACAAAAATCACAACCATTGTAAAGTACCTCTAAAAATTAAGAGGCGCTTCTCTGGGCAGATCATATGTACATTAATCAAACTATTTGATTGCAAGATCCAACAGAACTTGAAAGTCAAATAATACATGTACAAAATGAATTGGAAAAGGGGGCTGGTCCTGTCATGCTTTTTCAACTGTCCATGAAAATAATGAGCAGAGTGACATAAGGATGGCTGCCCACCCAGTACACAGGTGAATAAAAACATCACAAAGCACCAGAAAACTAATGGGGAAGTAAAACTAAAAACACGTAATCATAGGAACTCAGAAAATAAGTTCAACAAAAAAGACCTTCGCAGAACTCCAAACACGCGGAACTCGTCTTCAAGTTCACCAGAAGTCACTCGGGCATCCAAGTTGCCAACATACACACGGGCCATCGCGAACAAACTCCTGCATTTTGGTCAAGAGAAGAACAGTTTAGAATTAATTAATTCAGAACTACCTTCTCCCCAAAGACACGCACATACACAGGCAATAAGGCCAAGAGACCAGCAGTTTTAGCATCGAATATGAATTGTTAGACAATAATCTCTAACATCCCTAAAGAACAATAAAGCAAAAGCAGACGTCCACGATTAATTTCATGTCCAAATGATACTAAGGGCTGGGTATCAGAAATCGAGATATACCCTGAAACATCACACAGCCGCCAGAGACCGCAATATCCAGTATGAAAAGTCACACTGTTTATTCAGCGCATGGTAGAGTGTGTGTATGCTGCTACCGACTGCTTTCAAACATCACAAATTTCCCACAGCACAACAGTCTAATACAGATCTATATCCAAACTTTGAGCGCGGAGCAAGGGCCCTATCAAGGGATAAATTTCAGTTATACTCCTAATGGACTTAGGCAACTACTCTCATGTAACAGGCAAATACAAATGCTCTGCAAATCTAGTCCCCGCGAGATGGGATTGGTAGGACTAGTGGACTACGACCGCTCAAACAGAACGGGAAAGCGAATCCATCCACTGCGAACAAAAAGGGCATAAAATTCGGACTAACGAACCGCAGATACAGCCTACAAATCGAGCGGATACGGCGAGGACAACCAACAGATTGGTTCCTAGGGTTCTGAATCTGATGGGTGAACGAGAGATCGGATGCAAGTTGGATACGAGAATCTAGTGGGTTTGGGTTACCTGCGCCGAGAAGAGAAGAAAGCTCGACGCGCGGACTCGGCTCAGGCGAGGTCCCGCCGCGTCGACGACGGCGGCGGCGAGGGCGGCGGCGGGCAGAGTGAGAAGCTCCTGGACTTGTGGGTGGTGGTGGCAATTGGAACGCGACACGGGCTGGAGCGGCCAGATATATCGGTCTTCTTGTTTGAGGCGATGCGTGGTGAGTGGCTGAATCCGTGGGCCTTGTTGTTTGTAGAGTACTCCTTTCGGCTGGACCGGCCCAGCCCGGCCCAATGCTCACCTTTCCTTTCCTAGTTCGCTTCGTCCTCTTCTACCCTCATCAGAGGAGAAAAAAGATAAACAATTTCCATTCGCCCCCTCGGCGAAGCAACCGTTTCTTCCTCGCCGTCCCCGGCGCGTGGAGCGCGTCGCGTCCGGCGCACGCACCGACCATCCCCTCCCCGCCCCCACGTCCCCGCGACCGCAGAGTACTTATACCCCACTCACCGCAGCCCTGATCTCACTTTCCCCTCCTCAATCACGTTATCCTCTGCCACACCGCACCGCACCCCCATCGTTGCTCGCAATTCCTGCGCCGAATTCCCCTCCGTTGCAAGCCCGCAACCGCCATGGGCGGTTCCCACAGCCGTGAGGACCTCGACCTCACGTCCTCCGACGAAGAGGAGGAGTACGAGGAGGACTACGACGCCCGATCCCCCATCTCCGAGCCGGCCGCGAGCGCGGGCCAGCGCGACGACGACCTCCTCCGCACCGCCACCCCGTCGTCGCTCGAGGCCCTCGACGCCAAGCTCAGGTCGCTCGATCTCAAGTACCAGCGCCCGACCGCCGCCAAACTCTACCTCCACGTCGGCGGGGCCTCGGCCTCCGCGCGCTGGGTGCCCGCCGAGCGCCGCGCGACCTACTCCTTCGTCGACAAGGCTGCTGCGAGCGACTCCTCCTCCTCCTCCTCCTCCCCCAGATGGTTCCTGGAAATCGGTCCGGGGAAGCGGGTCTCCGCCCACGTGGGACCGGAGCTTCAGCTGAAGACGAACCCCGCGCAGCGCCGGGCCGATTTCGCGGCCAGTGGCTCCGTCTGGGCACTGCGGCTGCCCACCGACGCTGAATTCCGCCGGTTCAGGGAGGAGTACGAGCGGTGCCTCTTCGAGAACACCTACGGAGTCGAGGCAACTGACGAGGGCCGGAAGCAGGTGTTCGGCGCCGACTTCGCCGCGTGGGCGCGCCCCGGCGAGGCCGACGACGCCATCTGGGCTGACGCCGAGGACAGCCTCACTCCTTCCGCTACCACCCCGGCAAGGGACCTGATGGAGGAGTTCGAGGAGGAGGCCGGAGACAGCGGCAGCATTCAGAGCCTTGCTCTTGGTGCGCTCGACAACAGCTTCCTGGTCGGCGGCGCCGGGATACAGGTGGTCAAGAATTTCCGGCATGGTGTGCACGGCAAGGGCGCATCAGTGAGGATTACCGGTGGGCGTGGCGGTACTGGCAGTGCCTACTCGACACCGAAGAAGGCCCTGCTGATGCGTGGAGAGACTAACATGCTGCTGATGAGCCCTGGAGAGTCTGGCGCTCTGCATTCCAATGGCGTCCACCATGTTGATATTGAGACTGGCAAGGTTGTCACTGAGTGGAGGTTTGAGAAGGATGGGACTGATATCACAATGCGAGACATTGCCAATGACAGTAAGGGCGCGCAGCTGGAACCATCCGGATCAACCTTCTTGGGGCTGGATGACAACCGGCTTTGCAGATGGGATATGCGCGATGCCAGAGGGAGGGTGCAGACAATTGGTAGCTCCTCAGAGTCACCGGTGCTGAATTGGTCACAGGGCCATCAGTTCTCGCGCGGCACCAACTTCCAGTGCTTTGCCAGTACTGGGGACGGTTCCATTGTTGTTGGTTCTGTGGATGGCAAGATCAGGCTCTACTCTAAGAGTTCGATGCGGATGGCAAAGACAGCATTTCCAGGGCTTGGCTCGCCGATTACACATGTGGACGTCACCTATGATGGTAAATGGATTTTGGGCACAACCGATACATACTTGATCTTGATCTGCACCATCTTCAAGGACAAGGATGGGAAAGAAAAGACTGGGTTTAGTGGACGCATGGGAAATAAAATCGCTGCACCGAGGTTGCTGAAGCTCACTCCACTGGATTCAATTTTGGCGGGGACTGACAACAAATTCCATGGCGGCCAGTTCTCATGGGTAAGTGTGAATTTCCAGTTTGGGCACATAATAATGGATGTTCCTATTGCGATCCTAGTTAAATTAATTACTATCATGTTTCAGACATAGAAAATAGTAAGCAGATTATCTTCTCTTGTCCTGGTTATAGTAACAGTTTAGCATAGCTCTAACTAATTTATGCAAATTGCTTTGTTTCAATAATGGATGTTCTGTAGTGCATAGCTCAAATGGATCTGACATCACTATTTTTATAAAGCATTACTCCACCAATCAATTTACAGGGTGAAGAAAACTTGTATTCATATTAGCTGTGGTACATGCTTGCCTTAAAGTGCTGAAAACTAAAACTGATAACTTTTTGTGATTCACATAGATATTAAGTTGTAGACTGTACATGACTTCAAGCCCTACGTCGTTAGAAATATTTTCCTCAGTTATCACGTGCAATCCATGGTTGTTTATGAAACCTTTAGTAAAGCCTTCAACAATTCTGAAGTTGAAAAATATGCTTACATAATGGCAAGCTTCGTCGTAACTTCACCTAATCACCTTTGACATTTCTCATTGCATGTAATGGTAACCTGCAGTTCCAGTTTATAGCATAGTTACACTAAGTGGAATCATATGCATTTGCATTCCCAAAAATCTTTTCATCTGGTTTTTATTTGTTTCCTTGATAATGTCAGTTTGCTTGTATGATGAATTATTACAGTTTACAAGTTCGTCAGTTCATTATATTGATCAGCAATGGTTCTGACATTTGTTCCTCTGTTTGGAATTTACCTCCTCAGGTGACAGAGAATGGAAAGCAGGAAAGGCATCTTGTTGCAACAGTCGGCAAGTTCAGTGTCATATGGAACTTTCAGCAAGTCAAGGACAGCAACCATGAGTGCTACCGTGATCAGCAGGGCCTCAAGAGCTGCTACTGCTACAAGGTTGTCCTCAAGGATGAGTCGATTATCGACAGCCGCTTCATGCATGAGAACTTTGCAAGCAGCGACTCTCCAGAGGCTCCGCTCGTCGTTGCCACACCAATGAAAGTCAGCTCCTTCAGTATAGCAAACAGGCGCTAGCTCCAGTGGTTTTGATTTCTTTTTCCCTTTGTATATCACAGTAAGAAGTTACAAGTTTCGGGCAGTTTGGTTAGTCTTCTGTTTGGTTGGTTTGTTCTCCTTTCACATGCCTTCGGTGTATACGTTTGCTGATACAGATGTAACAAATGTGATCGAGTTTCCTTCCGAAAGTTGGAAAATAAACGTGTGCGCATTATCATTTTTTGTGGCACAGTAAATATTATGAATTGAACAGCGCATATATGTGGGTGTACGAGCAAGAAATGTTGATTTGAGACATTTGAGAGCTCTAACTTGGGGAAAATTTCAGTGCAAATGGAAATTAAGTGCAATGGTGTAAACATGCAATTCCACCCGTCTGATTATGATATAAAGGCTCTTGTTCCTTCCCCTGTAATCTCTATTTGCAGTTTGCACATAAATTATATTTGCACTGAAATTTCCCCCCTCTAACTTCCCCTGTAATCTCTCTCTTCGCTCAATACGCATATCTCTGTGAGCATAGCTGCTTTTTGTTTCTTGAGGAATGGGAGCCCAACTACTTAAGTCTGTTTAAATCTGTGATACATCTAGGTGCAATACTAGCGGGTCCTGTAATCTATCTAGGATGAACATGGGTTCGGATCTGGGAGAAAGGGGAGAACGTTAGTTACCTTCGTGTGCAGCTGGCGCCGATGCGGTGGCCATGGCGACGACGGGCCTGTCGCCGTCGTTGTCGGGGAAGAAGTGTGGCGGCTTCCCGTCGCTCACTGCGCTAACCCTAGATCGGTAGGGTGTGTAGGTGGGGTGACTGGCGGCGCGGTGAACCTCGTACCGTGCGCCCCGGCCCCCACCTCTCTCTTTATACGCGCAGCGCGACAGGGGCCCACCAGCCAGTGAATGTGCTGGACGCCCCCGATCAGGACGCGATCAAGCCCAACGGCCGTTGGGCCTTGGGGGGGGGGGGGGCCAAGGAGATCAATCTAACAATCTCCCCCTTGATCTCTTCTTTTACCTTTTCTTTTCTTTTCTGTTTCATTTGTCTCATCACAGATTAATGCATAGAGCATGTCTCATCGTCACGGTCATATCCTGCCGATAGAATCAACAGCTACAATACACGCCTCCATTCTGAAACAGTCCTTTATTCTTTATGGGCCTCTTTAGTCCAGAGATCATAGGCTGTCCTTTAACCCCATGCCGGCTACGTGTTCCTTGAACACGCTGGGTGGTAAGCCTTTCGTTAGCGGATCCGCGAGCATCTTCTCTGTACGTATGTGCTCGAGACTTATGGTTTGATCTCGGACTCTATCTTTCATAACATAATACTTTATGTCAATGTGCTTGGTAGCGGCACTTGACCTGTTGTTGTGAGCATACGAGACTGCGGGTTCATTGTCGCAGTACATCTTTTGTGGTCTTGAGATGTCGTCAACCACTCTTAAACTGGGTATAAGTTTCTTTAGCCAATTCACCTGTCCAACGGCCTCGAAACAAGCAATAAACTCTGCGTGCATTGTGGACGCTGCAGTGATACTTTGCTTGCAACTTTTCCATGATATGGCCCCTCCCGCGAGAGTGAACACATATCCCGACGTCGATTTTCTGTTATCTCCTGCAAAATCAGCATCTGCATATGCCGTGATTTGCAGAGAATCTGTTCTTCTGTATGTTAACATGAGGCCTTTCGTTCCTTGCAAATAGCGCAGAACTTTCTTTACTAACTTCCAATGTTCTGGTCCTGGATTACTCTGGAATCTACCAAGCAACCCGGTAACAAAAGCAATGTCAGGGCGTGTGCACACTTGTGCATACTGTAAGCTTCCGACAGCTGAAGCATATGGTACCGATTTCATTTGATCTTTTTCATATTGATTCTTTGAACATTGAAAGTCCCCATATCTGTCGCCCTTGACTATGGGAGCAGGTGAAGCACTGCATTTGTTCATATTGTATTTCTTCAGGACCTTTTCTATGTATGTCTTTTGTGATAGTCCCAATACCCCCTTGGATCTGTCTCGGTGAATTTCAATTCCTAAAACGAATTTTGCTTCACCAAGATCTTTCATTTCGAATTGTGAGGACAAGAATTTCTTTGTTTCTAGTAGTAGACTGACGTCACTGCTTGCAAGCAGGATATCATCCACATACAGGATTAGGAAGATATACTTTCCATTCTTGAACTTTGCATAAACGCAATCGTCCTCCACATTCTGTTCAAACCCGAAACTTTTAATCGTACTGTCGAACTTCAAGAACCACATTCTTGAAGCTTGATTTAACCCATAAATCGATTTCTTTAGGCGGCATCCCATCTTTTCCTTTTCTTCCACAACAAAACCTTTTGGTTGTGCCATGAAAAATTCTTTATCTACATCCCCATTTAGGAACGCCGTCTTTACATCCATTTGATGCAATTCTAGATCAAAATGAGCCACGAGGGCCATAATGACTCTGAAGGAATCTTTACATGAGACTGGAGAAAAGGTCTCATGATAATCAATTCCCTCTTTTTGCGTATAGCCTTTTGCCACAAGTCGCGCTTTGAACTTTTCTATATTCCCTTGTGAGTCATATTTGGTTTTGTAGACCCATTTACAGCCTACTGGTTTGACTCCTTCAGGAATTTCTACTAAGTCCCAAACATCGTTGGTACTCATCGATCTCATTTCATCTTCCATGGCTACTAACCACTTAGACGAATGCTCGCTTCTCATGGCTTCTTCAAATGAGGTAGGGTCATCCTCCATTTGATATTCTTCACAATTCTCAGTGTTATATACTTCATAATCACTGGAAATAGCCGACCTCCTTGCTCTTTGAGACCTTCTAGGGGCCTCTACATTTTGCTCATTTTCTATCGGAGGTTGTACCTCTATATCTGGAGCATTTTCTATTGGAGGTTTTAGCGGCTCCCCTTGTTCTGCAGCAACGGGCTCTATAGGATCCTGATGGACAGGTTCCACATTTTCATTCGTTGTTGCCACAGGAGGAACCACCACGGGGGCTGACATCACAGTGTCTTGTACTGTCGGTGCAGCCACAACGGGCAGTGAGAAGAAATGTTCTTGAATCACTGGATTAGGTGCATACACCCGCTTCTCCTCAAGATCAATCTCTCGAACTGCCACGCTCCCCCGAACCATTTGTTCTTCTAAGAAGGCAGCGTGTCTTGTTTCTATAAACTTTGTATATCTATCTGGACAGTAGAATCGATATCCTTTTGACTTTTCTGGATAGCCAATAAAATGGCAAGTATCTGTTTTGGGATCTAGCTTCCCAATATTCGGGTTGAATATTTTTGCCTCAGCAGGACTCCCCCAGACCCGTAGGTGTGCTAAAGAGGGCACTCTTCCTGTCCACAACTCATACGGTGTTTTGGGCACCGATTTACTGGGTACTCTGTTAAGAATATGAATGGCGGTTTTTAACGCCTCCATCCACAAACTCACTGGCAGTGTCGAATAACTGATCATACTGCGCACCATATCCATTAGGGTACGGTTGCGTCTTTCTGCCACTCCATTTTGCTGAGGCTCGCCCGGCATTGAATACTGGGCTACTATACCGTGTTCCTGTAGGAACCTTGCAAAAGGTCTTGGAACTTGGCCATATGGGGTATGCCGACCGTAGTATTCCCCACCACGATCGGATCTGACTATTTTTATCTTTAAACTGTGCTGATTTTCGACTTCAGCCTTAAATATCTTGAATTTATCTAGCGCTTCTGATCTTTCTTTGATAGGATAAATATATCCATAGCGGGAATAATCATCTGTGAAGGTTATGAATGAATCATAGCCATCTATACTCTTTACTGAAAATGGACCACAGATGTCGGTGTGAATTATGTCTAAAACACCCGTGCTCCTAACAGCTCCTTTCTTTATTTTCTTTACATATTTTCCTTTTATGCAATCAATGCATTGTTCTAAGTCTGAAAATTCTAGCGCGGGAAGAATGTCATTTTTAACGAGTCTTTCTATTCTCCCCCTCGAAATGTGGCCCAAGCGACAATGCCACAATTTCGACGATTCGTTATCTTTTCTCTTTCGCTTTCTATTATTATCTGTTGATGAGGATATGGTTGCATTCACATCACATACGGAATTCACACTTTCACGCAGCGATAACAAATAAAGATCATTTCTCTTAAAAGCAATAGTAGCAACTGTATCACCAATCTTTATTACACATCTGCCATTACCAAAATGACAATCAAATCCATAATCATCTAGACGAGACACACTTATTAAGTTCCTCTGTAATGTGGGTACATAAAAAACATCTCTAAGTAATAAACTAAAGCCGGTGTCAAGCTCTAAGAGAAGATCTCCAACTGCTTCGACATCTGCTTCGACTCCGTTGGCAACCTTAATTTGCCTTTCGCTTCTTTGAGTGGTTCTCGTCGAACGGAATCCCTGTAAAGAGTTTGCAACATGAATAGTTGCTCCTGAGTCAATCCACCAAGTAGATTTCGAATAATCTATATACATGGATTCATTTACAAATGAAATAATGTTCTCACCTCTCTTTTCCATGATCATCTTTAAGTACTTAGGACAATCTTTCTTGTAGTGTCCCATGCCCAAGCTGTAACATCCCACTCAAATTTAGTCCCTGATCGAGTTACTAATCTCAATTAGTGAAAATGATCAAGAGAAATCAAAGTTAAATGAAAAGGAATTCAAAATCACTTCAAATTGGAGAAATTTCTTTCAAACAAGCATTTGAACTGCAACTTTAAAATTTTCTATATAAGTGGACCCAAATGAAAAATTCCTCAGCATCCAGGGGCTAAAAGAGAATTTTGGAGATTTTTGGAGATTTTTCTGCAAAAATCTAAAGGGTCAATTAAATGCATGAACCTTTTTCAAACTTTAACTTTGAATGAATTTTAATTGGAAATCCAGGCCGATTTAGCAAAAGTGCCAATTGACAAAGTTGTTCCTCTCATTGAAATCTTCCAAACCTGAGTTTTTAGTGATTTTTGGAGCTCGGGAAGATCGAATTTGAATCAAATCAGTTCAAATCGAGGAAAATTCCAGAAATTCGAAAAATGACCAAATGGCACTGTAGCCGCCAAGTGTTGCCGCCGGCGACACCTTCCTCTCTCACTGCCCATTCCGGCCACTGTGCTCGCCGTCCTTCCCGTACGATCGGCCTAACCTCGTCCTCATCTCCTCCTCTCCTTCCCTCGGTCGATCCGTCGACGAATTGCCTTTCGCGTTGCCCAAAAAACCGAGCCGCCATTGCCGCCGCTTCGACCTCATCGCCGCGCCGCCGCTCCGCTGCACTTCCCGCCCTGAGCCCAACAGCGAAAAGTTGTGCTAGGAGCCCCTCAACCTCACACGCAACACAAACTCCGGGTTCCCCCACGCTGCAGCGAGAATCGACGTGAAGTCCGCTCATGGCCGCCGGTTGACCGTCGTCGAGCTCCTCGCGAAATTCGGCCATCTCGGTGAGCCTCTTCTTGATTCCATGCTTTGGGTGATGAACCCCTCACCTGCGCACACCCCGTGATGAGGATGGAGTGTTATGGTTCAATGACCGACTTGTTGTGCCTAAAGATGTGGAGCTAAGAAAGAAAATTTTAGATGAAGCTCACTTGTCCAAATATTCCATTCATCCTGGTAGCAATAAAATGTACCAGGACTTGAAAACCAAATTTTGGTGGACACGCATGAAGCGTGAAGTGGCCAGATATGTTGCAGAGTGTGACACTTGTCAGAGAATCAAGGCTGATCATTTAAGAAAAGCCGGTCAGCTGCAACCATTGAGTATTCCGTCGTGGAAGTGGGAGGACATTAGTATGGATTTCATTGTCGGGTTACCCCTCACTGCTCGAAAGTATGATTCCATTTGGGTCATAGTGGACCGATTGACCAAGTCAGCTCATTTTATTCCGGTCAAGACTACTTACTCTGCTAAGATATATGCTCAGTTATATATCTCGCGTATTCTGTGTTGGCACGGAGTACCAAAAACAATTATCTCTGACAGAGGACCTCAGTTTGTTGCTCGATTTTGGGAACAGTTGCATGCCTCTTTGAAAACCAGATTAATTCGAAGCTCTGCATATCACCCTCAAACTGATGGACAAACAGAAAGGGTAAATCAAATACTTGAGGACATGTTAAGAGCCTGTGTTCTATCAGAAGGTGGTAATTGGGATGAACATCTACCTTTGGCAGAGTTTGCGTACAACAATAGCTATCAGGAGAGCATAAAAATGTCTCCATTTGAAGCTCTTTATGGTCGCTCATGCCGTACTCCCTTGAATTGGTCAGAACCGGGAGAAAGGGTGAATTTTGGGCCTGATTTGATAGCTGAGGCCGAGGAAAAAGTCCGCCGTATTCAAGCAAACTTAAAGGCCGCAAAGTCCCGCCAAGCTAGTTACGCCGATAAGAGACGCCGTCCTTTGGAATTTCAGCAAGGTGACCACGTGTATCTCCGTGTCTCACCCACCAAGGGCGTTCAGCGTTTCGGCGTCAAAGGGAAGCTCGCTCCCCGTTACATTGGCCCGTTCAAGATTATTGAAAAATGTGGACCCGTTGCATACCGTTTGGAATTGCCGGAAAAATTATCAGGAGTACACAATATCTTCCATGTGTCTCAACTCAAGCGATGTTTGAAGCCTCCTATTGATGTGGTACTCGATGATGTGGAGGGCTTGCAGGATGATCTCACTTATTCCGAGTATCCCGTCAAAATTATCGACAAAAAGGATCGAGTGACTCGCAACAAAACCATTACTTTCTACAAAGTGCAATGGAGCAATCACTCGGAAGAAGAGGCTACATGGGAACAAGAGGAATTTCTGAATTCCAGGTTTCCAAATTTTCTCGCTTCGCAATCGAGGTAAAGCAAACAAACTTTTACCCCCTCTTTTCCGCACTTTTGCAAATCTCGGGACGAGATTTTCTTAAGGGGGAAGGGCTGTAACATCCCACTCAAATTTAGTCCCTGATCGAGTTACTAATCTCAATTAGTGAAAATGATCAAGAGAAATCAAAGTTAAATGAAAAGGAATTCAAAATCACTTCAAATTGGAGAAATTTCTTTCAAACAAGCATTTGAACTGCAACTTTAAAATTTTCTATATAAGTGGACCCAAATGAAAAATTCCTCAGCATCCAGGGGCTAAAAGAGAATTTTGGAGATTTTTGGAGATTTTTCTGCAAAAATCTAAAGGGTCAATTAAATGCATGAACCTTTTTCAAACTTTAACTTTGAATGAATTTTAATTGGAAATCCAGGCCGATTTAGCAAAAGTGCCAATTGACAAAGTTGTTCCTCTCATTGAAATCTTCGAAACCTGAGTTGTTCGTGATTTTTGGAGCTCGGGAAGATCAAATTTGAATCAAATCAGTTCAAATCGAGGAAAATTCCAGAAATTCGAAAAATGACCAAATGGCACTGTAGCCGCCAAGTGTTGCCGCCGGCGACACCTTCCTCTCTCACTGCCCATTCCGGCCACTGTGCTCGCCGTCCTTCCCGTACGATCGGCCTAACCTCGTCCTCATCTCCTCCTCTCCTTCCCTCGGTCGATCCGTCAACGAATTGCCTTTCGCGTTGCCCAAAAAACCGAGCCGCCATTGCCGCCGCTTCGACCTCATCGCCGCGCCGCCGCTCCGCTGCACTTCCCGCCCTGAGCCCAACAGCGAAAAGTTGTGCTAGGAGCCCCTCAACCTCACACGCAACACAAACTCCGGGTTCCCCCACGCTGCAGCGAGAATCGACGTGAAGTCCGCTCATGGCCGCCGGTTGACCGTCGTCGAGCTCCTCGCGAAATTCGGCCATCTCGGTGAGCCTCTTCTTGATTCCATGCTTTGGGTGATGAACCCCTCACCTGCGCACACCCCCGTGCTGACATCGTCGCCTTGCGCGCAGTGGGACCGCCGGAAATCATCTTCTTCCCCGCCGCCGTTCACCGGACCTCCGCCCCCCTCCGACGAAGTCCCATCTCCGGCCTCCCTCCACGTGCATACGTGCTACGGTGAGCACCTCCGTCACTCCGTGAAGCTCGTGCGCGCCCTAACTTTTTACCTCGTTGCCTCCTCTCGCCGGAACGCGTAGCGCCGCCGCTCGCCGCCGCCACTCCTCGTCGCCGATGACCCCCCCGGCCCCGCGCGCATGCCCTCGTTAGCGTCTTAGGGTCGTCTTGGTGCCCTGGTTCGAGACCTGCTTGGTGTGCACCTGCATTCGCCGCCGTTTAGCCGGAACGCTCTCGTTGCCAACGCCGGCGTCGTGCGCGGCGACGGCATGGGCACAGTTCCCCCTTTCGTTTTATTTGAATTATTCCAGATTTTGGCCAAACTTCTAAATTCGATATAAATTCGTAGAAAAATCGTAAAAATGCAAACTCAAGTGTTCTGGAATCCTTGAAGTGAGAGCTATCCAGTGGTACAACATGAACATCTGAATTATTTTCAGTTATGTTTATAAAATTCAAAGAAGAGAATCAGGAAATAAATTCTACAAAAAGATCTATAAGTGCAAAAACTCTAAATTTTAGCATGCACACTCCTAATAGGTTAACTGAACATCCCAACAAGTGGCATCTTGAAATGCACCTTCTTTTAGGAGTAATTGCATTTTGCAGTTGCTAGGAAAATCTTTTTATTGATTTTATTCCTGCACCTTTTTGCACCAAATTTTGGGTATGTTACTGTACCTAGGAGGAAGATGCTAAATAAAAATACCAATGTAATTTTTGATCTTCCAGAACCCTTTTTAACGAATTTTAGAAGAAGATCTCTTTTACGCGTACGGAAATTCCTAAATCCAAGTATTTGTATAAATCACTTGGGGCCAAACTGCAAAAACTTAATGAATGGCCCTGCTAGCATGTTGCATTTGCATCATAGCATCACCATGTCATATTTGTCAAGGAAGGTCCATGAACTATCTTTGATTTTGTTTTTGTTGTTGCATTCATTTAGGAACCGACGCCGGACTCGAGGACTTGGAGATCGTGGCCGAGGAGACCGGCGCTGACCTGAACGTACTCGAGTGTACTAACCACCAGCCCCAAGGCAAGCCCCGGTGCATTCCCATATTTACAAAGTCTTATACTTTCTCACATGTACTGCGAGTCGTGAAATGTGCATTACGTATAGGACTTGATTGAAAACCTAGTTGCATATATCTCCAGATATTCCTATGGGTTTGGTTAAGTTAAGTTCTACCACTCGTTAGCTTGCTATGCTTAAATAAAGTAGTTTCGTCGGTAGAATATCGAGTGGTATGGAGACCGCTCGGTAATTTGGGGTTGGATTTACTTTATGTTATCACATGATGATGGTAATGAATTTGAGACCGAACGGGGAAGTTCATGTGTAGGTGGAGGTGACAAGGCTCGCCTTGTTCGCCATAGCCCCGTTTGTGTCGGTTGAGGACCGTTCGTTGTGGTACCGCTGAGCAAGTTTGAACAGTACCGGATGCATGCTAGGAGAATGGGAACTAGTAAACTTAGTAGCTCGATGCTATATTGTTGGACGTGAACCCACCTCTCTTTTGGTGATGAAGATGGTTATGGTGGAATTTGGGACCGTGTTTGAAGGGAGGGTGCCCGGGTGAACCACGGTTAGACCAGGCATGGCTATCGCGTGGGGAGACGTGTACTCGGGAGAGGTGTTAAGCGGCTCGACTTTATGGTGTCTTGTAAAAGGTTGCCGTGCGTGACTCTTTCGAGTAGCGTACGTCGTGTATCTCGGGTTTTGCCTGCAGGTGTAAATCGATTCGAATCGCCGTCCCTCGCGGTTATTGAGTACCACTTGTTCACTGTGTCACATCGTAGTAAGAAGTGCACATAATGATGTTTATATGATGTTGTATTTCAAGTAATTGTATTGCAACCATGTATTGCTTAGTTAGATTGCTAATATTTACATTTATGCAAGAACCCTTTTAATTTTGGCTAAAACATGAAAATAAGGATCAAATATTAGCGCCGTTTTTGCAATTAAATTTCAACCCTTGGTCAACCCCCTGCATGTTAGGAGTCGGTCTTAGATGGCCAATTTGACGGGTAAGACTTGCTGAGTATTAGTTGCTCAGGGTTTCGATGTTTAAAACTTTACTGCAGGTATTCCTGATTGCAACTTCTGCGGTTGCTGTGGAAAAGTAGTGTGGGAGGGAGAACCGCCCAAGGATTGGTCCATTGAGTGGGTTCCCTCTTCTCCCCGCCAGGAGCAAGGTGAGTGAGATCATGTCTACGGGCCGGACATGGTTTCATTGTATATATGTATCGTCGTGTGTTTCGCTTCCGCTGGTGTTTGTAATCGAATTTCGAACTCCTTTTATGTAAAATAAATCGACTTCGAAATGGAAATCTCATGTCAATTATGGAACCAATGTAATAACTGAACTCAATGTAAAATTATTTTATTTATGCTTATGTGTGTGGTCTATGCATACTTGCTTCGCCAAGTATTTCCCGATTAAGATCCTGGTTAGCTAACCCCTCATTGCTTTGAGGCGGGATGCTACACAAGCAATGCATGCATTGGTCTTTTCCCACAGTAAATTGTCCTTCTTTGGGTCTATGCTGCTGGGAGGACTGTCCCTGGAAAGGCTGAGGACCTCTGGCCTGAAACTGCTGAGGACCTTTTCCCTTAGAGGAGGAGGAGGAAGGATTCCCATTCTTGTTCTTGGTCTTCACAAAATTGACAGAAGACGGGGGCAGTCTTTCCTCTTCTTGCACACACATTGCAATGGCCTTCTCTATGTCCCATTTCTCTGGGGACATGTTGTACCCAACAATGAAGGTATCGAAGGTCTTTGGCAACGAAGCAAAAACCAAATGGACGATGTGATCATCCTTGAAAGCAAGGCCCATTGGTTTAAGCTTGTTGTTTATATTGACCATGCGATGTATGTGCTCTCTTATCCCACCACCTGTGTACCTCTCTGTGACCAGCTGTTTTATCAACTGGGTAGCATATGTCTTTGAAGAGCCAGTGTACTGACTCTTTATCTTTGCAAGGTACTCAACAACAGTAGGACAATCTGTAATTGACCCCATGATGGAGGCCTCTATAGTGTTCTTTACCACTGCCAAACACTTCTTGTTGGCAGGGAACCAAGCAGCATACTCAACATCATAGCTGTCTTTGCTGGCCTTGTAGGCAAGCTCTCTAGCTGACCAAGCAGCATCTGTCTCATTCTCTCCTCTTTCTGGCTGCTCAGGAGCTGCAGGAACTGGTGCAGACAGCACCCAGTCAAGGCCAGCAAGAGTGAAGAAGAGGTCTAGCTTCTTGTTCCATTCTCCATAATTTTCTCCTTTAAGCACTGGGATATCATTGATGGTCATCATCATAGATAGCCCTCCTGAAAATAGTCCAAAACGAGTGAGAACATTTAAATATGATAACATGTAGTACTTTTTGCATTAAAATCTTCATCACCGTTGGGCAGAAAAAGAAATAATGCATGAAAAAACCTCTATAAAGTCACAATATTGCTATAATCAACGTTGGTCAGAAAATAACAACACTGCAACTGAATCTGAAATAAATCTATAAGTTGAAATTTAAATTCTCCCGTTGGTTCGAATTTAAAAAACAAGGCAATTCAAATTTAAGTCTATATTATCTATGCAGCGGAAGCATTAAATCTCTGTAGTAAAAACTTAAACAGAAGCATAAACACAATTATCTAGTCTCTGAAAAAATTATCCCGTTGGTTCAAATTTAAACAGAGACGAATTCTATCAAATTTGATTCAAAAAATGCTTCTGGAAAAGTTTAAACCAATTCTGGAACTGTTTCTATTCTTTTCCTCTATTCGGCCCGAAAAACCGGAAAAAAAAAACGGCCCGGCCCACGAGCGCGTCCCATACCGCTCTCGCGCTCGGATCCGCGGCCCACATGAAAGCGCGGATTAGCAGGCCGGCCCGGCCCAGCGGGAGGTTGTCTCCCTCCCGCCTCCATCTGAGCCGTCGATTGAGATCAACGGCCAGCATCGATCGTGTGCGGAATAAAAACGCGAAAAAAACGGAGACCCCGAAACCCTAGTTCATTTCTCTTCTTCTTCCACTCTCTTTCGCGACAGCAGCGCGGCGGCGCTCGGCCGGAGAGGAAGAAGGACACGGCGCCGCCGCCGGGCCCCTCGCCGGCGCGCGCGTCCACCCGTGGGTGAGCGCGCCGCCGTCGAGGGCCCTGTCGACGGCGCCCTCGGGCCCGCGTGCGCGGAGACCCGATTCTGTTCTGCTGCCGATGAGCGCGCGCGCACGTCGATGAACGGCGGCGTGCAGCGACGGCATCTGTCCGCGCGGAGGCGGTCTGTGATGGAGACGGGAAAACAGGTAAGCACCCTTCCCCTTCGATCCATCTCTTTCCCTTCTGGAATTAGGGTTAGGGTTTCGCGGTTGAATCGAAATAAGAACAAGCCGATGCTATCTCCTTCTACAACTTCTATGACCCGATCTAGGACACACACTAGCCTAGGCTCTGGTACCAATGTTTAAATCTGTGATACATCTAGGTGCAATACTAGCGGGTCCTGTAATCTATCTAGGATGAACATGGGTTCGGATCTGGGAGAAAGGGGAGAACGTTAGTTACCTTCGTGTGCAGCTGGCGCCGATGCGGTGGCCATGGCGACGACGGGCCTGTCGCCGTCGTTGTCGGGGAAGAAGTGCGGCGGCGGTGGCGGCTTCCCGTCGCTCACTGCGCTAACCCTAGATCGGTAGGGTGTGTAGGTGGGGTGACTGGCGGCGCGGTGAACCTCGTACCGTGCGCCCCGGCCCCCACCTCTCTCTTTATACGCGCAGCGCGACAGGGGCCCACCAGCCAGTGAATGTGCTGGACGCCCCCGATCAGGACGCGATCAAGCCCAACGGCCGTTGGGCCTTGGGGGGGGCAAGGAGATCAATCTAACAAAGCCCAGTTATCATGCGCAATCAAATGACACACACCCATGGTTGAGTGAGGCCCATACGGTAGTAGTAGGACAGGCGGCCCACGTCAAAGAAAATAGCGCCAGCCGACCTCTCTCTCTCTCCTCCAATCTCCTGTGTTGCTCCGTAGCCAACTGGCAACAGCCAAGTCCATGAGCTGAGCTCTGCTGTTAAGCCGGGACCCTCTTCTCTTCCCCACCTCAAACAGCCGCACAAAGACGTTGTGCTGCCTCGCAACCACAAATCATGATGCGGAAGAGAATGTCATCATCGTTCCGGCACGGCGCTCCCCTGTATCATCACTGGGCCGCCACTGGTCAGTACTACACCGGGCGGCCCTGTCCCTTCCGTCCTTAATCATGAGATGATCTATAACAAGCAGATAACGAACCTAGCTTCCCTAATCTAATCAACCAACCAGGCACCGGCCCCTTCCTTCTAGAAACAAGATAAGGGGCTGAGCAACAGTGCGGGTGTCGATGTACCTCCATTTTTTTCGAAAAATGGTCGATGTACCTCCTCGCACCTAACATCTACGGACCAGGCCTCTCATTGGGCATACGTCGATGCCACGGTGGTTGCGCCCGTGTACTGACTCCGCAGAAAACTCTAAACTCGCAGCGTGCCCTGCCATTGCATCGGTCAAGAAGCCATCGATCATGTGCACCATTAGCAAAAGCCCAAGGAGTCAAAGGACGAGGTCGTATAGAAATTTTCAGGAACGAGGACGAGCCTGCCTGCCTGCCGCCCTTATCCTCCCCCCTCGGACCAGCAGAGCAAAGACTTCGTTCTCCCTCCCTCCGGTCATGTACGAGCGCGAGTAAAAGCGCGTGATGGCGGATAATTGGACGCTTAGCGGTTCATCAATCACATTTAAATTGCGACCATTTCAGTCGACGAATATGGCGGCATGGCCGTCCCTCATTGGCGCTCTTTATAGAATACTATCGGAAAGCAACACGCGGCCATGTCACCCGGCGAGTGGCGCGCACGACACGTCGCCGTGCACAGTTCCTGGACTCGCGACCACCTCGGCTTACTTCTGGAACTGGAAGTACTTTACCGCGTAGTATCCTACTTACATTTTACATCTCCATCGTATCTAGCCTGGCTACTTATCGCTGGGAACGGGAATCTCCGCCGCCCGGATCGCGATATCATGTGGAAAACTGGGATTAACCACGAGCCTTGGTCCCCGGACAAGTCATGTTGCAGACGTCTGCGGTGTCTTCTTCCTCTGTCGTTTCCTGCCGCTCCCGTCCTTATCTCGCTTGGCATTGGCAACCGGGCGTGGGTAGTGACCCAAGCGCTAATTGCTCGCTGCTCCGCATGCAGACGAGGTTGGCTGTTGCGTGCGGCACAGGCTCGCTCCCGTGGCCATGGATGGAGAAGTTACCGTCAGAATATGCAGGAACCGTACTATCCTTTTCCATGAATTCTGCTGGCAGCAGCGGATGTGGCCACTACTCTAGTCGTAGAAGCTCTGTCGTGCTGGGAACATACACGTAGCTCCGGGGTCGTGTCCCCCGTGGTGCGTACCGAATGATTTGAACCAAGTTTAATATAGTCAATCATCATCGATGTCCTGCTCAATTTGGATAGCATCAACACTAAACCAACAAACATTGATGGAGAGGTCACAGATCAGAGGCTCGGAGGCACGGTATGGTCAAAGCACAAGGTTGCCAGTTGCAATGGCTCTCTGTAATGTAAGAGGCAGGATGGTCGTGGAGTGCTACGGGTCAGCAGACAGAAATTCAGCGGCCATGCAGGGGAAATTGGGTGGTGATGATGCATGTGCGTGCCTGGAACTAGTTTACAGGTGCCATCTGTTCGATTTTTTTTTTTAAAAAAAGGGTACTAATATGAATTTAAGATGGACAATGCACGTACGTTGCAACAACCGCATTCCGCCTCCTTTATAATTTTGACGTCGCCACGCCGTACGTCCTCACTTAGCCTATAGTAGTGGTAGTACTGGCATCATCATCATATTGGCACCGGTTGTGGCGATAAGATCAGCCTTCGCCTTCTCCCCCACTTCGGTCGGCAATATCAAAAGGCAGCAGCAGCGGTCTCCCGGGATACAAGGCGTACGTGTTGGGCGATGAGCATTTCATGATCTGCCTAACCGCTGCCAAACTCCGCTCCAGTTAAGGGATCACGCAACGCATTGATGCCAGGCGGGCTAGCTATAGTTGGACGGTCCTAGCTCTGAATTTTATGGCACCATGCATCATCCATTTCGTTCTGATCCAGTTATTACCACTTGAAACGGTCTGGAAACGGGTGGTAGTAGGAGCTAGTAATCCTGCGGTAATTTGCCGACAAAACGTGCGGAGTCAAACCCACGCAATCACGGCAAAGATCGCGCCGCTCCGCCGGAGATCTGCCGAGAAAGCAAAAGCAACGCCTATCCATCCACTACCCGCTACCCTCCCAACTGCAGCGCCGCCGCCGCTCGTTATCCTGCTCAAAGCGAAGCGATCGAGCTAATCCCCCTGGTGTGTCTCTTTGTGGTTCAGACCAGCGCGATACTCTTATCCGCTCGCATTGGATGCGATGCCACCGATCGCTTGATCGATCAGCAATGACGCCGTCTCCCGCTTTTTTTGTGCGTGTGTAGCAGTCGGAGAGCGGTTGCGTCTGGTCGGACCCGACGTCCCTAAACTGGCGGTAGTTCATGGGTGCGTGCTAGGCAGGTTAACAAAAGGACACGGCGTTTGCTGTAGCAGGCGCAGCCGCGGCGCCTGGTGATTTGGCGATTGTTGCGTCCGAAACGGGGGAGAGAGAGAGAGAGAGAGCCCCGGACGGCTGTCCGTCCTGCCCGGAACAGAGCAGCACAGGAGCACGGGCACGAGTGGGGTTGGTTGACCGCAGCGTGACGGCGGGGCCGGGGTTGCCACTCCGGCCCGGCAGTCTCACCGCGCACGCCGCGTGTCGGCACAGAACCATCGCGGGAGAAGCGCGCCCCGAGCCGCCGCGACGGCGCGCGTCGACCGCCCGGGCCCCGATGGAGGCGCCGAAGCCGAGCCGAGGACGTCAAGCATTTCGGCGGCGAAAGCCAAAGGCCGCTGCGGCCTGCGGCGCATGTTCCCCTGGGCGTGCCCGGGGTCAAAACGAGCGTGCCCCTGCCCGGCTCCGGCGCGACACGGGGTGCTGCGGTGGGATGGAGTCCAAGGCAAGAATCATATCCCATGCGGATCGAGTGCTGGTTTGCAGCGGCACCTCACCATGCGCTGTCACCCTGCCGCCGCGCACACATGGCCGTGCATGTACGAGACTGTTTGAGTTGTTCGTTGTTGCTTCCTTTTCTCGGGCGACGGCGTGATCCGTGTGCACGCGGACGCGCACTGCTTCGTCTTTTCGGCCGACAGTGTTGTTTTGGCCCTGTATCTGTCTAGTGAGTTCGTTGACAATTAGACACCTGGCCTTCTTTCACATTCGGGGCAGTAGTCACTCGTCGTCCGTAGTAGGTTTTGATCAGCGCCATCCTTTTTAAGCAAACAGGTTCGTGAGGGGCCCAGAGATCTATCCTCCATCATCGCCGAATCTAGCGTCTCGGATATGATCATTAAAGAGACGAAGGAACCGGAGTTGGCCATCTGCATCATACGTACCGATCGACCATCCATCCGCCGCGCAGCAGAACATCGACGTGGATGCATGCAATAGGGCACCTCTTGCTTTGGCGCAAGATTTTGGTTTGGTGTCTGCACTCTTACACATGCTACGCCGTGGTTTCCCCGCCTCGCACGAGTAAAAAGTGTCGCCGTTCCAACGGCTCTATCCGAAGCAAGCATGCAACGCGCGACAGCACGGCAGGTGTTCTACACACTCGGTTTGGTTTCTCGTAGAACGAACGAACGGAAGGGGCACGCACGCGAAGTTGGAAACGCGCGCGTCCGTCGAGCCAGCGTTCCGCGACTCCGGCGCTGACTTTGGACGGCTCCCCAGTTCCCCCGCGTGCAGTGCAGCGCACGGTGTCGCCGTTCGATGTTTGTGATCCGGCGGTTTCCCGGCATGAGCGTAGCGTTGAAAGTTGGGAGGAAAACGCCGAGAGGAGAAAGGGTCGATGGAGATGGGCCGGCCGATCGAGATGTCGATAAGTTCGGGAGCGCCGATGATGTTGCGACGGTCGCCGCTGGCTAATGAAGACGTGCGACGGCGATACGGTACATCGAACGGGAGTCTCCGGCAATGTATGCAACCGTTGACCACGCTGCCAAGTGCGAACGATTATTCCAAACCTGGCGGACGAAATGCACACGAGAGGCATACGTACGCACTCGTACGTACTAGCAGGGGCGGGCCTAGCTTTATTCATGGGTATTCAGTTGAATACCTATTATTTTGGACAATTGTTTTGTGTATATAACATGTATTATGTATATGTGTAAAAAAAATAGAAAATAACATATATGAATCCATATTTCAGCCCAAAAATTGTGGCAGCTCATCTATAATCTATATTTTCATCCCATCAAACTCGGCTCAATTAGTGTTTTCAATGCTTCTATGTGCTCAATTTCAAGTTTGGATTAATTTTGCGCTGTCTTTGATATAATTTTGACGCAATTTGTATTTAATTTAGTTGAGCAAATTTTTTTTACCGCATTTATAAATTTTAAATACCCATTCTTCAAATTCTGGACCCGCCACTGCGTACTAGGACGAATATATGCTGTTAATTAAACTGTTTTTCGAAAGATACCCTGTTAAACTGCTTGCCAAGTTGACGAGTGGTGGTGTATCAGGACAGGTACAATAATATTGTCTGATAGGTCGTCTCATGTATGACATATAATCATAAGACGATTTATGAGACAACACATACAATGGGTGATTGTTTTAGTTGTCTCGTAGTAATTGCATCTTCCTTTAATTTATGGATGATAAAAAGAATATTTATTAGTTGCATGGCAACTATAACTCGTACAATGGTGTGTAAGCCGTCTTATACTCCTAAATTTTAGCGCTTGAGGTGGTTGCCTCGCGAAACAACCGTCTCTTTCTTTTACCTCCCTCTCTCTCTTCCACCTCATCAAAAATTCTATGTGGCGTTGCATGAGACGGGCTATGAGACTGCCTACGTCTAGCGTTGTATCTGCCTTTAGGCCAGTCTCAATGGGGCCTTTCATTGCACTCTTTCTAAGACTAGTTTTAGGAAAGGGAGCTAGCTTCCTTTCATTTGGATGAAAGACCTCTAACAAAATATGAAAGTTTTTCATCTCTCTCATCATAATTCACTTGCCAAATCAGTAAAAGATGTACACATAGATGTACACATGACATAGAATTTAATGTAAATAAAAAATAACATTGAGATTGGCCTTAGCCGAAGTTTTTGTCATCAGCAGATCTGGGTGATTACTTATGCAACCGCGTCATCATGCAGGGGCTGCAGCTACGCTCATCACGTGCCGCTCCATCAGTTGGGTGGTTCGTGAAAAGAACGAGTAAATTTAAATTAGTGCACGCACTGCGGTTAATAATTTAGTGCGCGGTCACATGCCTGCCTAGCTAGTAGTGGCGCTCGAGTAGCCTGATCCGCGGATTACTTGCCCTCCTAATCCGATCGTCGTCTCCGACTTGTTAATTAGGCCAGTCTCAATGGGATCTTTCATTTGCATTAAATTCTATGTCATATATGCATTTTTTGCTGACTTGGCAAGGTAATTATGAGGAAAGAGAAGACAAACCTTCATTTCTTGTGAGAGGTCTTTCATTCTAATGAAAGAAAGTTGGCTCTCTTTTCTAAAATTTGTCTTGAAAACAATAAAATGAAAGTTGCCATTGAAAATGGCCTTAGCTGCGTGGAGACCGTGTAGTAAGCCATTGTCAACCTAAAGCTAGCTTTTCACTAGTTTATTTTATTTTACTCAAAAAATAATCGCAGGCAAAGCCTTCACGCTCCGGGCAAGCTAGGCCTGGCGGGCCCTCCGGGTATTACTGTCCAGCTGCACGAGAATTTTCTTCGCGTACCTAACTCGATCACCGATACACGTCCTAAGCAGGGAGGAGGACGAGTTTATTAATCGCCCTAAAGTTGATCGCTCCATGCATGGGGCTCTTTGATTATGTTATCCCGGTCGTCCGAGGATTTGCCTTTGCAGATCGCATATTTTACTTTCCGATCAAGACTTGGAGAGCTACTACTAGTATCAGCTTTTTCTCCCGTCTCTCTCGCGCCAAATCTCTCTCGCCGATCTGTTTGGCTCCAAGTCTCCTTTCTTTTGTTCCTGGAAATGGTAGGAAGACGATGGACGAACAGTAATGTGGGTGGTGACCGCTCGTCGTGGCAGGTGGTTCGTTCGTCCGGATTGGAGCCATCGACGCAGCAAGTTGCAGTATGGTGGAGTGGGATCATCCGTACGGGCTGCACAGTCGAGTTAATGAGTGGCATGGCCCTGCTGATACTCCTGTTAATGACCCAGTGGGGCCACCATTAGCAGGACGAGCAGCCGGGTAGGCTTTCGCGGCACGAAATGCGGGCCCCGGGCGGCGTGGATAACGTGGGGCCACCGAACCCGCGCGCGTACTGCGCCGTTCGGTTCTTTTTCCTCTTTCTTTTAGATGGGTCCCAGCTCCGTGGGCCTCCTCCGTCTGTCTAAACAAATTGATAGGGTCCATTAAAAAAACAAATTGGATAGGGTCGAAGCATGGTTACGGGGCGCGATGTTTCTCTTTTTCCTCTTGTCTTTATACGAAAACCTTTGTACGTACACTCGTTCCTGCGAAAATCGCTTGAGCTCAAAATGCATTTCAAAACGGCAACCCCGTCGGCCCGTTGCCTTGCTGGTGACGCGAACGGCTTCTGTGCGTGAACAGGCGCGCGAAGCCAGCCGGGCCGGGCACGTGGCCCGGGTCGCCGTCGCCCGTCGGCGCATCGCTCACGTCAACCTGCTGCGACCGTGAGGTAGGTGTCGTGCATCCGAGGAAGGGGCGGTACGTCCCGTGGCGGTTGCGCGGGCCCCGCCACGTGCCCGGTACGTTTTGACCCCGGTAACGTCGACGTGTAGCTGTCGTGTGCGGCTAACTCCTCCACGTGTACTGCTTTCACCCACGTTAATCGCAGTAACCATGTGCAAAGCCTCACCAAAGTTGGCACCTGCTGCCTGGTTCTTCTCGGCAATTACAGGTTAACCCCAAATGGTTCGTCCGCTACAGTAAAGATACTCTTCGATGTTTCCTATAAAAAAATACAGTGTCCTCTTACAGTAGATGGAGGGCATGAACAGTTATGGCTGGGGCACACAAGCTGCTCCTGCGACAGCGCATGCTTACGCTTGGGCCCCCGGCTCCAGGAGATCGCTTCTTTTGTGTGCCCGTGATTGCCATAACAAGTCCCACACCCCTCCCTCTGCAGCAGCTGCCCGATTTGGAGGACGGAAGGAGTGGTTTACTTGCCGTGGTTGCAAAATGACTTGTGCCTCACGGATCGTCAGCATTGACGCTTGCCGCCAGAGATTATTATGGTTCGGCTAGCCGCGTCGCCTCTTACCAAGAAAACAAAATCCATTGCTGGATTCGTAGTGCTCGGATAACGCTAATATCAGACAGGATCACGTTTGGTTGCCACAGCTGCTATTTAGAGAGAGAGAGATATTTGTGCTCGAAAGGAAACTCTCTGCTCCCAGAAAAAGTCTGAGACGTTGTGATCGGAATGCATACACGTCCAAGCCCGCAACTACTTCTTGTGATCGGCAGTGGCGGACCTCGGGGTATGCCCCGTATGTCTCGGCATACCCTAAAATCCGACGATTTAGCTCCATTGGAACACTGTTTATGTACTATTTATGACTGTTCACTACTGTTTTGCTACTATTTCGCTACTGTTTGACACTGTTCTGTTACTGTGCATACCCTGACTCGCTGATCCGAGTCCGCCACTGGTGATCGGAATGCATATACGTCCAAGCCCGCAACTACTTCCGAGGCTGCTGAGCGAGCGGTGAACCTGCCCGCCCGAGGTCGGCAACGCAGAAAGCGCGAGGCGCCCCGGCGCCCACCTCCCACGTGGCGCGGGAACGCGGCGCAGCTGCGCGCGGGCCCCGCGAGGGGGCGTGGCTCCGGGCAGGCGGCCACGTGAGCGGCCACGTTACGTGGCAGCCTTGCATTGGGTCCTCGCTTTGGCCCGGACCTTTAGCAGCCCCAGCCTGGACGCCACGGCACGCGCGAGGGGTGAGAGCTTATCCTGTCGTCGTGACCGGCACTTGTCGGTCCTCGGTGGGGTAGCGGATGACCAGGGAGCGTAGGAACAGGCAACGCCGATCGGTTGAGGATGGCAGCGTCACGCGGTCTTTTACAGCTGTGCTCGGCGGGGAAATGGCACTTGACGCGGTGAGTTTGAATAACGGAACAAGGTTCTCGGGAACTCGATGACAGGGTCAAAAACTACGGAAACCTTCCTTTCCAACGCAGGAATTTCACAAAAATCGTACAAGAATCACACAGAAAACAGTTTAATTTCACAAAAAAAACATAAAAAAAGAAAAATTTCTTACAATCCAAACGAGCCCTAAAACAGTGAACTCTTTCCACCCTTAAAATTATGATGCTAAAGAGTACTACATGCAGTAGTTTTACGTACAGAAAAGACACATGATGCGATTGGCTTGTTGACAAATCCATTGTCTTCTTCCAAACATATAAGCTAACTTCTTCTTGTAGATCATTAGAGCAAAAAGTCCAAAGGATTACAACGCCCTTTCCCCTTTGTCGAACTTTGAAATGCTACAAAAATAGTTTAACCGTCAAAGATTTTTATTCATTTACACATCCAAAGCTTTTTATTCATTTAGCGAGTAAAGTTTGGAAAAAATTTCAGTGCAAATGAAAATTGAGTGTAATGGTGCAAATATACAATTTCATCCGTTTGATCGTGATCTAAAAGCTCTTGTTCCTTCCAAATATTTCCAAAATAAAGATAGACAATCGAGAAAGTGTTTCCAAAAGACCACGGGTGGGATTGTGGAAAGAACAAGAGCCCTTAGATGTTGTCGCTAGTTTAGCAAAAAAAATATTAATGTCGTCAAGCCACCTATATGTTGTCTCTAGGCTAAGGCCTTGTTTGTTTCCCACCTAGATTATATAATCAGGCTCATATAATCTATAAGCTGAAACAAACAGGTATCAGATTATAGCAAGATTATAGTAATTCACATGTCAGATTATCATAATCTCATAAGCTGCTCTCTCCCAGCTTATAGATTATATAAGCTGGATTATATAATCTGAGGGGGAAACAAACAGGGCCTAAATTGGAACAATATATTTGGTCAGCAGTTAAGGTAGAATAATGTTATTACTATATATGTCGATTTGCTTTTACTTATATACTTTTCCTTTTATGGACTATTTACTTCATGTTGATACAATGGAGGAATTTTGGTAGCAATTATGTGTATGATTGAAGGTGATGCAAATCAATGCAATCAGATCTACAACATTCAACTAATATACAATCCGTGGACAATTCCAACTATACCGAAACAAACATTAAAATTTTCCTCTTGGTGACAAGTGCCATTCTCGTTTAATAGAATTATTTCTTTTTTGCGAGGAGTAGAATCAATTCTTGATGTTGGGTAATGTAAACTATTTTGGCAATGCACGTGCATCCAACTTGTTCCATAAAAATTGTTAAATGTTATGCTAGATTTATCTTGAATAGTAATTATGTAATTTTATAATTTGATTATAGTATTACTTTATTTAGCATTATAAAAAGTTAAAAATGGTAGTAAATAGTGGTCCAAGTGATTTCATGGAGACCATGCCCATACATATTAAAACGAGAGTTATTATCTGTGAGGTGCAATAATATGCTGAGTATATATTACCAATTTTGACAGGACAGGTCCATCCGATCCAAAGTCCCATAAAAGAAAAGGTTATACTACTATACTGCCAGGGATCAAATAAGCATGCTTTTAATCACGTCCGAGCTGGAGGTGATCTGTTCCCGCTGCTAATCTGATGAGACTTACACTTTCTGTTCCACCATTTGTGGCAAGACTCGCGCCCACATAGCCGCATCCACACACAACAGCAACAACACGGAGAGACAAATAATTGTCCCCACCCGTCATCCACCCAGGCGCTAGCTCTCGTAGAGCATATCCTATCCACCTACCAGGTTGGTTCGCCTCCGCCTACGCCTCCCGCGTGCGCACGGGCCGACGTCTGCAGGCTCGACGTATCCCGCCCGGCACCAGGCCGCGCCGCGCGAGAGAGGGATGGATAAACCCAACCGTTAGGCGACGGCGACGCGTCTCGTCTATCCATCGGCTCCCGCTCATGTCTAGCGTGTACAAGCGAGCCAGAGAGTACTAGGGGGCAGTTCCGGCATTTCGGCCCCTCGGATCGGATAAGGCCCATCGCATCGCACCGTCTGCTCCCGGTCGCCCCGCCCCGTCCGCGCTGCTTCTTCTTCTTCTCCTCTTCACACGACACACGATTCCATATTTATACCACCCTCCTCCCGTCCACGGGTTGGTTTATAGGCAGCCCCACCACCACCTCTTCGCCTCTTTCGTTCTTATCCCCAGAAGCTTCGGCGGAAACCGATCGATCCGTCCATCTTCTCGTCTCTTCTTCTTCTTCCATGCGCCATCGCCGCCGCCTTCACCTCTGCAACACCCACAGATAGGATAGGGAGGGGAGGCTGGCGATGCCTTCGCTCTCCTGCCACAACCTCCTCGACCTCGCCGCGGCCGACGAGGCGCCCCTGCCGTCGCCCACGCCGCTCCGCCTCCCGCGCGTCATGTCCGTCGCGTCGCCGGCGTCACCGACCTCCCCTTCCCCGGACGCCCCGCCGCGCCGCGTGATCGTCGCCCACCGCCTCCCGCTCCGCGCGTCCCCCGACCCGGCGGCGCCGTTCGGGTTCGCCTTCAGCGTCGACGCCGGCACCGTCGCCTACCAGCTCCGATCGGGCCTGCCGGCCAACGCGCCGGTCCTCCACATCGGCACCCTCCCGGCGGTCGCCGCTGAGGCCGCCTCCGATGAGCTGTCCAACTACCTGGTGGCGAATTTCTCCTGCCTGCCGGTGTACCTGCCCACCGAACTCCACCACCGCTTCTACCACGGCTTCTGCAAGCACTACCTGTGGCCGCTCCTCCACTACCTCCTCCCGCTCACGCCGTCGTCGCTCGGCGGCCTCCCGTTCGACCGCTCGCTCTACCACTCCTTCCTCTCGGCGAACAGGGCGTTCGCCGACCGCCTGACCGAGGTGCTCAGCCCCGATGATGACTTCGTCTGGATCCACGACTACCACCTGCTCGCGCTCCCCACCTTCCTCCGCAAGCGCTTCCCGCGCGCCAAGGTCGGGTTCTTCCTCCACTCGCCGTTCCCCTCCTCGGAGATCTTCCGCACCATCCCCGTGCGGGAGGACCTCGTCCGCGCCCTTCTCAACGCCGACCTCGTCGGCTTCCACACCTTTGACTACGCGCGGCACTTCCTCTCCGCGTGCTCGCGGCTCCTCGGCCTGGATTACCAATCCAAGCGCGGCTACATCGGCATCGAGTACTACGGCCGCACGGTGACCGTCAAGATTCTGCCCGTCGGGATCGACATGGGCCAGCTGAGATCGGTGGTGTCGGCGCCGGAGACGGGGGATGTGGCGCGGCGGGTGGCGGAGACCTACAAGGGGCGGCGCCTTATGGTGGGCGTCGACGACGTCGATCTGTTCAAGGGCATTGGGCTCAAGTTCCTAGCCATGGAGCAGCTCCTCGTCGAGCACCCGGAGCTCCGCGGCCGCGCCGTGCTCGTGCAGATCGCCAACCCGGCGCGCAGCGTGGGGCGCGACGTGCAGGGCGTTCAAGACGAGGCCAGGGCCATCAGCACCCGGATCAATGAGCGCTTCGGCTCCCCCGGATACACGCCGGTCGAGCTGATCGACGGCCCAGTGTCCGCGCAGGAGAAGGCGGCGTACTACGCGGCTGCCGAGTGCTGCGTCGTCACCGCCGTGCGCGACGGGCTCAACCGGATACCCTACATCTACACGGTGTGCCGGCAGGAGGGCGACGACGCGCCCAAGCGGAGCGTCATCGTGCTCTCGGAGTTCGTCGGGTGCTCCCCGTCCCTCAGCGGCGCCATCCGCGTCAATCCGTGGAGCGTGGAGTCCGTCGCGGAGGCCATGAACGCGGCCCTGCGGATGTCCGAGGCCGAGCAGAGGCTGCGGCACGAGAAGCACTACAAGTACGTCAGCACACACGACGTCGCCTACTGGGCTCGGTCGTTCGACCAGGACCTGCAGCGCGCCTGCAAGGACCATTTCTCGCGGCGGCATTGGGGGATCGGGTTCGGCATGAGCTTCAAGGTGGTGGCGCTGGGCCCAAATTTCAGGCGGCTCTGTGTCGAGCACATTGTGCCGTCGTACAGGAGGATGGACAACCGGCTGATTCTCCTGGACTACGACGGCACCGTGATGCCGGAGAACTCCATTGATAAGACACCAAGCAGTGAGGTCATTTCTGTCTTGAATCGTCTGTGTGAGGACCCCAAGAACAGGGTATTCATAGTCAGTGGGCGGGGGAAGGACGAATTGAGCAAGTGGTTCGCGCCCTGCGAGAAGTTGGGAATTGCTGCGGAGCACGGTTACTTTACCAGGTAAAGAAAGATTTCTGCACACTTTTTTCCTTCCACTGTTAGAAGATCTGGTAGCCGGTACGATGTTGCTTTGCTAGGATTCTGGTTCTTACTGTTCAGATTTGGATAAGGTCTTTAGCATGGTTGCGGGTTAAGCAATGGTACGAGAAGCATATGCACATTTATGACTTCAGAACATTTTAGTGACCAACCGAATTAAAGGAAGGGCTAGGTTTATGCCTATGACTAGTCTTGTTAGTACTAGTAAATCTCAACTACTCTTGCGTTCAGAATAGTCGTAGAAGAAGGTTCGAGATAAGTAGGGTGAAAGGGGCTTGATTTGATCATAAACCTAATATGGATGGAAACTTCACTCACTCTACCCGAAGTCGTGTTTGGTTATGAGCAACATTTCTGCTTGTATGCACAAAATGTGATGTCTATTCCTCCAATTATAAGAAGCAGAATCAAGAGAAAAGAAAAATAACCGTTGCTCATCGACTTTGGTTACTGCAGGTGGAGCAGAGACTCGCCCTGGGAGACCTCATGCTTGGCCGCAGACTTCGATTGGAAGAAGACAGCCGAGCCGGTTATGCAGCTGTATACAGAGGCAACAGATGGTTCCTACATTGAGCACAAGGAAAGCGCCATCGTTTGGCATCACCAAGAGGCGGATCCAGACTTCGGCTCTTGCCAGGCGAAGGAACTGCTTGACCATCTTGAAAACGTGCTTGCCAACGAACCCGTGGTGGTTAAGAGGGGCCAGCATATCGTCGAAGTTAACCCGCAGGTAAGCGCGTGCATGTTTTTTCTCTACTTTTTCTATAGCTCATTTGTTTAATTCAACTTGTGAACCTGTACGAAACATGTCGATGAACTAGACGTAGCTATCAAACTAAAGGCAACGGATAAGGATTGATCTAATCCAATCCAGTCCTCATCCACTACTTGGCTGCGACAATCTGTATCATCTCCACAAAATAGGATATGAATCAGCATGGACCATGCCCTTGTGGACTGGAAAATTCGCGAAAAGAGCACCCAAGTCTTTTTAGTTGTCCCTTGGAAAGCAACTTGTCGCACTACTGAACCATCCATTTGTCTCATTGCCGGCAACTACTTTTAATGGCTAAAAATATCTTGTTTTCATGCAGGGCATAAGTAAAGGTGTGGTTGTGGACTCTCTTTTGGCTTCCATGGTCAAAACTGGCAAGGCGCCAGATTTCGTGCTGTGCATCGGCGACGATCGCTCGGACGAGGACATGTTCGAGAGCATCGTGTGTCCATCGAATAGCAGCGTGAAGCTGCCAGCGACCAGTGAGGTATTCGCCTGCACGGTCGGCAAGAAGCCGAGCATGGCCAAGTACTACCTCGACGACACCGTGGACGTGATCAAGATGCTGGAGGGCCTGGCCAGCGCGCCGTCGCAGCGGCCCAGGTCGACGGTGCAGCTCCGGGTCTCGTTCGAAGGTTCACTGTGAGGAAGCATTTTACTGCACAGTGGCTGTCAACCGAGGAGGACGAATAACCAGTGAAGAAGATTCAGACGTGTGGTTTAGAATTAGATGCAGTTATAGGATAAACAGTTTTTTTTTTGTCTCTCCTTTTTGCCCCTTCATTTCCAGCCCCCATCTTTTGTGTCTGTATATTCTCGTATGATATATGCAAGAGGGTTCCGGTGACCTTGTATATGTAGTTGATGATGATGAAATCGGAAAAAGGAAAAATGATTCTTTCACATTGTGCTAGTTGCTTCACTTGATCTTTGCAGTCTCATTCGGCCCTGCTTTTTTCTTTCACCTTTGCTGCATTATACAGGCCGGTATGGATCCCTGCCGGATAGCACCAGCATCTCCGTGATCCGATGCTCCTTATCCACGTCTCTACCCATCCTTCTGCGGCGCTGACAGCAACAGGAGTCGCCGGCCACGTCTGGCTCATCGCTAGCTGTGGAACGAAGGTGGTGTCATATTTCCCTCGAAAAAAGGTGGTGGTCATATTTGGGTACGGGACCCTAATTGCCAACTTGCAGTTCGTATTACATTGACGTTCTCTCTGTAGCGTCCGGCACGCCTGACGAAGACCTTTCCTAGGATTGAGAAATGTTACTACTAAGTCTGTAGCTGGCATCATTGCAGTGGTCTCTTTTCTTCTCATGAACAGCAGCAGTTTCGTCCTCTGTACTGTTAGTGGCTAACTAGTTAAGAATTGATAAGGTACAAGTTAGAGATCGACGTGATGTTGTTGGAGGGCACAGCGCAACGGGTGATCCATCATTTCACATCGCCTCGCCGACAAGTGACTTTAGGTTCAATGATTCAGATGTCTGCCTGCAGAGCACATTCTGTCGGTAACCGTACTCGTTCATCCAGTACCTGACCGGGCGTTCAACACCTCCAACTTGCCTATCCATGGATACGCAGGTAGAAGCACCCCGGAACATGGTTTCGAGAAAATAGAACGACTTTGAAGTTGGCAGCTGCCAATCAGCTGGAAATTTCTCAGAATCCAAAGATGTAGAATTCAACAGCTTTATTTGGCCACACCTTTATCGGACAAACTGTTTTGACCCGGTTACGCAGGTTTATACGAATCTTCCGTTGCTTAGAGCAGCCTCTCAACAACGCATAAACTGAGTCAACAATGGTGGTCCAAGATAAGATAAGCATTGCAACAACGCACGACGAGGTTTCTTATTCCTTTCGCGACGCCACCCGATCTGCCGTCGATTCTGAGGCCACCTTTTCCCCTGTCATTGCGCTACCAAACCTCTCAACAAAACTAGGATGCCGTGTTGCCGTCTCAGGTTTCGTTTCAGGTCACTGCATTAGTAGCGGTCGAGTCTGATGCCGTGCATGGAGACGTTTCTTGGCAGCCAAACCTAGCGAAATGGACCTGGACGTTGGTCTACATCTACATCGTCTGAAAGGTTGGATTGCCGCTCGCTACTCAGGATGTTTGCCATGGTCTGACCAGGTTCAGGGAAATTGTGCATTGAACGGATCAGCGACGTCTCTGAAAGGGTAGCATGGCACCTCGTGCTTTTTACCAGTTAGGCAGCGATGGTTTTCTGGACCGGTGATCAGAGTTTAGGTAAAAAGAGTTAGATCTGAGTGTCAAACACGTTGCCGATTGATTGGAGACAGCAAATTCTCCAGGCTGGTTATCTGCTGCAAAAGGAAACGGCACAAATTCTTAAACCACTCGTTCTAAATGCAGTTTTGCTGGCACACGTCTGAAGAATTTTCTTCCCGACGATCAATGAACGTCGTCTATAATGGAAGCACCAACATTAGTGTAGCTTATCATTATCCCTTGCGCTGAGGTTTATTTGCTCTGGTCTTTTTCTTTGACGCTTTCGTGTCGTATCACATCAAATAATGTTCTGATCTGACGGCCTTATCTCGTTATCTGAAGACCGGTGCCGCCAGAAATGTCCACCTCGAGATGCAGCGATGATCTGAGTTCAGAGATGACGCACGCCTATCCGTGATGAACACCGAATGGTCTAATCGATCGGATGCACTGCTCTGCTTGCTTGCTACTAGTCCCTATGCTAGCTAAGATTGGCGGGACGTAATCTGGATATGACAAGCTAGGCTTCCTACTACTTGACAAGCTTCCTTTGTTCAGTGCTCGCAAAATCCAAGCTCGTAGCTGCTTACCATTTGTTGCTAGCTCTGCCTACTTGATCAAACTCTGGATTACATGACGTGAAAACTTTGGAGTTTTCACAGACGATGCATATCCATCCGGTCCTGCGATCCCATGTGAGTTGAACGAAAATGCGATGGGCGTACCGTTCCACGCGGCGTGTGCGAATAATTGGACCGATGGGGCAAAGAATATCCTCCTACCCGGGCATTCCCATCATCATTAGCAGCACATGCGCGCTTGGACAATACTGTAGGTGTGTGGAGCTGGAAGATCGAAGGGGGAAAAAGCTCTTGTTTAACGTGTGACATCGACCAAGAAACGTGACATCGACCAAGAAATCCTATCCGGGGGGAGGACAAGATCCATGGTCCGTCCAACGGACACGACGCCAGAGGCTTCCAATTAAGCTAGTGAGATATTTATCTAACCATATCCGCGGCATCGTCCGTGAAAATTATGCTTGTTGATCCGCAGGCATGTGCCGCGCCAAAGGACGGCGCGTACCTACGTACGTACGCTAGCTATGCAGCATCTCGATCTCGTCTAGCTAGCCGCCGCGGGCGGCCGTTCATTCCCCGGCGTCTTATCCGTGAGCACGGCACGAGAGAGCATATGCTCCGTGCAATGTGCGGATTCCGCGTGAGATGAAGAAGATGAGACGAGGCGCGCGCAAGCCGGCAGGCCGGACGACGGCGACGTACGTCCGGCCAGGCCGCCGTTGAGAATTCATTTTCCTCGCGCGCGCGCGCGTGCGTCGTACGTGCCGGTGCCGTGTGTCCTTGTGGCGCGTCTGACTCGAGGTGCCGAGGCCGCCGGCGGCAGCACCGGCTGATCTTTCGTCTTAGTCGTCGAAGCGAGCAGGGGCGGCAAGCTAGGCAGTCGTCGCGTGCTTTTTTCTGTTCGTGGTGTGTTGTTCTGGGCGGACTGGTGATTCGTACGTGGCGGGGCATATTCGTTTGGAGTAGCTTTGCTTCTTTGCTGCGCGAACTTTTTGGTGAAAATGACACTTTGTTAAATATATCCGGATAGTTTGACAGTGTTCGACATATGCATGTAATGTTGAAACGATTACTCCGTTGAGAATTATACTCCTGTTTAGCTTCGTTTTGGAACAGCAATTGTCAATTGAGGTTCTCGTACAGAACAGTAGTGAACGCCAGTTGACGTTGTCATCCAAAAATAGAGTGATAAGCAAAATGAATTTGAAAAGTGTTAGATTGTTCATTGAGTTATCGTTTACCTCTAGCATTAAGATGACCTCTGTTTCTTTTGATATACAAGGACCTGAATACTAATCCCCAACGAAAATAAGCATCAAATTTCTTTCACGGAGAGTGACATAGCCAAACAGATGTCAACCAGTGATACTTCAGTAGTGTAGCTGGAATTTTCTTTGCAATACCATGATCACAAATTTTGAAATTTGATCAGTTTGAGAATCTGAAAACAAATAAAACTATGGCTTGCAGTCATACATAGGAAAAATGGTACTATACTCCAACTGTTAGAAAATAAAAATAATACGGCTTCTAACTTCTAAGTAACTATGGGTCGGAGATGATCAAACTTACAAGATACGGCGGAGAGAAAATTAGTTAAATGGGCAAGTACGAGCCTCGCTTACACAGTTACACCTGCATCCTACCATCAGGTTACCTAAGCAGCAGTGGCGGAGCCAGGGCGGTTGCTCAGGGTAGGCACAATGTCAAACAGTAACAAAATCAGTGGTAAACAATGCATAGACAGTATGAAACAGTGTTGAACAGTAGCTATATTGCCTCATTTTGCCGGAAGTCAGGGTAGTCCTGGGCATATCTGGACTACCCTGTAGCTCCGCTAATGCTAAGCAGTGCAATACAAGCACGGTGATCTTTCGCCGGAGTTGGAAATGCCTAGACGGAGAGAAAATTGGAACCTCACGCATGCTATAAGCACGTAGCCGCATCCTTAATGACGATGTGACCAGATCAGCCGTCGCCTAGACGATTAGGAGATCCTGGAGCATGGCACCAACAGATGCAACCACCGCTAAAACCAGGCCAAATCAGACCGTCCTTAATCTCTGCAGCCAACTTCCTCCTCCCCATCGTACTTCATGCCCGAGCTTTCGTGCTCCTACCCCCAAGGTCGGAGGGAGAGGGTGATGCGGATGGAGGACTTCGGGAGAGAATAGCGGGAGAGAAGTAAGAGGAGCGGCTCTTGAAGAGTTTCCATGGGGAGGCGGCGGTGCGGCAGGATGGGCGGGGGACAGTGGCAATGGCGGCGGGGGCCGCGGATGGAGGCGGGGCGAGGGAGCGGCTGCATTTTTCCTTCTTTTCTTTCTTTGTTGCAGTCGACTGGGCGCGCGGGGGTGGGCTGCGGGTCCCAGCTGTCGGCGCTAAAAATCTGTGCGGAACGGAGCGCCATTCGCAGGCGTTGGATCGTCATCCGACGGCTTAAATTGAAAGATGGCAGACACACCATCAACACCAACTGCGTTTTTTTAGAGAAGTAGAAGTAGAGATGAATCATTAGGGTGTGTTTTCTTTAAAATCTGAAACATTTGCTACTAGCGTCCATGAGAGCCCCCCATGAGGGTGTAATTTTTACAATTTGACTTTTTTTTTAAAAGTTTTTCACATATGGATCCTTGAGAAAAACATGTCCAGAAATGGACCCTTTTCTGAGCGCCGTGTGATTTGGCGCTCAGGTTGAACTGATGGGCGCCGTTATAATTGACGCTCACCCTAGCCACGTCAGCAGGCGAGCACTCGGTCGTTTTGCTGACTTGGCAGGGGGGTGAGCGCTAAATCATTTGGCGCCCACCCCCGGGCACCATTCTTGCATAGTCAGGCGCAAAAGGTTGCCTCTGTGACATATGGGTTTCTCTTTCCTTCCGATAAGCGACACTGCCTTCACGCTTCCCGATTCGCCACCCAAAAGTCAGCGGTGGATCGAGAAGGTCGACACCGCTGCGCACCGTTTCCCGGCGACCTTTCACCCTACGACAGTTTCCATCGCATGATGCACTCCCGTTTCCCCGCGCCCTTTCCATCTTCCGACATATGATCTCCTGTTGATCACGATTTTCTGTCCAGCTTCCGTCGCTTGCACTCCGGCCCGTTGCCCCACGCCTTTCCAGGCCTGCGCCGTCGAGGTCTCACCGACCTGGCCTGCAGCTGGACGATCTGCCGCTGCTGCTGGTGGCCGGAAGCAGCGCGCTCAGCCGAGGTGTCGCATCCCCCGCGTCGTCCACCCTGAGACAGATATGTTTGCTTCCATTCTAGCATTTGGGCCAACTGAGACATCACATATAATTTGCAACTTGCAACCCTGTCTAGCATACCTGCTAATGCTAAATTGAAACAAACAAATACAATGTGTCTGTGACAGAGACCATGTAATGATCATAAATTCAGCACCCCATAATAATGGATATGAAGTGTGGTTTTGTCAGTTAGCAAAAAACGTGACAGTATAAGCATCTTACCTCACACAACATTTGATAATTGCATCAATATAGTAGATTGCACAACAACTAAATTCTGGACAATTTCTCCAAAATAAATAGTGACAAACCACCTAAAATGTGTCTGTTAGGCGTTGTATCAAAACCGAGGTGCAACATATTAGAAGAAGAAAAAAACATACATAAGCATGTGTAAACTGCAGAGCAGTGCAGAGATATTTAATTTGGAGGTTTATTTCTTGTTTTGTCTAGTGCACTTACGTAAATGATCGATCCAGTTACATATCTCAGGTTGAAATCTAGAGGGAGCTTTTGAGTACCACCTAACCTGACGGATGCAATTCAGACTGATGGGACACCCTGCAAAACAAGAACTGGGGTTACTGCAAAATAAGGGATTCAAATCTGATCGGAAATCCCTCCATGTTATAGGAAAGAAACTGTAAAGCGTACTAAAGCATTATCATGTCTTTATTTACATGGATCGTTGATCCATCCAAACATGCATCAGAAAAGAAACGCAGCGAAAGCTAGAACCCCATCATCCTTTTAACAACAGAAATTGAATTACTGAAAGAGATTAGGAGGATGAAAAGGACATGACAAACCCACTTGCTACGTCCATACCGTCGGTTGCTCTTCTGATTGATTCATCGGTCGTCGCCGCGAGCCAGCAGCCAAAGCCGAGTACCCTCTGCGGCACAGGCGTGTCCGGTCACACTCCAGTCCTTGATCCGGAGCCAGCCGCTAAGCTGCGACGGGTGGACGACGCGGGGGATGCGACACCTCGGCTGAGCGCGCTGCTTCCGGCCACCAGCAGCAGCGGCAGATCGTCCAGCTGCAGGCCAGGTCGGTGAGACCTCGACGGCGCAGGCCTGGAAAGGCGTGGGGCAACGGGCCGGAGTGCAAGCGACGGAAGCTGGACAGAAAATCGTGATCAACAGGAGATCATATGTCGGAAGATGGAAAGGGCGCGGGAAAACGGGAGTGCATCATGCGATGGAAACTGTCGTAGGGTGAAAGGTCGCCGGGAAACGGTGCGCAGCGGTGTCGACCTTCTCGATCCACCGCTGACTTTTGGGTGGCGAATCGGGAAGCGTGAAGGCAGTGTCGCTTATCGGAAGGAAAGAGAAACCCATATGTCACAGAGGCAACCTTTTGCGCCTGACTATGCAAGAATAGTGCCCGGGGGTGGGCGCCAAATGATTTAGCGCTCACCCCCCTGCCAAGTCAGCAAAACGACCGAGTGCCCGCCTGCTGACGTGGCTAGGGTGAGCGTCAATTATAACGGCGCCCATCAGTTCAACATGAGCGCCAAATCACACGGCGCTCAGAAAAGGGTCCATTTCTGGACATGTTTTTCTCAAGGGTCCATATGTGAAAAACTTTTTTAAAAAGGGTCAAATTGTAAAAATTACACCCCATGAGGCCATGGCTGGCTTGGGCCGTGACCGATCAAATGTAAAGCATGACGCTGAGAAAAGAAGAGCCCAACTGGCCGACGTAAGTACAGAAATGAGCCAGGCCTGGTAAAAGGACAGAAATGAGCCAGGCCTGGTAAGTGTATAAGGATCCTATGAAAAGCCCGTGGAGTCTCTCTCTCTCTCTCTCTCTCAACTGTGAAAAGCCCACCTAATTGTATATCGATCCTGGACTCCCTCTTCTACCCGAAGCAGCAAGAGGCCCACCAAGTAGTTGCAGCCTTGCAGGATTAGATTAAGCATAAAACACTGGCACCGACGAGGAGGAAGCACATGAGCAAAAGAGCCTTAAGTACGGTCAATGAAACTATATTAATCCCATGGTTTGCAGCACCTTCGGTGGCAAGGTAAGCGCATTCTTAAACGGAGCTTAACTGCACCGGCAAATTGCGCGGATCGCATTGAAAGCTCGTTGGGTTTGAATGAAGTTTATGGGGGCAAAATGGGAGCTTTATTGGAGGTTATTGATGCTTTTGACTCGCGTGCTGCGGGTGACACGCTTGATGATCCGCATTAACAATCTCTTTAGCACTAGTAACGTGGAATAAAGAAGGAGTGATGCGCGGATCTAAAATGGAGTGGAGTACGACACTCCTCCAAAGTGCATTAACTGTTGAACCAGCCTGTAACCTGGAGGAGTCCACCGTTCCGTTGCGAGTAATGAAAGAACAGCTCACCAGCCAAAACCTAAAGATGATGACAACGAGAGAAGATCTGCAGTGTCACTTGTACAGCAGCAGGACCAATTTTCTTGACCCCAGTTCCATGACATGCATAAACACATTGTCGGAATTACTCCACAAACTGTTAGTAGAAGTAGAGCTCAACTTCAGACTGTTAGAAGTACAGCAGCACAAGTTCTGGTTACAACGCATACTGTGACTAAAGTAAGCAGCAATACTAGCTGAAACTTTGATTAATAATTTTTGCAGTATTCTGAGTACCAATTTGACAACTTCTGGGGTTCATCGCGTCAGTGGTTGATACACGAGCACGAAAGTAAAAAGAATCTTTGCTAAGCCTTTACAGATCGGGTTAAGATGTCACCTTCCTAAACTTGACAGCACGCCTGTGTGTTCAGCTTCTGAAAAAGAGAAAGTGACCCTGCCAGAATTCCGGATACAAGCAGGAGCAAACAAAGGAGCACGCTCACGTTCACGTGCCCGTCACAGGTAACCAACAAGCCGATCGATCAAATGCGTGGATCAAACGAGTTGCCTTTCCATGTGAGCAGCAGCTCCTTTGTCCCAGTTTTGCATCACTATCATTCTGATTTATCAGAAGCAGGCAGAGGATCAGATAAACAAACAGTGCAGTTCCCAAAGCAATTTTAAGCCTTTATATATACGAGTGCATGTTTTGAAGTACTAGTATTTCTAGTTGCAAGTTACTACTCCTATATGTCTGATTCATTATTCAATCAACTGAATATATTTAGGACTTTATTTGTGGTAGCATGAATAATTCTTGAGTATAGTTCTTCAGTGACCAATGTAACATTTTGCTTCTGAATTCTGATCATGAATGTATAGCGCTTTTTTTTAGAGCTCTGAATGTATAGCGCTTCAGTGTTCAAATGAATCAAGAATCAAACGCATAATGAAAGTGATAATCCTTCAGTGTAAAAAACCAAAATGTCTGTTGCATCAGCAACCCAAAACGGTCTGGGTACTTGTTCCAGTAGAATCAGTGATTTTGGAGTTCACTGTTCTGATCAAAATGGCGACAGACAACTCACTGCACAAACAAAAACTGGGATCAAATGCACATACAAAAGAAAGAATCCTTCATAGCTTATGGGGGGTTTTACAAATTTCTCGCTGTTGCAATCTCTACTACTCACTACCAATATTCCCAAAAAGGAAACAACAAAGAAAGAATTTTTTTTCTCTTTGCATCTGATCGAAATGCTGATCAGGAACAGCTCCCGACTCTGTTGTGCCGCGCTCCGACGACCCAAAGCAGCGTCCTCCTCGCGAACGACGGCCTCTCCTCGGCGAGAGAAGACACGCTCCCGGCCTCGACGTCGAAGTCCGCCGCCTCGCTCCCGCTCTTCTTATTCTCGTTGCCTTCCTCCTCGGCCTTGCTCACCGGCCACCGGAACGACACGGCGCGCCTCTCGCCGGCGGCTAATTCGCGGTCTTTCTTGGACGGGACCATCCAAATCTTGGACACGGAGAAGCTGTCCTTGGCGAGCTTCGCCGTCGCCGTGTCGGACTGCTGCTGCTTCTGGGACGTTCCTGGGAAGGACAGGCGGAGCGAGCCCTCCCCGCGCTTGGACGCGCCGAACTCGCACTCCGACATGGCGCCGCGGCCGCGCGACTTGGACGCCGCGGAGGGCTTCTTCTTGGGCGGCTTGATCGCCACCCGGAGGGAAGCGCGCTCGTCCATGACGTACTCGTAGGACCCCATGGAGTGGCACCGTCTCTGCCCGAGGCCTGCTTTGGCATTGGCGTCGTCGCCATTGCTGGTGCCTGCTTCGTCGGTGGCGTTCGCATTGGCGCTGTTGCCTTCCACGCACATGAACTTCCCCAGCTTCACCTCGACCACCTCCTCTGCTCCTTCCTGCCCCGCCGCGCCGTCACCGACGGCGCCGCCTGGCTCGCCGCCGGCTTCGTCGCCTGCCCGCGTCGCCGACGCGGCCATGTCGCGGGAGCTCTCCGACTCGAGCACCATCACGACGGGGCTGCACGTCGGCGAGAGCTCGGCGAGGAGGCTCCTCCGGCAGAGCGGGCACGTGGAGTGCGAGAGCAGCCACGTGTCGATGCACTCCAGGTGGAACGCGTGGCTGCACTTGGGCAGTAGCCGGAGCTGGTCGTCGGCCGAGAACTCGCACAGGCAGACGGCGCAGTCGAACGGGTCCTTCCCCTCGCCGCCGGCGCCGGCGCCGCTGCCCACGACGTTGCGGTACAGGAACACCGGGAGCGCGTCGATGAAGGCCTGGTCCACGCCGGCGTCGTGCAGGTGGAACAGCTGCTGCAGCTGGCCCTGGAACGCCGTCACGCTCTCCGCGTCCTCCCGCGCGCGGCGACGGCGGTGTAGCCGGAGCAGGTGGCGGACGAGCAGGTGCAGCAGCCCGCAGACGAAGAAGACGATCGCCAAGATGGCCACGATGAAGACGATGCTCGGGCTTATCTTGGTCTGCACGTTGTCCAGCGCCGACGACGACGCCGGAGGCTGCGGCGGCGGCAGCAACCACGACGAATTGCTCATCCTTATACCAATCACACACCTCGCGAAGCCAGAACAAACGAAGCCACTAAACCAGCATGTATGAAAGGAGATGCCTTTCTTTAAGATCGATGAAACAAAAGAAGCAATCTCCTGGCTTGGCTTGTGCTAGGAGCAGGGGAAGAATCTTGGCGTGGCCATTAGGATTGCTGTTCTTGAATTGTTGGACTTTTTTTTTGAGAGCAGGTGGTGGTGGATGGCGATGCAACAGGGAGGATGAGACTAGAAATGCAAGTACCTGCAGTTGCAGGTTTGGAGGGGAGGGAAACTTTGTGTGAGAAGTCTCGTCGGAATAAATTGCAAGGATTAGCCTAGTCCATGGATTAGAAAAGGGGGCAATGGTATTAGGTGTGGGTTAGCATAGGACATGCAAGTGTGGGTCGCTGTGGTGAGGTCACCGGGGAAGGTGGCAGCGCAAATGGAAAAACAAATCGGTGGTGATGCTGCCGCTGATGTCTGTTGATGTGTTGAGATCTGCTCGGCCTCTGCCTGTTTCTCTCTCATCATCTCTCCCTTTTTTGCTGGTTTTGTCGGTGTCTTATGTTCATCTTTTTTGCTTTCTTTTCTTGATCAAGTCACTCGAGCTTATATTATAGTCACATTGACTTTTGCAGGATTAACAATGACGTGTGTGATTCGCGCACTAGTACCGTTCCTCGCGTACCTTTCCGGAGGACACGCCACACATTTGTCACCAGCTTCGTGTGCTTCTCTCGCACTTCGGTTGCATTGACCTCCAATTTGGAATTGCAAAACCTGCAAGGATTCCTTGTCGCCACAGCCATGCAATCCCACGCCAAAACCTTCAAAAATTGGCCCGCGTCTCACTCCCGACGACTTGCCATTGATGAGTGGTCGTTTTGCCGGATGCTCACTGCATGGAACGTGAACTATGCCAGCTGCTTTGTGAGTAAATTGGAGAGATGCAAACGGTCGGATCCGATTCGGGCTCCATTTGGATGCGGGCAGAAACAATGGCTCGATTTGGGAGCAATGGCGTCGCTGCATGGCCTGTGACTCGCCATGGCGTTTTCTGAGATTTGCTCATGTCCCCTAGTCTGGGCAGGATCAAAGAGACGGTGACGCGCTGGGCATGCAGTGGCCATGGAGCGAGGAAAAGAGAAAAACGGGCGCGGATCCCTAGGACCCCTTTCAAATCCAGATACCGTTGCTGCTGCTTGATTTGTGATGGGGTTGATGGCGACGGTGAGAAGAGGATTTTACTGGGCACAGGGCACAACAAGGATTTGACTTTGCCAGTTTCCAGAAACCTTTCGCCGCGCCAGGCCCCAAAAGCGCCACTTTCCCTGCCCGTGCCACAAGACAGCGCACCGCTGCATGGTGATTTCCGGCCAGGTTTCACTGTCTCGTGATACTCTCTCTGCTGCTTGCTGACCAGCGACCACTAGTGGCAGGTCATCCAGTCAAACTCGGTCAAAAAATTCAAAATCTACGGTCACTGTGGCCCGAAGTACACAGAAATTCAGGCCAGCGGCGACACGGTGAGATCACCTCCTACTCGACACCGGAGGGAGTACTGAAGAGCGCTCTGGATGCACTCGCCCGACCTCAAGTTCATACCGTCTGGACTGGAATTGCCAATGACAAACTTGCAAGCATCATGAGCTGTCATGCATGGAGGTCGAAGAAGCACCAGTAGTACAGCGCTGCGTGGGCGGTGGGTGCTAGTGTTGAGGCCACTTAATTCTGCCTAAGAACAATCAAGGGAGGTTCTCCATGCACGGATTATGGGGGTTTGACGTTGGGCCGGCACCAAAAACTGGCCCTCACCACATCAAAACTCGTGCCGGCAAAAATGGGGTCGACGGCCGCCAACCAAGGCGGCGATGATCCATTCGATTCCCCTTCCAAAGTCTTCTGTTCTCTCCTCGGGTTCATGGCCACCCCCATGGGGTCTCGGGACGGGGGATCCCTGTTCCGTGGGCCCCAATGGTCAGTGCGAGCATCAACCTTAATTGTTCTCGCTGATGACGATGGGTGGTAGTAATGTGAGGGTTCAATAGCATTGGGATTGTCTCTACTTCCACGTTCAAACTGCAATAATTTTTCCCCGCCTAGCTCCATGCTTGCCGGTGCATCTCTTTACTGATTTTTTGCAGGATTCGTGTAAATTTCTCACTGCTGTTTCCACCAGTCTATTTGAATCCATCCACAACGCGTCATTCAGCTCAAGTTTTTGCATACAGGGCAATCGCATGCGTGACAAGCTCGCAACACCAGTTATTACAGATTAGCCGTGTCAACAGATTTGTTGATACGTTGCACTTGCCTCCTCTGGTTCACTAGCAGCCAGTACGCCGCACCAAAAAGAGTGGTTAAGCAGTGGAGCCCTTCTTGCTCAGTTGGTGTTGGGCACCTCCATGCATGGTGCTGGATTAATGCCATCAATTTGTCGGTTCAATAATTGACTTGCGAGCTGCTAACCTTGTTCTCTTGTGGGCTGCTTGTGCACAGGGACCGAGTGTTTTGCCATCTGAACAGCTGCTTTCTCAGGGTTGTCGCAGCCAAAGCATGCGAGGCCAAGGGCACAGTATAACTGGATCATTCTTTCCTTCAGAATGCGTACTGGTCGTTGGACAAGGAGAAGGGACAACAAGAACGGCATGGAGATGCGTGCTTTCTGCTTTGCTCTGTTTATTGGGTTTCGGCCTTTTGCGCTTGTGCTTTTATCGGAGTAGAGGGGCAGTTGCTGGGCTTGTGCTCGGTGCAGTGCGCAGAAATGATCAAAGCCCAAAGAGGCGATGGTTTTTCACCAGAGCGGCCCATGAGAATCTGTATCTATACTTTTCTTCCTGTTGGATTAGGTTCATCATTCCTGCTCCCACCCTGATTAAAACATCAACTGTCATTATCTATAACAAATAACGTCGAATGTCATCTGACGTGACATCCACCAAAACAAAAAGAACAGGTTGCCTGCCACTTCGTAAATATATTTCTTCAACGTTGAACGAGGAGTTCAACTTGCTAATTGCAAAATGAGAAGGTGCCGACAGATCTTTATTTTTCATTGTTTGACATTTTTTACAACTCTTACAATGTCCTTTTTCTTACGCAAGACTTTGTTCCTGTGGGCACACAAATAATGTGATCCAGGTGGACAGCTGCGTGCTGAATGGCAAAATCCATCTGGAAAAGGGGGGAAACGCAATTGTATGAACTATGAAACAGCTAAAACTAAACAGAAACGAACAACTGGAAAGTAATTTTTCACGTTGGAAAAAAATCAAAAGCTCCTTGCATTAGCCATTCCTCTCTCCCTGCCTTTCCCTGCCGAGCTTCCAGTACACCAACACAGCACTTCCCCGTAGCGATTAATCATCGCCTCCTCTTAATTCCATCCAACTAGTACTGTAACTGCAGCTAGTACCACTTGTGTTCTGGAATCAAAACAAAGGAAACAGATTTGGAGCAGCACATAAGTATACGGACAGGGAGGGAGTGGAAATTTTGGCCGCTACCTGCATCTCCACGTCGCCGTCTCAATCAAGATCATTATTTCTTCCTCCTTCCTTGTCCGCGCCCAATTGCCCAATTGCAAGGTTGCGTTCTTGCAAATCGCCTCGGCTTTGCCCCAAGATTCGCCATCCAGCACCCTCGCTGGAATCGTGGGCGCTGAGGACTCGAGGCGGCCGTCGCTTGTCTCGTGAATCCCCCATCCGGTCTCTTGTTTTTTTGCGCGGATTCGGCCTGATTTAGAGGGAACTGTCGGTCTCGGTCTGGTTCTGCTCGGCCGGGACCGACGATTCAGGGCAGTTTTTCTTAAGGTGCGTTCTTGTGATCTTTCCCCACAATGCCTTCAACTCCGATTTCTTGGTTTATGTGAAAATTTAACGTTTTACTCCATTTGTCTGTACAAGCTGTTGCAATTTGGCGGTATTATGCCGGGATTTCCCAGTCAATCAGTTGCTGTTCTTGAAAAAAATTGGGTCGTTTTTGCAGGAAACATTAGGTCTTTCTTGCCATTGGCTTCAAATCGCCCGCGTGCCTCAGTTCGGTGTTTGACTCTACATCCGGTTGGCAGCAGCCTTATAGAAGATTGAGACATTCAGGTGACATTTGATTTCGGGTCTTGCCGCGCGCGCTCAAGGTGCGGTGCCGTGAAGGCCTCATCTTGGGCATTCATGGGATTCCTCAGCCTTGTGGGCAACTCCTTTGGCTGCTCTGCTTCCGGTGAGCGTCTCGTCTCAGCTGCCCGTGACGGCGACGTGCAGGAGGCGCGTGCGCTCCTGGAGTACAACCCTCGCCTTGCCCGGTACTCCACATTTGGCGGCCGCAACTCACCACTGCACTATGCTGCTGCGCAGGGTCACCATGAGGTAAGGCTATTTCTCTGTCGGATGAGGCATCAGCACTTGAGTTGATAGGTATGCCGATCGATCACATTCAAATTGATGTTCTGCTTGAATTTTCAGATTGTTTCTCTATTGCTTGAATCCGGTGTCGAGATCAATCTTAGGAATTACAGGGGGCAGGTAACCTCAACTTTAGGTTCAGATTGAGTTATCCAAGCTAGATGATACTGTGCAAGTCATCTAAGTTCGTGTTTTCCTGATTGTATATAGACTGCTTTGATGCAAGCATGCCAATATGGCCATTGGGAGGTTGTTCAAACGCTGATTCTCTTTAATGCAAATGTGAGCGTTTATTTTTTCATCCAATGGAAACTTTCTTTTTCTGTTTCTTGGATTTGTAATTCTGATATGGCAACGCGGCTTATAGGTTCACAGGACAGATTATCTCAATGGTGGAACTGCCCTTCATTTTGCTGCACTGCATGGCCATGCCCGATGCCTTCGTCTAGTGCTTGCAGATTATGTGCCAAGCATACCAAACTTTTGCACCCTGACAAATCGTAGATCATCCGAAGACGATTTGTCAGCTGATTTTGATCATGGGTATGTTGAAAACCTTGCATTTTTGCTCTTTGGTTCACTCTAAGCACCTGAATCATCTTATCGTATGTCTGTTATCAGTGCTTTGGTCAAGGTGGTAAATAAGAAGGCGGATGGAGGTTTAACTCCACTTCATATGGCAGCGCTGAATGGGCATGTTGAGTGTGTGCAACTGTTGCTGGACTTGGGAGCATCTATTTCTGAGGTCACTATTGAGGATGGAACCACTATTGACTTGATAGGTATTTGGCCATTGTTCCTTTCTTATCTGAATTTTTTTCAAGTCACTAGTCACTGTCAGGTATATACTTGGATGTTTATCAGTTGTCTTTTTTGTATCATTCTCTTGTTTTGAGTGCTTAACCTGATTGGTATGACAACATTGTAAATAGACAGCAAAGGAACCACATGTATGATTATTTGTCTTGAAATGATTTCAATCATTGTCCTGTATGTGTAATTTGTGCATATCCTCATGGCATGGCATAGCGTTTGAGGGCACCGATTTCCTTCACCAACCTAGAAAAGCTTACCAGTTTGCTCCTCTTCTTAATTTCTTATTGCAAATCCACGTCATTCAACTTTGTACCTGATTGTTGAGTTGTTCTCACATATTGAGATATGGTACTTTATTAAATGAACAATTGTCTCCTACATTCTCGTCTTATGTATTGCATTGTTTAAAAAGTATTCTTCCTTCTTTGTGGCAGGAGCTGGTAGCACCCCACTTCATTATGCTGCCTGTGGCGGAAATCCTGTCTGTTGTCAAGTATGTGCTACTAATCCAAATTTTCTAAAGTGTTTGGATGAATTCCTCAACTATACCTTATCAGAGTTATTCAATGCAGCTTCTTATTGCTCGAGGATCCTGCATTACTGCAAAAAATGCTAGTGGGTGCGATTCTGGATTTCTGATACATATGCACATAACTGTCGCCATTGTTCTCAGCACTATGATTTACTGAATTCATTGTTCATTTGTGTTATGCAGATGGACCCCATTAATGGTAGCTCGTTCATGGAATAGAAATTCAATTGAGGAGATATTAACTAAAGAACCAGAGGGCCGAATACGCACTCTTCCTTCACCCTATCTTTGTCTTCCGCTTATGAGTATCATGAGCATTGCCAGGTTAGCATGTGACATGTCCATATGATGGGTTTTCTTCTTTTTAGTTCCTGGTTTCCAGTTCATTCGCGTAAAATACTCAGGCATTAAGCAGTGAGCATTGCTTCTTTCTTCTTGATTGTCATACGGCATCATTCATGTATGTAGTAACCTAGCTAATTTTTTTATCTGCTTAGTATTTCTTGCTAAGACTAGATTCTCCATAACCATTTGTTATGAACTAAAACCTCTTTTAGCAACCTAATATATTGAATCAGTGTGTATTGCACTACTGCTTACTATGGTAGTCTCTGATAATTTTCCGGCAATTGATTTTATAGGGAGTGTGGGTGGAGATATTTAAACCACTCGCCTGGTTGTATTGACCCCTGTGCTGTCTGCTTGGAAGGGAGCTGCTCTGTTGCTGCAGAAGGTACGCTGCCATCTATACATATGTTGTCTGCTTTCCACAGTAGTTGAAGCTATCTGAACATGTATCTGAAACTTTTCTTTCCATAAAAAGACAGCGTAGCAAAAATAGTTTGAGCTTCATATGAAGTCTACTAATTAGTCTACACTTTATGCTCTGGTTCTTTTTCATTCTGCAACTCGATGTATCATTTTTTACGTTCATAACTGTTAACCTGACTAACTAGACATACCAATATCAGCAAATGCTAAACAGAAATTCTTTAATTGTGTAGGTTGCAAGCATGAATTCTGCACAAGATGTGCTCTCTACCTTTGCTCAACCAGCTACACATCAGTGAGCCCAGCGGGCGCAATACCATGCCCGCTCTGTCGGCATCCGATCATCTCTTTTATCACTCTTCCTGGCACGAGCCCAATAAGAGAGCTACCGAGAAACAGCCTTTCATTGTCATTTTGCACGACATGCCCGGCCGTGAACTCAGATTCTACCTCACTTGCTGCCCATCTGTACCGGACCGAATTCCAGTGCGGACGCATGCCACCAATCGGCTCATCCTCCTTCCGCTCCCTGAGCTGCCAGAGGATGCCGGCAATGAAACTTAACCCATCATTTTGTATGGGTGCCATGGATACGAATCCCTGCTTGATAAGCTGCTCTAGTTTCGGATCTAGTAGCTTGCACCGCTCGGCTTCCCAAGGAGAAAGTAGCAGAAGAGCGTGGCCTCTAACTTTTGACCCAATTGTTGCCACCGGCAGCTGATAGAACCAACAAACACTGCATCTCCTCAGTTTTGTGCCCATGTTGAGGTGTATTTTGCATATTCTTTGGTTGGTTTTGTCTGATGTTCGCCAGGTGTGGTCTGAACTTGCCAGTCCCAACCCCTTGTTGATATGAGAATTGAGAAGCAGCATGTAACCGTCTTGGGTTTGTAAATAACCTTGTGGTGTTGTATATTTTCGGGAAGCAATGAAATGCAGAGGAAGTAAATTTTGTTTCCCAATGCAGTATGCATCACCGTGACTATCCCTATATGTGAATCTAACAGTGTCTCTAGTGTTCATGTCAAAGAAAACAAACCAAAATAGCATGGCTGGTGTTAGTGGCAGGCACGAACGGAACATGTGCTGTTGCTGTTACAACCGTGCATGTCGCCTGTGTGCACTTTTGGTGGTTCCTATAACTGTCCATGTGCTGCTCCTCACGTACGTTTGTTTATTGACTGTTTGCTGCCTTTGCTGTCATCTAAGATGCATCACAGGTTCGCTTGCCGCCCTGACCCTGACCTTTTTGATGCGGTTAACGTACGGTCTCTCTTGGAGTCCAACATGGTTTTTGTTGTGATTTGTCGATGATTTCTGTCTCTAGCAGTTCAGAACTCGGACAGATGATAACCGGCGGCAAGGAAAAACAGCCGGGAGGTTGCTCTGGAGCAAAATGCCCGTTCAACTTCAAATGCCACGGCGGCAGTCTTTGCTACAGCTCTAGTAGTCGCGGCCGGAGGGAGCCTGCGCCGCAGCTCGTTTACGGCGACTGAATTTTTGGCTTTCGCCACCAGACCTTCGTGGCAGTCTTTGCCAGGTGAAAGTCGCTGGCTAGTACAGTAACGAGTTCATCGCATGGTAACATAAGCAGTACAGCGACAAACTGCTTGGTCGTGCTGAAAACTGATGAGTTTTTCATTGGTTCGGCGGATCGGCATGTGCGCGCGTACGGCGTGGCACCTGTTGGGTACAACGTGACGCTATGAACCGAAGTTCAGTGGCTAGTCATGCTAGACAATTTGGTGCTTGTTGCTCTGCACTACAGTTCATCGATCGCAATGTGTTCTCTGCAGTACTAGTACGTTTACAAAATGAAATTTCGAGAATTTTTTGCACGAGCGGTGCTAATTACTCTGTTCATAGTTGAGCAGCCGGAACCAAACTGATCCGTAGTACGTGAAAAACAGGAGAACCGAGATTATCATCACACGCGTGCTGCTATAAACAAGAAAACAACAACGGCTCAAAAACACATAGCATAACATAACAGAACAAATACTGAATACAAGCTTTACATAACAATCAATTTACAATCACTATAGCTAGCTCAGGAGGGATAGACAGGGGAAGAGAAGAGCGGCAAGGCAGGAAGCCGTAGAAGAAAGCACAAAAGTATGAATGGACGGGAACAATAGAAGTGGTGCAAGACTCATGAACAAAGGTCTTGCAAGGTCAAGAAAGATAGAGACAATGGTCGGTGAAGCTGAAACTATCAAGAAAGTTTGAAGAAGAAGAACAAAGAGCTCGGAGAAGAAGAACAAAAAGCTCAGCGAGGATAGGGCCGTAGACAGGCTAGCTGCAGATTTCTCGGCGTAGCCGATAAACCATACTTGCACTCTCTGTAGAGCTCTTTCTGTCGCAATATCTAGCCCTTTCTGAAAGAAACGAGCTGATCATCAGGACAACCAGACACCACCATAAGCTCCATCCGAGTGTAGTGCAAGTGGAGTGAGGAGATGAAGAAGCTGGGATGATAAGGCCAGCCATGCCCTATCTAATTTGTACAAGCCTGAACTCTTACTTAACTTGCAGCTACGAGACATCACACGAGGAGGAGCCATGGAGGGGTCCCCTTTATATACACAGTAGAGAGACGGGAGACAAGAGCCTGAAGCTTGAAGAGAGGAGTAATGGCCGCGAGCTACCTCGCTGCAGGGGGTGCAAAGCGGCATAAATGGACGTCTTCTATTCTTGTGTTTACATGGCAGGGCTCCAGGCTGCCAAAGAAAGGAGAAGAATGAGATGGGGGAGAGAGATGATGCAGAGGCCATGACGCGAGAGGAAATGGCGTTGGAGTTCTATCGTCCTGCGGCGTGATGTTACAGCCACGTAGCAAAAGCTACTGGCTTCTGTTGATTTCTGTTCTCGACAGGACATGTGTTGCATTTCGGTCGTTGTACAGATCAGGATTATACGTACTGTGCTTCTGTGTTGGGACTTGAGAGTTGTACAGATCAGGATTATACTGACAAGTTTCACATAGATTGTGCTTGTAATCTTTTGTCAAGGTGCATAGATTTCTCTCCTCCCAGGCTCCCACCGGTCCCTTGCAGCTTTATTTGCTTCAGATGAGCAAGTCCTGTAGCTTCTATTTGAATAAAAAAGTACTCAATTTTGGTAATAAATAGATAAACGTAGCAAGCTCAATTTTGGTACTACCAGCAAGCAAGGCATGCATGGTTAATGCGAGCAGCTGCAACATCATCTTTTCTGCATTACATCATGGCAAATGCTTCATTGTGGCCCTGTACATATGCACCGGGGAGGCAGAAGAGCACCACATTTCTTGTCTACAACCACACGCAAGAGATATCATGTCAGCAGATTCATGATTCATCTCTTTTCTCGGTGCATCGTCCTACTGGAAACCTATCGATCGGCAGCAGGCTCAGGAACAGAGTGTATAGCTCGCAGAAGTTCATCACGAGGCTTTTCAGGAAGCCTTCTCGTAAATATATACTAGTGTCTTTCACACTTAAATCTTGATCAGGACCAGATCATTGCTACTTGCTTCTGTTTTACATGTGGCATTATCATCGTAGTTTCTCGCAAGTCTCGGCAACCTGTGACTTTGCTACTGATCCACACCAAGCTTTGTGGACTTTGCTACTGGTCCACAAAGCCTGAAGAAACAGCTCGCTCATAAGTTTCAGGCATGTGAAATTACATGAGAAAGTGAGCGGCAGATGTAGGCCTCCTTTGTAACGCAGGAATTTCACAGAAACAGTTCAATTTCACAAAAAAAACGCAGAAAGGAAAAATTTTCCTTCAATTCAAATGAGGCCGTAGTGTTCAGCAAGAAAGTTTTTGACCATTGCAGCCGGTGCTCCTGCTCCTTCTACTATTAGCAATCTGTGAGCAATCAATCGCCACCGCATGCCTCCTTGTATGGAAAGCTGAAGGAAAAGTGGCCAGGGATAGACCATCATCAAGCCCTGAAATGCAGCATGCAGGAAGAAGAAAGCAACGCGTTCGCTCACTGTTGCGCGCATTAACTGCCAGCGCAGCAGCGCCGCGCGCGGACTCTCTCGGCGTATGCATGCATGCATGCGCGGATGTGACAAGTGCTCCATGCCTCCATGGCTGCATCTGCATCCGGCTGATGAAAATGAAAGGAGCGGGGGATGGCTACCTGCATCTCTCTACGTGCCTACGACTACGTGCAGAGACGTGCATGTGTCATTCAGCTGCGCGTGTGTGAGCTCACGTACCATCATCCATCGGCCCCATCTGGCGACGTGATGGATCCTGAGAATGCCTGTGCCGATGGCCCCACGCCCCTGTGCCCTGTTCGTCCCTCCCGCAAGTCGCCACCTCGCCCTATTTCGGCGGCCGGCACGTTTCCTTTTGTCCCGAGCTAGGCTGCTTGCTCGTACTAGCTGCTCGTAGCTAGCGTCGTCGTCGTGCATGCGTGTTAGAGCAAGGCCATCGCGCGGGTCGCGTAGCCCATCTCGCGCCTGCTCACGAGCCAGGCCGTCCAACGCTGCGACTGTTAAACGCTAGCTCGGAGGTCCTACCACGTTCAGATAAGAGAGTTTGGGCAGAGGTGGCGGGGCCCATGAGTGCAGGACGCGCTCGTCGCTCGCAGCCGAGACAAGGGAGATGTCAGAAGGCATTTCTCTCTCGTCCACGTCAAAATATTCTGACACGAGACGGCTACCAGGCGACGCGTTGGGCTTGCTCTTATACTTATCGTGACCGACACGAGTTGATCAGCCAGCCAGCTAGGCGTGCCCAGTTCTGCAGTGCAGTTCATTGTTCAAGCAGCATCTACTACTATACGGTTTACTAGTTCTTTTCCTTGAATTGAACCGGCCGTCTGAACTCCTCCGAACATGCGAAGCACCACCTGACCTCTGAACTCCGCGTCGGGCGCTCGCACGGCACCTCGTCCTCCTCTCCTCCGTCGTCGTCTCGTCTGCCTCCTCCACCTTCCTCGCCGTCGCCGCCGCTCGCGGTGTTGATTCTGAACTCCGCTCCGGCGAGCCCGCGCGCGAGCCCCAGCGGAAAACCGATCGATGCGCGCAGTCACATGAACAGTTGCCACCAGCCCACCACCTCGTCGATCGCCGCATGTTCTCCGGATCATGCCGCCCCGGGGCGGGCCCCCCTCTGCACGCACGCGGCCCATCTCTTTCGTGCGAAAACGAGGTAGAAAAGGCAAGCACGGGCTTCGATCAGGTCCGGCCGGGACAGGAACATGGTACATGCACGGGATCGATCGACGATGCACCAACCGAGTGAGCAGAAGTTTCCGAGCGCTTGCGCTAGCTGCGCATCGCGTTGCGGATTTGCAGTGCGTGTTTGGTGGCTAGCTAGCTACCTCGTCTCTGCTTAATTTTTTTTTGTTCATTCAGTGCCCGTGCATGTACCGAGGTTGGTGTGCGCTCTCAAAAGGTTTGATCCATCTCCATAGATCGCACCGGCTGACCTATAGTAGCTCAGTTTTAAGTAGTAGCAAAGCAATGTGGCTTTGCGCTCGATATGAAATCCACACGGTTTCCATCCGTTGATTTCAAGCAGGATCGATCATCGGTAGCTTTACACGCGAGAGGGGCGGGACAGCGGTGTGAAAGAATAACAACACGCTCAAAATACGGAAACCATAGAACTACGCTGATTGCATACCTTGGACAGTCAGTCACATGCGTGCCACTACCAAACGCACTAATAAGATAGCCGTCCCGCAAATTAAGGGCTTGAGTATGACCTATATGCATGTCTAGTACGCCAACATGCTCTTCACAGGCCATATTCATTTAGCTCAACTAACACTTTCTTAATTGCTAGTGAAGTAGCGATGTCCCAAGGTTAACCCAAAGTCGTGTGCATGCAAATCATGATCAGCACATCTGACATATTCTGCACATCCGCGTTTGCAGGTTAATTAGTTTCACGGGCATATTTTTTTTTCACTGCGCAACTCAAGCCGAGCTCTTGATTTGATTAATGATCATGTGACTATATATTCCTAAAATTTTGCTTGGTTGAAAATAAAGTAAACGATCATGTTACTATTAGCCGGCAGGCATATATAGTGTGTACTGTTCACGTAAGGCTACACACCACTCATGCATAACAAGGGACATGGGACCTTGTAATCTTTCTGCGGACGTTGCAAAGTACTAGTACTTGGTGCCTAATGCCGAATATGAATTCAAGGCAAGAGGGGATGCCAATGTGGACCTGGGGCTTGACCATCTCCCATGTGCACGCATGTGCGCTGTCTCCTCGCCGTTTAGGGCCACCGCCTCCTCCCAACCAATGACAGCCATATATAGGCTCCTCGCACACTACTTCCTGTGATGATCAAACTATAAAACAACCTTCCTTTTCCCTCTCCCTCCAGATTCACACCAAATATCTCCCCGGCCCTTCAGTATCTAAAACATCATTTAGCTTGCACAAAGTTGACAAGGCAGTTACTAGCATATTTTTGAATCGTCCTCTCCAAGTCCTAACATGCAAGGTTCCAAGCAATTCAAGCGTGCAATCCTCAAGAACCTGGTTCTGGGGCTCCGAAAGCGCGGTGTTGCATCTAGGGACATGAGCTTCCACGAGAGGAAGAGCGCCGTCCGGCACGCCGCCGACGCGGCCCTCGCCGCTGCCAGGGGCACCGCGCCGTGCTGGAGCCGGTCCCTCGCGGCGGAGCTCTCGCGGGGCCAGGACGCTCAACTTCGTCCGGCGACAAGCGCCTCTGAGGAGTATACGCCGAGAAAGATGACGATGTGCAAGAGGATTTCGAGGAGGCGACGAAGCATCCGGGCTCGGCCGAAGAGCAAAGCCACGGCGAAGGCGGCCGACGTTCTTGCAAGGGTAATGGTGAGGAGGAGGACCAGGGCGCTGAGAGATATCGTGCCGGGAGGGAGAGGGATGGACGAGTGCACCTTGCTGGGTGAAACCCTAGACTACGCTGTGTCTCTGAAAGCTCAAGTTGACACGATGCAGCTTCTTTTGAGGGCTCTTCAGGCCCCGAAGAACCCTAGTAAGTCTTCTCTTAACTTAATTAGGCATGCGTGTGTCCCTTAGGAGTTCTCTTCTTGTTGTCTTTTAGATAGCAAAAGGATTTATGCTGTTTCTTGTTATTGCAGTGCTGATGCAGCAGTGAGCAGAGGAACCTACCGAATGGTGATCCAGATCTTTCATGGATGAAGCATATATGTATGCTCCTCCATTAGCTATGAGATTATTGTGAGGCATGAAGGATCATGTGTATCAATATATAGGTACAATACCAGTGTACTACTAGTAGTAGTATGTATATAACCTTTTGAGCAAACGAGCGGTGCATAAGTGCATGTACAGTTATGTAATTATTTGTTGTACAAGGAAGACACTTTTCAATATAATTTGCAAAATTTGAGCCGTGTGCAGGTGATATCAATGCCCGGCCCGGATGCTATATACAGCCTAGTGTTTGCTGAGAGCTAACTTCCAATTTAAGAAAGTTTCTTCATTATGTAATCTCTCTGTAGTTCTGGTTTCAGTTCTGTTCCAATGCTGCTCTTTTAGATACTCAACCCCATCCACACACAGCATGACGTATTACGAATGATCATGACTATAGTTGAGTAATCTAACAGTACAATGTTCTTTCGAACGAACAAAGCAGTACAACATCTAGATTTATGCATGCGCGGTTGTACTGTTAGCATAAAAAATCGCAGAAATTGGACAAAATAACATCTACGAGATGGGGACGGGGAGAGATCGATGCTTGTCGGAAGATTTAGCGGTTCAAGGGATGATGTGAAGCTTCGAAGGAATACCACACACAACTGATGCAATTTATTGAAACAGATTAATTATTATTCAGTTCGTTTTTTTAATACGACTTTAAGTAACCACCACATATACTCACTTGACAATTTCAGGCGCATGTGTAGCTTTCTAGCTAACTGAATTTGTGTAGCAGTTGCATGAACGAATTAACTGGGTTACTGTAGCTTTCTCGTGGTTCCAAGTACAGTTCAAGGTGGCATATCGATATCATCTGTAACTGAACAACACGTGGGTAATTAATCCTCTAGTACGATGGACCGACTCGGCGACTCCAATGAACTCAACCGCATTCATGATGTCTCGCAGGAGAAACCGATGTCGTTAGTCGGTGGTAACCACCATTGATATGCCGGCACAGTGAAAGAGAAATGAAAGCAACATTTGGCTGTAGCTAACAGACTTGCAATTGCTACCTGATTGCCTACCTGGATCTGATATGAAATTCAGAGAACTAGGATCACTTGAGATCGGGGCAGGACCAGCAAAAGTGTCCTGACCTTACCTTTTGTACCTTCCATTTCCCCAAGCAGAATGATAAAAACTCTGGTCCTTTATCTAAAACTCAAAAACTCTGGTTTGCTTGGATGGACTGCGATGTCCCATTTTAATGATCATGCATGTTATTTCAGCATTTATTGTAGCACTAATACTACTAGCTACACATGTTCTTTTCGCGAAAAAAAAAGAAGAAGAAAGAAAAGGATACATATATGTTCTAATTTATCCGTTGGATGAAAATTTAGCCGGTATTTCTTGCTTGCCGACAGGGTTAGTTGACTCTTCTTCTTCGTTTCATTTTTACATTTTACTGTAGTGTCCTCGAACTAGTAGAACACCCCTGACTGCTGGCCATTCAGAGTAGTTAGTAGAACTTGGTGCGCTTCTGGCCAGAGTTTTCACCCTAGGTTGCAACGCAGCTGTGAAAGGAGTCTTGTCCTAGTGGTTAAGGCACCCGAGTAGTATCTTTAAGGTCTTGGGTTCGACTCCCGGTGGGAGCGAATTTTTTAGGATTTAACGGCATTTATGTTTTCAGCGATAGGCAACGTGGCCGTCGACAGCGAGGCGCCAGTGGTGACTTCGGGAATCTGGAGAATTTGCCGGCTCAGTCTTCGAAGATGCTCATAGGGTAAAGTTTGCGTATGTGCGTTTATAGGGATGAGTATGCGTGCGTTGTGAGTGTCTGAGTTGTACTGTGTAATTTCAAAAAAAAAAAGTTGCAACTCAGCTGCAGCGAAAAACTAAAATCCGTCAGCACAAGGAAGAAAGTTACTCAACTGTATCGGTGGTGGGCGGCACTAGAGTTCCAGAAGTTGCCACAAGAGGATTCGGTGTTGGAGGGAGCAGACATGGCTATACAATGTACGATTGATTTGGGAGGATGAATGTATCACGACAAGGAAGTCATGCGGTCGGTTCGTCGGCCGCAAGTAATTTGTGCGTGTCTTGTCTACCTTGGCACGATATGAACATACTGCTTTGGGTACACAATATATCATTCGCTGATAATAATTTTTTTAGGTTTATATTGAAGCATTCAATTTTTATTTTTTTTAGATCAAGCATTCAATTATTTTGCAATACTGAATAGGGCCTACTAACAGTGGGCTTGAAATGGGCCATCTATAATTAAGCCTAATAACTTTGGATTTACTTTGTGATGAATCAAATATGGGCTAGTCCATGGGCCTGCAAAAAGGCCTGAGTTGGACCGGATTGAGATTTGTGATAAACCAAAATGGGCTTAACGTTGATGAACCCACTAAGAACTGGAATTTTTCGGACCGTACGTCAATTTAGGACGAGACAGACCAACTAAAAATGGGTCAATAACAGGCCAAATCTGACCAAAAAAAAAACCAAATTGGTACAGAGGGAAAGAAACTGTGATGAATTTCAAATTGTCACTGATCAGGATTATTAGTGATAAAAAAGACTAATTAGTGACTTTTTAAATCGTCACTAGTCAACAAATTTCTCGCATTGCATGCACGCGCACTCGTTCACATGCAGCATCAGAGTTCTCAGATGTGCACGTGGCAGTACACCCGGTCGAACTTGGTCGGCGCCGCGAAGTCGACCACCACGGCCGGGCAGCTCGCGCGCACCGTGTACCGGCGCGTGCTCGCCACGCCGTACCGGAACCGCGCCTTGGCGCGGACGTGCACGTCCACCGTCAGCTTCCCGCTCCTCGACCGCTCCCGCTTGATGGCGTCCTCCACGTCCCGCGGCAACGGGCCCGGCGCCGCTCGCGTGGCCACGTCGATCCTCGTCTCGTTCTCCGGCGGCTGGAAGAAGCCCGGCGCCTGGGCGCCGGCGAGGTACTCGCCGTCGTACCACACGCCGACCTCGAGCGCGCGGTACGACACTGCGGCGCGCTCGTTCCAGTTGTAGGAGCGCAGGGTGAGGTCGAACGCGCCCGTGAGCGCGCCGGCGGCCGTCAGGTTGAACCCGGCCGCTGCGGCGTGGTCGACGGAGAACCGGAGATTCGACGGGTGGAGGAAGAGCCAGATGAGGACGACGATGGCGAGGACGAGGACCAGCACCAGCAGCATCGCCGCGATGCACTTGGCAGGCGACTGCCGCGTGCTCCTCGGCTCCGCCATTTCTTCTCCAGAACCTGATCGAGATGTAAAAGCTATGGTTCACTACAGGCTCGTGCTTTTGCCGAGGATGAGTTTTCTTGGCGAAATTAGTTACTAGCTTGTGCGAGCAAATTCACGAATGTTGCATTGCCACTATATAGTGAGCTCGCCCGATACTTTGAGTGGCGGGAAGAGGTTTCTACACGAACCATGACAGCCTGTGGTTGGAGTAGCCGGCGGGTTTCCTATGCACGCGCGTCTCGCATGCGACGTACTCGGCTTGGTGTATAGTGCGAAGAATTCTTTGCACGGCGTTCGTTGTGAGCGATGTTATCTGCTTCCGGCCGGCCCAGGGTGTTCGGGCACTTTGGATAGAGCCTTGGTTTTGGAATCCTTCTGGCTCACTCCGACTCAAGAATCAATGCGAAGAGGGGAAAAGCATATAAGCAGTAACCCACAAAAGGATGCATAGTTTACACAAGAATGTGCTCACAGCGTCGTCCTTACTTTCTGCTCTAAAGATGTGGTGGTGGTGGGGGGGGTGTTGTAGAAGGGCCAAGAATGTCGAAAGGCATTGGAGAAGGATCTTGTCCCATCCTAATTGTGTGAATCACTTTTACAAGACGAAAGCAGAATAAACTTTTACTGGGTAAATAACTGGTAAAATCGACACTTTAAGTTACAGAAATTTGTAAGATCTGCTGCTATCTCAAAGGCAAAACTTTTGCACGGCTTCGGTTCAGATCTTCAGACAGCTTGAAAATGAACAAAGCCTGATCACCTTTTCGGCTTCAGTCCGGTCCATCCATCTGAGGCAGGCTTCAGAACGTAGGAGTGGAAACTTTCCTGGCTCAGCTCAAGCAGTTTAGGACCATCGGCCCAACAACATCTAAGGCCTGACAATCCCAAACCAGTTCTGTCCTAAGAGTTCGGTGGAATCTTTATTGCCGGCAACTTCTTCCATGCTTTGGCTCGTATCACAAACGATGTCGGTGCCGTCGGAGCATCAGCGCCACCCGATGCAGGCCGACAATTGCGAGAGAACGGTAAGCCGATCGATCGCACCGAACACCAAACTTCACCCATATGATCAAAGACAGGCTTAACACTAGAGGCCTTTTGCACAGAAAAAACATGGAACTTGATTCTTATTCCTGTGAACTATGCATTAGACAACTGGAGGAATCTGTGCAGCACCTCTTTCTAAATTGTAGCTTTGCAAGAAACTGTTGGGCGACCATTGGAATTAATATCACCAGAAGAATGCAACCTCTTCAGGCTTTCAAATTCTTCAAAAGAAAACTGAAAGTGCTCTTCTTCATGGAGATTGTTATCATCATGACCTGGAGTATTTGGACAACCAGAAATGATTGGATTTTTTTCCAACATTGATCCAACTATTCAAGGTTGCAAGCAAAGGTTCCTGCATGAATTTGGTCTTCTGTTACACAGAGCCAAGAAGAGATACTTTCCCAAGATTGAAGAATGGCTGGACTCCGTCTCTTAGCTGTAGGTTTAGTTTTAGTCTTTTCCTTTTTTTCTTCTTTTTCTTTTCTTTTTTCTCTTCTTCTTTCTTCTTCCTCTTGTTATTTTTTCTTTTTTTCTCTTTCTTTTCTTTTCTTTTCTTTTTCTTTTCCTATGTAAATTAACTCTAACTATTTAATATAATCAGTAGGGGGCGACCCGTCCTGTTCATTCAAAAAAAAAAAAACTTCACCCATATGCTTCTCAACAAAATCAAGGGCAAGCGCTACCACATACGTACATCCTCTTCTATGCGACCGACCGGGACTCTTGGAGCCCACTTTCTCGTGCAATTGATCGCGACTGCACGGGCTCGCTCGTACGTGAAAGGAAAGCTTCGGTTCGTCCCTAGCTAGTTCAGTCGCGCATATGCGTGTTTCTCTGCAGGGAATTAGGTTCATGTGATGGCGACTGAAATTGGAACCCGAAAAGGAGGCTATTGATTAAGCAAGTATCTTCTGTTTGCTGTTTTTCTTGAATGGGATATTTTTGGCTTGCTATACAGTACCTCATTTCTAATACGATATTTAGGATAATTAATTTTGTTTGAATTGTACAAGATTCGTCGTGCTAAACGTCATATGTTTGAGGATAGAGGTAGCATGTGTTATTTGCACGGATGCACCTACAGGGTGGAAGTTAATTAAAAAAGTTAATCCTTTCACTAATCTTTATGTGTCTTCATGTGGGTGATTTTCTAAACCAGTGTTAACGACTAAATCGACGGCCACCACAACATTTACAAACTCAGGGAACCGGTCAAACCAAATTTCAGGCTCCCAATCAACCCTCAACCCAACTGCAGCCAAACCAGATGCAAAATGGAACCAAATGTGAGATGTTTATTTCTTTTCTTTTGTTTTAAGCTAGCCCTTGCTAGAAGTTGCTTGGGCAAAATTGCATCGAAGATGTATAACGATGATTAAGAAAACAACAGAGACTATATGCAATCTCATCAGATATATATATCCATCCAAACGTCTTATTCTTTAAAAAAAAATGAACATGAGAAACATGAGATTGTGTCCATTTCATTGATAAAGCAGATAATCCAAGGTTTATATTGCAATAGAGGTAACACAATGCCCTCTATTTTTGAACTAACATCAGCATATACATGGTCTAGTCCTTGTCGTGTAAAACACGTGAAAGGGGGAAATGACATTTACCTTGATATGGATGTTGTCAAGGGCGAAGCCAACACGGAAGCTCACCGGTGTCAATAGCCTTTGTCGAAGGTGTCAACAACGTTGGTTAGCAGTGATAATCACTGTTTTACGTGTAAAATTTTGAAAACCATCGGTGTCAGCTGACACCTATAGCTTCGCCCTTGGTTGTCGTCAATTACACACATTCACAATGGTTGCTGACATATATTTTTAGTGCAAGTTTATACTTTGTATGTAGTTTTTGTCAAAAGTATAGATTATATATGTAACAAGAGAGTATATTATTCCTCGGGTAGTTCGGCGCTGGTTGATTTTGAAATAAAAGCACTCAAGTTGTCTATGGAAAACAAACTATGAGCCCATAGGAAATCTGAAGGCGGATAGACATTTTGATGCTGGGTGGAAGGACGGGTGCGTGTCCCTAGGTTGGTCATCCGGTCCATCCATCACCCTACCAAGTTTTGCTCAACAAACATATCGGTAGTTATAGCCACAACACTCGCTGTCAGCAAGCAACAGCTTAATCATCTCATTTATAGCAAGTGTACGTATTCCAAAGGGATGTTCACGTTGACTAATCGAGACAGCAAAGCGATTACACTGTACTAGCCTTCTGTGATGGTAACGGAGAAAGCGTGCACGGATGGGATGAACGAGATTACGCAAGACCTCTACCGGCTGCCGAGAAAAGACAACGCGCGACGACTGTGTCGTTTTTTCTCCAGAACTTCTACGTGTGCTTTGGGCAAGGGCCGTTCGCCCAACGGCACCAAACTTCGAACTCCACCGCGAACCCAACCAACACGAACACCTTCTGTTCGCCGGCCACCTCACGGCAACCTGGTCAAACCGTCAAAGACGGGGCACGACTCCACGGCTCTGTATTTATGCTCCAGGTCTCGTCCAGCCCGTCTTCCCCGCAACTACGCCACATGCTTCTGCTACCTCATCTCACCGAGCCAGACTACCATAGGGGAGGTCGTCGCACGACGGCACGAGACGCATTAACCCAGCCGAAGCTGCAGGTCGTCGTGCAGAGAAATTTCTCACCATCTGCATCGGCATCGCGCTGCTCTACTGGCTAGCTAGCTCCTCCATACAGATCGGTCGGGCTCCATTGAAGCGCCACTCCACTCCACTCCACTCCACTCCAGTGTTCACTCGCACCAGTCCACCACCATCCATCCTCCATCCGTTGGCGGAGCTCCAAAGCCTTCAATGCCGCCCCAGCTCGTGCATTGAATTTGCTTTCGCGTAGTTAGGTGCGCGTCGTGGCGGCTGATTGGCCCGTCCGCGCCAGTTGGTTCCTTTGGTGCGACGCACCCACCCAACCCAAGCGGCAATTTATGGTCGACCGCCCGTGCCGTTTCTCGTTCGACCCACCCACCACCCATCGCCTCTCCTCGGACGGACGCACCCGCGTCAATTGTGATCGTCGCTCAGCTACAGGTTCAGCGCATCTTCACCTTCACAACCTGATGATGAGTGGCGCGTCAACCTGATGATGTACGCACACACTTGTGTATGTGCAACTACTTCTGCATCAGGTACGGCGGTACGCGCAGCTGGTTTACGGGGAGTGAGGTACACTAGTAGGATTAAGACCCACGTACTGACGAACAATTGATTGCCATCCATCTCAACTGTGGCCTGACCAAGTGCTATAAAACCTCAGTCGTCTGCTATGCTCTGCCATCCCGTCCCCTTGTGAGATCATTGCTTGCTCCATGTGGACTCACTTATTACTGCATTACGCTAGCTAAACCTCTTCGTCATCTCGTTCGTTCTACTGCTAGCTGGTGCTGGGTACACGAACTTGTGTACGCCGGCAAGCTAGCCGGCCAAGTGGTGGTTCGATCTCCGGCGGCCGGCAAGCAGCAGGGCAATGGAGGCGGGGACGTGGGCGGTGGTGGTGGCGGCGGTGGCCGTGTACATGGCGTGGTTCTGGCGGCTGTCGCGGGGCCTGAGCGGGCCGCGTGTGTGGCCGGTGCTGGGCAGCCTGCCGGGGCTGGTGCAGCACGCGGAGGACATGCACGAGTGGATCGCCGCCAACCTGCGGCGCGCGGGGGGCACGTACCAGACCTGCATCTTCGCGGTGCCCGGGGTGGCGCGCCGCGGCGGGCTGGTCACCGTCACGTGCGACCCGCGCAACCTGGAGCACGTCCTCAAGTCCCGCTTCGACAACTACCCCAAGGGCCCCTTCTGGCACGCCGTCTTCCGGGACCTGCTCGGCGACGGCATCTTCAACTCCGACGGGGAGACGTGGGTGGCGCAGCGCAAGACGGCCGCGCTCGAGTTCACCACGCGCACCCTGCGCACCGCCATGTCGCGCTGGGTCTCCCGGTCCATCCACGGCCGCCTGCTGCCCATCCTGGAGGAGGCCGCGGCCGCCGGGGGCAAGGGGGCGCACGTCGACCTGCAGGACCTCCTGCTCCGCCTCACCTTCGACAACATCTGCGGCCTCGCGTTCGGCAAGGACCCGGAGACGCTCGCGCCGGGCCTGCCCGAGAACAACTTCGCCTCGGCCTTCGACCGCGCCACGGAGGCCACGCTCAACCGCTTCATCTTCCCCGAGTGCCTGTGGCGGTGCAAGAAGTGGCTGGGCCTCGGCATGGAGACCACGCTGGCCCGCAGCGTCGCGCACGTCGACCAGTACCTCGCCGCCGTCATCAAGGCGCGCAAGCTCGAGCTCGCCGGCAACGGCAACGCCACGCAGCAGCAGCAGCACGACGACCTGCTCTCCCGGTTCATGCGCAAGGGCTCCTACTCCGACGAGTCGCTGCAGCACGTGGCGCTCAACTTCATCCTCGCCGGCCGGGACACCTCCTCCGTCGCGCTCTCCTGGTTCTTCTGGCTCGTCTCCACGCACCCGGAGGCCGAACGCAAGGTCGTGCGCGAGCTCTGCGACGTGCTCGCCGCGTCCCGGGGCGCACACGACCCGGCATTGTGGCTGGCGTCGCCCTTCACCTTCGAGGAGCTCGACCGCCTGGTCTACCTCAAGGCGGCGCTCTCGGAGACCCTGCGCCTCTACCCGTCCGTCCCGGAAGACTCCAAGCACGTCGTCGCCGACGACTACCTCCCCGACGGCACGTTCGTTCCCGCAGGCTCGTCGGTCACCTACTCCATCTACTCGGCGGGGCGCATGAAGACGGTGTGGGGGGAGGACTGCCTGGAGTTCCGGCCGGAGCGGTGGCTGTCCGCCGACGGCGCCAGGTTCGAGCCCCACGACTCGTACAGGTTCGTGGCGTTCAATGCCGGGCCCAGGATCTGCCTCGGCAAGGACCTGGCCTACCTGCAGATGAAGAACATCGCCGGCAGCGTGCTCCTCCGTCACCGCCTCGCCGTCGCGCCGGGCCACCGCGTCGAGCAGAAGATGTCGCTCACGCTATTCATGAAGTACGGGCTCCGGATGGAGGTGCACCCGCGCGACCTGGCGCCGATCATCGACGAGGTCCGCGCCGCGACGCCGGCCACGGCGCCCTGCGCGTAAGAGATCCCCCCAAAGGCCTCCCCGTACGTGCGCCAAGATTCGTGCTGCTGCCGATGACAAGCTGGACATTGAATGTAGATAAGCGTACAAGACAGTAAGTTGGTGAAATTCAATGGGTTTGGTTGGAGCATTCAAGTAGCTTCTTTTCTGAATTTTCATTCTGATGAAGAAATTTTGGCAGAGGGTGGTGTGGATCCAAGTGAAAAAAAAGGAAAAAAACGGTGTAATAATTCGTTAGATTTATTGGAGGCAGTTCATGTTGGTGATCTGCCAACTGTGCTACTCTATTCTGCCTACTCTTTGAAACTTTGTTTTTCTCAAACCAATTAAATTAAATTCTATTCCTAGAGAGATCTGTTAATTTGTCCAGGAAACATGTAGGTAAACCTGTACTTGCTTCTTTCAGATCATTTTCATGACCAATCTTCTTCTCTCGTCAGTTGCCATGGCCGAAGGGTGACAGAAAACCCGTTGCTTGACGAATGAACAGACATCCTAATCTTTACGGTCATGCATGCGCACATCGGTGTCTCGAATTGATGGTGTTTTGTTGGCGCCGCTTGATCTGGTGAAGAGTAGCTAGCCGGCATTTGCAGTTGCTGAGCTACTCACGAAAATCGCAGGCGCTTAAAGCTGACGGCGATGTCGCTGGCCGTGCTCTTGCCTGTGGCTGCAGGATCGTTATGCGCCCTTCCTGCTACGACAACGATGCTTCCATTCAATAAGGATTGTGGCGATACTACGCGACGCTGACCGGCACGGTCAAGACTCAAGATCATCAGCCCATCAAGGGGTTCGAGAAGATGAACCAGAGCCAGTTGGGTTCAGATGGGGTTGCTTGTTGTCTGGTTATCAGGTTCCACGGTTGGTTATGGTTGATGCAACAATATAATCTACTTTTGCATGTATCGATCACACATTCCCAGAGGCGATAAGTAGCTTGCTGAACTTACTCGTACTTCCGGAAGAAAAACAAAACACAGTGATGTCCCCCTTTTTTAGAAAAAATAAAGGTGATGTCTTCTCTGTTCCCTTTCGTGTCAGGAAATCTTCAACTTTTCACACGGCAAAACCAATAAATATCTCTAATGTGGATATCTTCGTGAATTTGCCAAAAAATCGTCTAGTTCTGTCAGGGTTTCGAACTTTCAGACAGGAGGGAGTCATCCATGCAGTACAGAGTGTATGTATCCTGTGAGAACTTTCCACTAGTTCACCTACCTAGTACCCCCTCCAACTTTTTGCATTAAGACTCTTGTATTAACGTCAAGAATAGAAATCAGAGGGAGCACCGTTGAGAGAAGGATGAAAGGCTCGTGGGGGCTTGTTGGATTTCTTCCATCAAAAGTAGAAATAGGAGCCACATAAGAACTCGTCAGAGATGTTCTTAGATATTCTCCGTTTTGGTCAGTTCTCTAGATCTTTTTTTGGAGCACATGGTCAGTTCTCTAGTGGAATACTACCCGATCATTAAGGCTGGCTTCATTATGTGCGTGAATTCACCGGCCCAATTAAGCTACCCTTTTCATTACCAACCATACCAATGTAACACTGCTACTAATAGCTTTGATCATCACAAGAGCAGACTTGCTACTAATAAGTAATAACTTTGATCATCACAAGCAGACATATGACATGTCCTATAAAAAGGACAGCTTTGGATACTAGAAGAGAGAATATGCCACGTACCATCAACTTCCTTTCCAGAAAGGCAAAATCATGATTCGAATTTTGAGGTTTTATATTTACAATGCCAATGTTCGAATGGTATACTATGATTGTATTTTATTTTCTAGAAAAATACTACTAACATTTTAATTTACCCTCATCATCTCCTAATGGCAACAAATCGACCATGTGTGTTAACGAAAAGTTTGCTACCAGGGGTATGGAACGAGGGGGATTGGGATGAAAATATACTATGTTTCAGTTAAAAATTTCAACCCAACGGAGAAGCTGTAGTTGAGTTGGAATGAACTATCTATTGAGACTGTTTCTTCGGTTATGGTCAAACTTGTTGCTTGCCTTATGCCTTTGCTTGCATTCGGACCAATGCCTTTATTTTAAAATTGGGATGAACTGTTAACGCGCAAGAGATCATTTATTATTTCGTCTCTTAAAAAGGGGATAGACACAAGTTGTATTGCAAGTCTAAAGGAGCTATGATCGAGCTTACATGCTAAAAGCTTGCGCTTTAGCTCAAAATATTTGCATTTTATATATCATCATATATGAGCTTATCAGGTCGAAGAGTGCATGTATGCAAGCATCAGATCTTTTTTTTTTTTTAGACCAATGCAAGCATCAGATCTTGTAACGAAGCATTAAAGAAAAAGGTTGTTGGTCCTTTAGGGGGCCTTGGAGCAATGTGTTGCATAACCGAGTATGATGTGTTGTTATCAGGCATTTTTCTTTCTTTGTCAAGCATAAAAGACCAAACAATTGCTGGTTTATGGTGTAGCCGTTCACCGAATAAATGGCAAACATGACAATGGTCCATCTCTCACATACACGACCTAGCCATCTAAGCTGCATGATCTGGAAATATTGTTGCCCTCAGCCCTATAACCACTATCATTGTGTGCAAAGGTGATTTATTCAGCCCGCAACGCGTATCTAAGTTGTTTCAACATAATCAAAACTCACAACATAGGATGATCAGCATAATATATGAATAGGTAAATTGTAAAGAACTCCTATCACGCAAAATTGATACTAATCATATTTGTTGAACCAGTTACATGTAATTGAGGGCACAACAAGCTGTTCAGCACAAGCACTTAGCATGGACTACGAGAAAAAGTGAATTGTGTGATTATTTTTGGATGATATGTGAGACGAGACCGTTGTAACATTTTCATAATAATAAAAAAAGGTTGTGGAATACAAAGTAGAGACCACAACTACATGGAATCAACAGCTATAGCTCGTTAATCCATTATTGGAATGACTTCAACCATAAAATTGTATATGGTTCCATTCAAAGTTCCCTAATAGCCAATATAGGATCACATTCTAGTTTTATTGTCATAATCACTTACCATACAAAAATTCATCTCCGTTCTCTGAAGAAAGGCTCACCCGTTACCTCTATGATTATCACGGAAACCATTATACTATACGAATGATGAAAAAGAAAAAGAAATATAAACATCACATCGAAGAGGGTCCTTTGCCTCCGGCGCCGGCGCGGCTGATCCGCTGATAATCATGGGTTTCGTCCACGTTACCGCAAGTAGCACATGCAGGGCAACAACCATAGTTAAACCTCGGCGGTTGGCACGAAGAGCGCGGCGGGGCCCCACCAGAAGCGGACAGCCCGCAGGGATCCCGACCCGCACGAGATTCTCGCCACCACCACCAACAACCGTCCCCTCCTTCCCTCACTCCAGTCCCGTCCGTCCGCCCGTCCCCGCCCGCACTGCAGCACAGCGCACGCACACTCCCATCCCACTCCCACTCGCATCGCGCAGGCAGACACAGCGAACAAAAACTGCTCCCCCGGCTCCCCCTCCCCCGCCCCGTCGTCGTCTCCTCCCTCCCCTTTCCTCCCCCTTTCCGCCCGGTGCGCGCATCCTGCATTCTCCTCTCGCGCGTCCTCCTCCGATCCCCAGCCCCAGATTCCTCCACCCTCCTCCGCCCGTTTCCTCCACGGGTTCGTCTCCTCGCCCGCCGCGGAAATTCGGGGCGCGGCTCTTCGTCGCGATTCGTTGCTGCGGCCTCGTCGCCGGTGACCGCAGGCGACCGAGTGCGGCAGGCCAGGGCTCGTTCCACCGGCGCCTACTCTCCTCGGCCGGTGGCGCGCGTCTCCACTGCGCCCTCTGCTGACCGAGCTGGTGCTGCTGGACTGGCGCGCAGCGGAGATCCACCCGGGCTTCGATTGATTTCCTCGTTTTGCGGGTAAGCAACCCTAGCTCGCTTAGCTGCTGTGGATTATTCCTAGAGTTCGTCTTGCTCCGGAAGACATTTGCACTACTGTGACGCGAACAACCATATCGGAATCTTACTATCTCAGCACATAGTTGGTCGCTGATATGCGTGCTGTTTGGTACGCTAACCTAGTGTCCGTTCGGTATTGCTCAGGGCGCGAGATCCATCTCAGCTGAAACTGTGGGTGGGGGTGCGCACAATATTCTGCAAAAACATTAGCGTATGAAAGTTAGCTGAGTTGTATCACCGTCCAGCTTTAGTACACTAAAGAGCAAACTAGCTCAGTAGTTTTGGAACAGTACAGATTGTGCATAGTTTATGCCACCTACACATAACATACCAATCAGAAAAATAGCTGTGTGAAAGCTCTGAAAGAAAACTGCATACCATATGCCTGAACCTTTTTCATACACGGGCCACAATTTCCTACTGACTATGTATTTTGTATGAATTTTGGTTTTAGGTGGTGACCTAGAACATAGTACTGAATTTTCCCTGTTGTTTCGACCCTTTTGCAAGTAAGCAGTTGATGAAAATCAAGAACCCACACAAAATGTTATACACATTATGCTAGTACATGGGGTTGTCGCAACTTTGTATCTCAGAATACTTTGATGTATGAATTAGGATTTCCTGGACCAACTTGAATTCATTCCTTTTGTGTTAGTAAAGATATAGATTATGGAAATATCTGAATCAGTTTCAGGATTTGAGATTATTTTTATTCATATTAGAGAGAATTATATCACTAACTAGTTACTCGTTTTCGGGTGGTGAGGCTCTAGTTCTAGCTGTGCTTACCAATGTGATGGATAGATAGTCAGATGGCGTTGGTCCACTTGAACCTGTGCTTTTTAATATATGTATATAGAAGAGGCCGGAGGGTATAAGTGACATTACAAGTCTGTACAAAAGCTTATTGTGAGATTTGTTCCTTTTAGGTTTAACAAGTCAAGCGTTGAAACGGTGCGTTTATTAAAGTCTAGTGCATTTTTGTTTTGTCAAATTCCTTCTTGAAATGTACACTTAACCCTCACAATGGTTATTTATACTTCATCAAATTCGAGCATTTTGTCTTGAATTGTTATGATACTTTGTTCTAGTGTTCCATTCTTGTTATTTATATGACTCATCCTATGGATATGGTTTCAGGATTTGAGGTCAAGGAGGTCCTAAGCAGAACTTTTGAATTACATGAGCGAACAACAATTGGGAATCTTGACATTTCTGTGTTCTACTGTGTGGAGGGTTCAAGATCGGTCCACCAGAGAAATGGAGGATTTTTGTTGAAGTACCCTATTTCTCATGCAATCTGCATGACATGATAACTGATCAGACGGCGTGACTTTGCTATGAGAATATTGCTAGGATAAATCCTCTACAGTGTATTCCATATTCAGAATGGCACCATGGTGGGGGAAGTCTTCATCAAAAGAAGCAAAAAAGACTACCAAAGAAAACCTCATTGACACAATTCAGAGGCTCATAAGTTCAAATGAGCACAAGGGGAGCAGAAAATCACGAGGGAGTCGTAGGCGTGATAAAGACACAGCTGCTGACAAAGGTTGCTGGTCTACCGCCCAATCCCGCTCCACATCCCCTTCAAAAGAGGTTTCTCGGTGCCAGAGCTTTGCAGCAGATAGACCACTTTCACAGCCACTTCCTCTTCCTGGATCACGTGGTAGGGTGACACGTACTACTTCTGACATTACCAACTCAAAGCCCAGTTTGGAAAAGCGTGATAAAGGACAACTACTTCCTCTCCCTAAACCAAATCGGCGTCAAAAAAGACCTGAAACTACTGAGCCTGTTGTTGAGCTAGCCACCGCGTCGGTCTCCAGCAATTGTTCTATTGATAGCGATGATCCTGGAGACTCTCAGCTTCAGAGCCCTGCGGGAAATGATGCTGAGAATGCGACTAGAGTTACTTCCAAAAGTAATTCAAGGTATGCTCTTGAGCTACATGAATAATTGAATTCCTCTTTCTTTTCTGTTTTTATTCGGATTCATTCTCACGAATTTTGAATATTCTACTTATGAAGTGTTGTGCAAAAAGAGGGTTCCAGTGCTATCATAAGAAAGAGCACCAAGGAAGTGGCAAAGCCAAACAATTCTCTTCGCAGTAACCAAATTCTGTCCACAACTTCAAGAGGCGCTGTTGCTGACAGTTACCAGTTCAATCTACAAAGCTCACGTCAGGTTACTCTGGAGAGTGCTCCCAATAGTTTGATGTCGAGTCCTACGCGAAGCCCAAGAGTTGTATGTCCTGATCAGATTCCAACTTCAGCTTTTTGGGCAGTGAAGCCTCATACAGATGTAACTTTCCTTGGGTCTGGTCAGTGCTCGAGTCCAGGTTCTGGTCAGACGTCTGGGCATAATTCGGTGGGAGGTGATATGCTAGCCCAGCTCTTTTGGCAGCCTAGCCGGGGTAGTCCAGAATGTTCACCGATTCCCAGCCCAAGGATGACAAGCCCTGGTCCCAGTTCAAGGGTGCATAGTGGAAGTGTCTCTCCTTTGCATCCAAGGGCTGGTGGGGTGGCACCCGAATCTCCAACGAATCGACATGCTGAGGGGAAGAAGAAGAAAACTCACAGACTGCCGCTTCCGCCATTAAGTATCTCTAACAATTCCACCTTTTTGCAAAACAACTCGACCCCTACTAGTCCTATATCTCGTAGTCCTGGTAGAACTGAAAATCCACCCAGTCCTGGTTCAAGGTGGAAGAAGGGAAAGTTGATTGGGCGTGGGACATTCGGCCATGTATATGTTGGATTTAACAGGTATGCCTTTTGCCCTTTACCATGCATGGAACTGCATTGTCATTTCAGTTTATTAATTTATATGTTGATTGAAGGCATGATATGCTTACTTTTTAGAGTGAATTGCACAAAACTACAACTTTTGGAACAAGTTTCACAAAACTACAACTATTTTGACCTTGAGTTTCACAAAACTACAACTTTAGTGAATCCTGTTCTGAAGTGGTCGCGGGTCCTGCCTGTCAGCCTCAATACGATCTGTGACAGCCGTTCCATTGTCCACGTCGGACGTGAAGCCCCCTGCCATGTCACCCTGCTGGTGCGGAGGAAAAGGCTGAGGCCAATATGGGCCTGCTCATATACAGGCAGTGCCTTTTTCCCGGAGTCATCATCTCCTTCCATCACACGCGACCTCATACCGGACTGGGAGTGAGAGATGGTGACCTGGCATGGGCCCCACGGCAGCAACAGATCATAGTGAGGTTGACAGGTGGGACCCGCGACTAATCGAGAACAGGATTCTTTAATGTTGTAGTTTTGTGAAACTCAGGGTCAAAATAGTTGTAGTTTTATGAAACATGTTACAAAAGTTGTAGTTTTGTGAAACATTGACACAAATAGTTGTAGTTTTGTGCAATTCACTCTACTTTTTAAGTTTTGAATGTTCAATTTCCGTTATATGTTTCTTATATCGATATATGCTAACTTTAAGTGCCACCACCACCATTACGCGAATGATGATGGTTTAGGCAGCGAGTTAATGATGATGGTTCAGGCAGCGAGTTACTATCTTCTCAGCTAAATCTCCTTCCAATTTCATAAGTAATACTAAGATTAATGCATTGGCAAATCTGGAAGAGGCCACTTACATAAATACTTCACCTTAAAATCCAGATTATCTTCTATTTGTGGTTCAATAATTATGGCTTAAATAACACATAAATTGAAACAAGAGTAGCAATGCACTTCTCCTTCTGCTTATCTTATGAATATATGTCGATTTTGACCAAGGAACAGTTACCTTAAGTAGTCTCTTTTAGAAGAGACAAAATGGGAAATTATGCTTTTTGAAGCATGGCGTTACACATATTTGTAAACAGATAAAGTACTTAGGGGCAATCATCTGTAAATTGAGGTGGTATCTTAGTAGCTGTTGTTTTTTCTTGGGCTGTTCCTTGTTATGTTAAGCATTAAAGTTGTCCAGTGAGCTGTGATAATATTCTATGTCAGAACTCATAATAACTCTTGGTATCATCATTCTTGAATAGTCTGTGCTGAATGCTTTATTGATTGTTTCTTAATTATAATTTTGTCCTCTTTCTTTTGTTTTCACTTTCTATTTCAGTGATAAGGGTGAAATGTGTGCAATGAAGGAGGTTACCCTTTTCTCAGATGATCCTAAATCAAAAGAAAGCGCGAGGCAACTATGTCAGGTATGGCATGTTCTAGATTTTCAGACTCGTTATTGAAAACTTTGGATGCTCATAATTACTCTTTTGTGCTGTATTCTTTCTTAAATATTATTTCATTTGGCAGGAAATATCACTTCTGAGCCGACTGCAACATCCAAACATTGTGCGATACTACGGATCTGAAACGGTATAAACTGATGTCCTGAATTGTAATCTATTGCTAGTAATCAGAGGGCTTGTTTGGATACATGAGAATCCCCTTCACTCCATATGGATTGGAAGGGATTGAGGGGAAAAGCGTTTCACTTCCCACTCCAATCCATATGGATTTATTTTACCTTTATTTTATCCAACCAAGCCCTAAAAGTCTTCGTAGAGTTTTTATACTTTCATGCACCTTTCTAACGATTGCATTGATCGATGAACGGTTTTATGCTTCCTATCTCACTCACCTAGCGAAATGTAGGGAAACACACACGCTCATGTAGCCTTGCAGAATCTAGAATACTTTTTTCCCTGCACATCTTGATTCTTCTAAATGCAACTCCATATTATTTATTACTATCTCTTATATCCAAAACAGGTTGATGATAAGCTTTACATATACCTTGAGTATGTTTCCGGTGGATCTATCCATAAGCTCCTCCAAGAGTACGGGCAGTTTGGTGAACAAGCAATTCGCAGTTATACTAAACAAATACTTTTGGGCTTAGCTTACTTGCATGCAAAAAATACAGTGCACAGGTAACATTATACCTACTGGGGGTTGGCACCTTATTTTATCTTTGCTTTTGGTTCCTTTTTTATTTTATTATTGTATTGCTGTTAGTGATATCTTTTCAGTATTTATCTAAATGTCTTTTTAGGTTATTATTGTGTGCCTGCTATTTAATTTTTGCCTTTGGTTATGCTCTTCCTAAATGTGTAGGGATATCAAAGGTGCAAACATATTAGTAGACCCTAATGGCCGTGTAAAGCTTGCTGACTTTGGAATGGCGAAACATGTAAGTTTTTTGTTGTTTTCTCTCCGTAGAAAAATAATTCAAATTTTAGACAGAGTCTACCCCAACTTGCTTGGGACAAAAGGCTATGTTGTTGTTGTTGTTTTTGTTGGAGATGAGGAAGGGGTTAACCCTTCCCTTGCACTTTGCTTATTCTTCTTAATAAAATGACACACAGCTCTCCTGCGTGTTTGAGAAAAAAATATATATTATATTAGTTAGCAGAAATGTGCACCTTCCTTTGCTCTTGCAATTGTACTACTAACATCCACTCGTTAGATCAACCTCTTCAATAAGAGATGGTCACTTTGTTTGTCCCTCACTATCCCTGTCAGTATATCTGCTGGCTTCCTTTGATTGCATGTTTAGCCATGCTAGTCACTTGGAGTTTCTTTAAAGTTCCATCATGGTTTGGGAGTGGTTCTTTTCTTGAAAGATTAACTTGTAACGTTGTCTGAACATGTGTTTTGCTATTTTGTTTCTTAGATCAATGGGCAGCAGTGCCCGTTCTCGTTTAAGGGTAGCCCATACTGGATGGCTCCTGAGGTATTGCTACAAATCTTGCTTTGTTTTTTTTATTATAGTTCGTTTATATCTTTGAGCACTATAAAATCATATGCTTATATCTTGTAACAAATATGCAGGTTATAAAAAATTCTAGTGGATGCAACCTTGCGGTTGATATATGGAGTTTAGGATGCACAGTCCTAGAGATGGCTACCTCAAAACCACCATGGAGCCAATATGAAGGGGTTGGTGCTCTGATGCTATAATTTATGTTTCTGCATTGTAAACTTCTGTTGGTAGGAGAAGCACGATGTAAGAAGCAAGATGTGCATCATTTGTGCTGGATTCTCAATCAGCAGATATATAGTATTAACATCCTAACTGGGAACCGTTCGCTAGTCCAACGACCAAATTTTTATGTGCCAGTATTTTTCCTATTTGGCATTAGTTTAGTTTGGCAATTATGTGGACAAGTAATAATAAAGAAAAAGATAGAGTGTAACAGTTGGTCAACCATGATAATCTCAGACAAAGTGTTGTAACAGTAAAAGGTTCCTTAAGAACATATGTAAGAACGAGATGGCTGCCTAAAATGTGGTTATTTCATGCTGGCATCGAATATTTAAGCAGTCATCTTTTTTTACTTGGCATATGCTGGTGATAAGCACTGATGGGCATTAGTCGAAGTACAAGCTGAAAAGGTGTCACGCATGAGTGAAATCTAGTATCACTGCGTCACCAGCATTCCTGGATGTACCTTAGGGGAAAAAAATCAACTTATTTTTCCTATGTTAATGTCAATCTTCTATATGGCGTTAAGTGATCAGAATTTTCTATTGTCTCAATTGCACCTTGATGGTAACATCTTTCTTTCCTTTTCTATTTCCGCATAGATTGCTGCAATGTTTAAGATAGGCAACAGTAAGGAGCTTCCACCAATACCAGATCACCTCTCAGAAGAAGGCAAAGACTTCATAAGACAGTGCCTGCAACGTGATCCATCCAGTCGTCCAACAGCAGTGGATCTTTTGCAGCATCCATTTGTGCGAAATGCATCGGTTCTTGAAAAATCAGTTGCCTCTAACCCACTGGAACAGTTGGCGGCTATATCTTGCAAATCAAATTCTAAGGTATCATCAATTGTTGACTGTAGCTAACAATGCCATCTTTCTCTAAATAAATGACATGTTTATTCAGCATGCAATGTTTGTTAACTGTTTTACATAGATGACTGATTAGCACACTAAAGGAGAGTATTAAAATTGTATCATTGTCTGTTTATCTTATATTCTGCTCATATGACTGCATTCATTCTGTTTGTCTCATCACCTCATGAATTTTCAGGTGGTTGGGCATGCCAGAAATATGTCCTCGCTTGGTTTGGAAGGTCAATCAATTTACCAGAGAAGAGCTGCCAAATTTTCTTTGACACACAGGTACCTTATTCGTTTTTTTTTCTTAATTGAACGCACCTGCTGCATTCATAAGTTTATTGCTTCAGCGAAATCCTTGTTTTCTATGCGAGGAATCAAGTTAGCTAACTTTTCAAAATAGGAAAGGCCAATTGGACCAGAGTGCCTTGATTTTTGTTGATATTATATGCCGATATCCTGCTCTACCCTTTGGCAATAGCCTTCCATACTTAACTTCTGTAAATCTTATCCAACTCGACCTAAAGTCCAGAGACTTTGTAATTCTGCGTGAAATTATACAAGAAAGTACCGACCTGTACAGAGATGTCATACAGAGTGTTTATTACATTTTTCCTGTTTTCTGTAGCATATACTACTGCAGTGTTATGTTATTTACATTTTTCTATCCATTACCCAGCGCACTCCTGTCATAAGTATAAATTCCCGTAAATATCTTGTCTATCTTTGTGAAAATATTTCCCCTCTTATTATGATTTTTCTGCAGTGATCTCCATATACGGAGCAATATATCTTGTCCTGTATCTCCATGTGGAAGTCCTCTTCTGCGATCAAGATCTCCACAGCATCAAAATGGTAGAATGTCACCTTCTCCAATTTCTAGTCCCAGGACTACTTCAGGTGCTTCCACTCCTCTGACTGGTGGAAACGGAGCCATTCCTTTAAACCATGCTAGGCAACCAGCTTACAGAAATGATGGTTTCACTATTACATCGAGAGGGATTGATGATCACTTGCCTAGCCGGCCTGCTGATCCAGTCCGTGGACGTTTTGTTCGAGTGCAGCAAGTATCGGCAGGTCTTCCTGAGAGGGTAGTCTCCGAGGCTGATATTCTGAGCTCTCAATTTGGAAAGATGGGACCTGTGAATGTGTGGGATTTGCATGATAGGCAATTGCCTTCTGAGCATTCCTCCCGGCAGAACTCTGGGGATCGAGTGAAGCTTAAACCTTCACTGGACTTGACATCTGCTCCTCTACATTTTGGGCGCAATCATGGTCATTGATTCTCAAGCAAAAGTTGCTGGATAAGCTTCGAGTTGGGCCTTGGTTAATGATGATATAAGCTTAGTTGTTCTAAGCCAGTTTGCCCATATATTCGCTGAAAACCTTGGACTGTATCATAATAGAGAAGATGTCAATTAATTGTTTTAGATGCTGACAGTTGACTATAGATAAAGATCCCTCTAATGACACTCCCATTAGTTCAACAAAGGTACGCCCCTTTTACGTTATATCGTCCTTTGAAAGGAATTGAATAATTATTTATCATGTATATAGTCAAAATAATTGTTGCAATTCCTTGTACACATACAGACATACTGTGCCTTGAGTGCAATAATTTTGCCCAGTTTCTTTATGGAACAAATTATTTGATGCATTAAATACAGGCAGACCACATCATTATTGATACTTTATTGAATTGTCAAATTGTATGACCTGGTTTTTAGGAAATTCTGAAACTTTGCCTCGTACATGAAATGAATCATCTGAGCTCTAGATTACAAACTAATTGGTTTTTAGGAGTTCCGATCTTGCACTCAATCTTATCATCATGTATTCTGTGCACACTGAAATTTGTTGCATTTCATTCTTAACTGACAGATGCAGCATGTCATATTAACAAGCGTAAACTGCCGTTGCCGGTCTGCAGCCTAGTGACACGTTGGTGAGGACTCCTGTCGGTATGCTACTACTGAAATGTCAGTGAGGATGCTGTATACTAGATCGTCCAGATATGAAGGACCTAAAGCAACTTCTCTCAGCCTGTACACTTTCGTATCTACAACTTATCGTTTTACTTTTATGGGGTTGGAGGCCATTGTACAGAAGGAAACTCAATTAGAAGCCCTGATTTTGCACAGGAGAAAGCAAGTGAGCCGTTCACTGCCTGTTTTCTTTTTTTCTATCTTAACAGTTACATGTTCTAACATGTCGTATGCTCCTGCCGTCAGTCAGCTGCTCACGGAAAAGTGTGGTTGCTGCTGCCAATGTAATACTGGACCAATTCATTAACTGTGCCGGTTACTTTGGAAAGTATAGAATATTCTTTATTAGTGGAAATATAGAATATTATGATCGTTAATTAAATTCAGTGGTCTGAATGTTGGCCATTCCCTGGTGCAGCTTCTCCAATCGCTTCCATTGCTGATTTCATGATTTTACATGAATGCCTGCTGTGTATGCCCTGTCGTAACTTCTGCATAATCTGCTTGTTCGCCATTCATACAATTGTATTATTTCCGAATCTTTTGAGAGCTACTGTTTCTTGTGAAATTCTTGTGTCTGACTGTGTAGTTACCCTTTGGATGGACCATACCTACGCCGCCAATCTGGTGGAAGCCCTTATAACCTTTCGCAATTCTTACTTGTTCCAAAGGCCATTGGCGCCTTGCAGATTGCTAGTCGCGAAACGAAACAATCAAGAAACATCCCATGTGCTATGGCGTAGACGAGGGAGCAGCGTGCATTATGTCCAGGGTCCCCCGTTGTCTTTTACACCTGTCGTCCGTCGTCTGTCATCCACGTCCGGACTCCAATCATAGCTGTGTTTTTGGAGGCCATCGCCACCAGGTCCACCACTATCACCGATTCAAAATGGAGCAAAATCTCTTCAATCTGGATTCTGTCAGCCTATTCTCATGTGTCATCCGTGTCAAGGGAGCTACAGCGACACGAACAGGCTGTAAGTGTCAAGGGTCCAGATTTCCATTTAGGGGGCCTTTTTTTTTTATCTTTCATGCTGGTTTGCAGAAAAGTACGTTGAAATCAAACTCGAAGAGAAATCAAATTTTGGTCCACTGAATTCCGCTAGATTCACATTTACCACGTGATTTTAGCCCTTGTGGCTAAACGAGCGCACAAAAGGAGCAGGAAACCCAAGGAAAACTCTAGCAACAAGTGACCATTATAATTTAAATCTCCACAATAAAAAGCATACACAGCTGGATACTGAAAATACACAGACTTTTGGTTCAGATGACAGAACAGTGCAGCAGTCTTTGAAGAGAGACAAGGGATCGACATATAGATAGTGAAGAGCTGCCAAATATCACAGGAAGATGCTCGTTCTTCGGGCTGGCAGGTCTCCACAGAGTATAGGCAGCTTAAGACCTGCTCTTGAAGGGGATGGCCCTGATGATCACCTGGTGGTACATGGCAGCCAGGGCAGCACCGATGAAGGGGCCGACCCAGAAGATCCACTGCAAGAATGATAGAAACAGGAATTACTATGCTAACTCTTCGGTATCAATAGAATAAACATGGGTTAACAAAGACAGGAATGATTGGCTATCATATCCTAGAGCCTAGATTAATACGCGACAGCTATATGTGTTGAGATAATAAGCCTGGATTTATTTGAAGAATCACGGTGCATTTTTATCAATTGGCTTGTTATTGTGTCTGCCATTTGAGTTTGGTGAGTGAATGATTCCTCGAAGGTAGTGATGTGGAATTACAGAACCTATCCAGACCAAACTTTTTTTTTTTTTGCAAGGACTATCCAGACCAAACTTTACAGAACAGGTCATTATGCTTGCACAATACGTAAGGAACATAGTGGTTACATGTCTGATATTTCGATAGAGATATTTCATTGAAACTGGTACCCAAGTTGCTGAAATCGGAAAGTGGGTGAGAGATGATTGAAGAGAGGGGGTTTCACTCACATGGTCATTCCAGGCGTGCTCCCTGTTGTAGATGATGGCAGCGCCAAGGCTCCTAGCTGGGTTGATGCCAGTGCCAGTGATGGGGATGGTGGCAAGGTGGACCAGAAACACCGCAAATCCAATTGGCAGTGGGGCAAGGATCTGTTTTCACCAACAAAATATTTCACGTTAAGTATTAGTACAAACAGGGGAAAGCGTGATTGAAGAGCTTGCATACAATTTCAAATTGCTGAAGCGCAATAGATGAAGGAACAACCTAAATTCCAGTAATAAAGTACATACTACTATGCATGGATTCATATGTTAGGTACATTGGGCCTCTCGGGTCAAAGTCCCCCAGCTCAATGCACATGCATCATGTATGAGCTACAGCCATGATCTTGGTATTTAGTTGTGAATTAATGGTGATCAAATTGCATGTGTAAGCCAAACTAATAAATGTGCAACTCCAATATTTGAACAGAACAGGGAAATAAAGCAGCACGAGTACTCACAGGAACATGGGAGTCTCTTGCGTTCCTCTTGGCGTCAGTGGCCGAGAAGACGGTGTAAACCAAAACGAAGGTGCCAACAATCTCAGCGCCAAGGCCATCGCCCTTGGTGTAGCCATTGTTAACTACGTTGGCGCCACCACCGTTGCCCATGTAAAGCCCCTGCTGGAAGCCCTTAACCACTCCAGCTCCACAGATTGCTCCAAGGCATTGCATGATCATGTAGAAGATGGCCCTCGTCAGGGACAGCTTCCTAGCCAAGAACAGCCCAAAGGTCACTGCTGGGTTGATGTGCCCTCCTGTTGAAGAGCGTGCAAAAGAGATTAGTAGTGCCCTTAGTTGTCCTACTAATTATTTTGTCATGTCTGCTCAAGAGAATGCATTTTGTTTTTTCAAACTTCCAAATTTTAAATTGAACCAGATAGCACCTGAGATCCAGAAGTAACATTAAAAATTGGCCATAAAAATTGCATGCCTTTTCTTTTTGCGATCGAGAGACATGATACATGCAATAAACATTTTCACTTGTCCCTATGAATTATTCATTATAACTAAATTTTAGCAGTGCCAAATCGAAGATGAACTATCAGAGTCTATACTATAAGAACAACCCGCGCATGATAAAGGAGTACAGTACACAGTGAATAGTACAATAGAATAGTAAATTTCTTTTATTGCAAAATGACACTAGCCTCTATGAGCACCAAAGGTACAAATCGGTACAAGTGAAAGGGAGGGCCTTGAGATCTGGTTCTTTTCAGAAAATAAGAAACAGGGGCTTCCTAATTTCTATGCTCTTGTCAGAAAACTGTATCATGCTATACGCCGCAATTGAAGAAAATCCAACCAATCAAGGTACACAAATTCAAGCGACTGTATCAACAAAACAAGAAATTTAACAGTTTTCTGCTACTAATACCGACTCAACAAGATCACTAAGTGTAAGTTCTCGTAAATTCAATACGCAAGAGCCATCTAGGAAAAAAAAAGATTGCTGCCTAAGTTCCCATGAATTCCTCAACTGAGCTAATTCGTATTGCACACAAGAAGCTTTAACATGTCGCCATGAGAGGCTACTAGAAAGTCCTCACAATCTGAATACTCACTAACATGTTATATTGCACGCTAGAAAATAACCATAGCAGAAGGGGATGAAAAGACACACAAGGAGGACAAATCCTAACAAAATCTTAACAGTGATTTTTTTTTTTTAAGGAAGTGCAACCAGCAAGGAGGTGAACTGACCAGAGATGCCGGCGGTGCAGTAGACGAGCGCGAAGATCATGCCTCCGAAGGACCAGGCGATGCCCTGGATGCCGACGGTGGCGCACTTGGAGTTGGACTTGGAGACGCCCATGACGGTGAGGATGGTGATGTAGAGGAAGAGGAAGGTGGCGATGAACTCGGCGATGCCGGCGCGGTAGAAGGACCAGGACTTGAGCTCCCCGGGCTCGAACAGCGGCGCCGGCGGGGGCTCCTTGTAGTCCTTGTCGTCCCCGGCGCCCTGCGCCGCCGTCCCGATGGGCTGCCGCTCCGCGTACTTGTTCGCGCCCAGGCGCACATCCTCCTCCTTGCCCTCCATTCTCGCCTCTCTCTCTCTCTCTTGCCTTGCGCGCTTGACTCGCGGTGGTTTCTTGAAGCTGCGGTATGTGAAGGTGGTGATGGTGGTGGAGGTGGTGGCCGGTCAGGGGATTATAAAGGCAAGGAAGCAGAAGCAGGATAGTGAGGACTGAGGAGGGCTCCGGACTGTGAGTGAGGAAGATGCAAACTTTTTTTTTTCACTCTTTCTTTTTTGAGGAAGAAGGACACTGATGAGGAGGAGGTTCTGGAAAGGGAAGAGAATATGATGAGCGCGAGAGTGCGGCGTGGGGGGTCACTGGCAGTGGCGCAGAATCGTGGTTAGGTTAGATGCCGTTTTCTCACATATTATATTGTTTCTAATCTTATCCAATTTGATTGTTTTTTTGTTTGGGTTGAGGAAACGGTTCAGGGCAAATTTTGAAAATGGAACAATGTAACTGAAAGGATGGCGATGGAACTTTTTTAGTATATCCAAGGTGATGGCGCAAAACTACGAGTTCAAAGAAATGGTTGAGGCATCCTCGTCAAAAGAGCATGGTATGAGAGTCTTGCAGCCATTTTTCATTGTTATGTTTTTTCTTCCATGAGAGATATATCCTTGCTTGCTATATTCTTTTCTTGCACTCATCCTTACTAGGCTTTTGGTATGAGAGTCTTGCAGCCATTTTTCATTGTTATGTTTTTTCTTCCATGAGAGATATATGCTTGCTTGCTATATTCTTTTCTTGCACTCATCCTTACTAGGCTTTTCCTCACTTCGAAGTATACTTTTGGTCTTTTGTCCAGGATCCGAGCCAAAGGCAGAGCGCACTGATCCAGAGCCACGGCCACGCAGGACAGCGACGTGTGCAAGCAAGGAATAGAAAACTTGCATGTGGATGTGGTTGCGCAGCCGCTCATCAGCAGCTAGTATAATTGTTAGTTCCCTTCGAGCAATGCTGTCCTCTACCTTTTGCAATCACTTCTCTCCATATCTGTTCACTGTTGTCTGTGTCATGACGTGTATGATCGGCTTAATTAACTTGACGGTGGCAGAGCAATATATATATACAAAGTAGAAAGTTAACAGTGCTAGCGATCGTAGCTTACGACACAGAGGTTACTGTTTCTGTCGCTGCTTTTAGCATGCGCTGACAGAGCATGATTTTGTGCCCTCGCTTGGGACGAGTGATGTTAACACGAACCTAATCTGTTGGCTTTAACACTCAGTAAACTCTTCGAGAAGCGTCCTATGCGAAAACTGCAGTGCAATTCACCCAAATGGTCAGCAAAATTAATGATGAAAGAATCCAGGCCACTAGCTGGAAGTATCATGTAATTATCTTCAGTGGATCAAATGACAGTGCCCAACTGCCCATATCGATATGCTCCATGTTTTCTTGCCTTTCGATGGTCAAAAAGTCCTGATGGTCCAAATCGATCGGGTTGGTGACTCTGGTGGGGGAAGGACCCATGGCATGGATCGTGCTGCAACTTGTACTGAAATCTACTGCAGGGAGCGGGTAAAAGTTGTTGCGGCAAAGTGAGCGAGATGTGGCAGGGTACTTGCTACGCTCTCTCTCAAAAAATTCGGGGAAAAAGTTTGGGAGGCGTTGGTGATGGCGTTTCAATCAACGGTCTTGGAATCGTGCAGATTTTCCAGCGATTCAGGGGCCCCATGCTACAGCCTGAGACTGGAATCTTTACTCAACGAAGCATGTATGATTGATGGCAACGTCCTGTTCCTGCAGGTGGAAACGTTGAGAACGAACAGAAACCAGAATTAAAGGATTGGAATTATCGTGTGGTAACGGCTTCCAAATGGATTGGCATGGTTTTCAGATGATATACGGTGTTCATTTACGTCAGATTTGGACTTAAGCACGAGCCATCGCAGTCCTTCCAGCTCCAAAAATCAGCTTCTCCGATCTCCCAACATGCAAGTACGTTGCTCAGTGGCCGTCCAGCTGCCAAAGTCAGATACGAAAAAACTGCACAGAAAAGGAAATGCAATTATCAGATGCAATCGGAAGGGGGGCAACTTCTGAGCTCTGACGAGGACCGTTGCAAGGAGCAGGACTTCAGAACAGAAGCGAGGAGACCAGGCCGTAGCAGTAGTACTTCTCCGTTTTTTCCTCACGTTGCACGGCGCCGCAAAATACGTCAGCACGCGGCGCTCGCCGTGCAGGTGCAGCACAGCAGTGCGGGCCGCGTCACCCCACCGCCGGCCATGGCGTCCCGGCCACACACGTACTGGGCGTCAGGCATGTGTCGGCTTGGACAGGGGCGAAGCTAGACTTGCAAGCCGCCGGTGTCATCACCAATAATCAACGGGGTCATTTGCTTTTGAATACTGATTGAGCACTGATTTTACAGAGGACTTGCAAAAAATCGTCGGTGTCAGCTGACACCGGCGACTACACATACCTTCGCCCCTGGGCTTGGACCTGGAGGGCACTGGACGGCGCCAACTGCTGAGCCATTGACGTCGTCAGCCTGCCGCAGGGTCTCTTTAGTTTTTTTTTTGCCTCTGATAAAAATACTCAACCATGGTGTTTGGAGGTATGTGACCAGTGCTGATTGAGATCAAATGATTGGCTACAAAGGGGAGGAAGGAATTAAATAAACCTCTATTCTAATTAAGAACAGAAAGCTACCTGCAGGATTAGTTTAGTACGCCCACCCACGGCCTGGCTCACATAATTGGGGCGGTTTGGTCATGTTTGTTAGTGGCTCAGCTTTCTTACACTGCTAATAAGGCTAGCTATCACGGGCTCAGCGTTGTTTATAGGGTAACACAACAAAAAGCAGAAAAAGCTCCGTATGATGAGCGCATTTGCAAGCTCATATTGCATAATACACCCTTATCCGGAACTACAAACCATGCAGGCGAAGACAACTCAAATATACCTGTCCATGCTTTTCTCTCTGCATATCTGCACGGCCACACGATTTGAATATGGAGATACCCGCAGGGGCCCTTTGCCAGCCGAAATGTTTGCGACCAATCCTGTCATTGTTGCATGATGATTTGCCACGAGCTTTGCGTAGTATCTCGGTGATGTTGCATGATTTGATTTGATCCCTAGCTTGTTGAGCGTGAGGACGCCGGTCTCCGTTGTCGCACCGCTGTTCTTCTCTCCTGTCCACCTCACGCTCGGTGACATGGAAAGCAAGTTGGAATGTTAAGGTGCAGGCAGCTATGGCTGCCAGTTCGGCACCGGCCTCGCGAAGTTTACAGGACTTTAGATATGTCTGGTTGGCTAGTTTTAGGCGGAATCTTGGGAGAGCCGTCCAGAAAAAAACATGACTGGAGATAGAATGCGACCGCTCAACGATTCTTCCGCTGCTTCCAGAGCTTTCTTCTGTTCTTATCGTTGCCTGAGTAGGACGTAGAGCGTTGTGTTGATTGGGCAATAATTTTACAACAAGAGATCACGAGTTCGACGTGGATTTTTTAATTAAACAGTAAAACTCACTCACAAACTTCGACGTAGCTTTTACATTGCCTGTTCTTCAACCAGAAACTTGAATTATTTTGCCAAAAAAAAATCGTCCGGGCACGTTTGAACATACTCCTGCAGGCCTACCGTTTTTGAGGCTTTTCAGTTTCAACCGCTTGGGCCTGTGTGGCCTGTCGAGCGGCTAGTTACGAATTCGCAGGCGGGCCGGCCCACTCGCATCCAAACCACTGAAACCAGGGCCTTGTTTGCATAATTTTGGATCGCGATCAATAGTCGCGATCCAAACTAGGGGTGTTTTTGCAAAAATCCGGCTTGCGGATAATCAAAACAGGGGTCGAGATGTAAAATTTAGGCGGCGACTCGGCAGCCATTCGGCGAGATCGCGTTGCCACCGGCGACCTCCGCCCGCCCCGGCGCCGTCATCCGCCCCGCGCGATTCAACTTCTAGTTCAAGCAACCAGACGGAGCCTGAAGCTTCCCTCGCTAGCCGTTCACGGCCCTAGCTCCTCCGCCCTTCGCAATTGCCCCTGGTAGCCTCAGGCCGTCTGCCTTTTTTTTTGGTTCGGCACGGAGAGCCAAACTCCGGCGAGCCCTGTGGTTCGTTCTACGCGCAAGCGCCGCTTCTTTGGTTGTCGATCCAATTACGCGAATCCTCGCCCCAATCTTTTGTCTGCGGAGGCAGGTAAGAATCCCCGATTCCCCGCACATTGTAGTATGATATGATGAGTATTCACCATTCAGCTGACATCAATTGGTGAATACATTGCAGTACACGACTATACTAAATTTCTTTCAGTAATCCGCACTCTCGAAATCCGACCCTGTGCACACTATTTTTGCAGTTAGGACATGAGCTGCATTCGCATTGAGGGGTGCATCATTTCTCCTGCTGCTGTTGTTCCCACTCGAGAATGGCTGAACGGAGTGCCCTATTTGGGGTGAGCTCGCGGTGTGCGAGTTTCAGGTTGGTCATCGGCGATGTGTCGCGCCCGCTGTCAAGCCATCCTCTGATGGCTTGGGCTTCATATGTGAACCCATCCGCTGCAATGTGAGGATCGCTCATCACCTCCTGTACACCATGCATCAAACAACACGGGGTAAATTCAGACGAATCAACTCAACTTTCTAACCCACTACCGTTACATCACCATTGAAATTGAATTACTGTGGACTCAATTTCACTAACCTGAAAAATTGGACAGATGAAGTGTGATGGAATGGAGCTGTCATCTGAAGGCAATGCAGATGCTCTTTTGGTCAGGGTAGCAGCTTGCATCAGTGGCTGAATCACATCCCATGCTTCTCCTGCAAGATCTGGCTGTTCCCTCCCACTCAATTTAGTACATCTCAGCCCAAGGTCTGCAAGCTGTTTGGCTTGCACGAAGGGCCAGTCACCTGCGGAGGCGTCCATGATCAAATGCAGTTGCGCCTTCTCCATCGCTTCTTGCACTATCTCAACGATCTTTTCCGTTGAACTCCCTGTCAGTAGCTGGAGGATGATAATGCCAAATGAGTACACGTCAGACCACAGCTTGAGTTCCCTAGTTATCAGGAATTCACCATGGTCTATATCGCGAAGTGTCCTATGGTTGTTTGTATGGTGATGTTGCATGTTGGCAATTGTTATGTTGGACTGTTTGAGAGACTGTCCAATGCCCAAGTTTCCCATCTTGCTGACGAAGTTGGCGTCGAGGAGAATGTTGCCCGCATTTAGATTACCATGAAAAATTGGATAAGGCTTGTGCGAGTGGATGAAGGCCAAAGCTGAGCATATCTCTGCAATGATCCTGGTGCGCATCTTCCATGTCAGAGGCGGTATTCTTTTTTTCTTGCATAAGAGCCGGTCCTCAAGGCTACCATTTGGGAGGAACTCATACACCAAGGCAAAAGCCTCGGGGCATGCTCCTACGAGTGTGACAAGGTTAGGGTGCCTCACTTTAGCGAGCTCAGCAATCTGCAGTGGTGATGCCACAAGTAGACGTATAAGTGACACCAAAGGTAAACAGTCATTGCTCTCCCTGAAAAATAAGGAGATTATCAGTGATTTCAATTACCTGCTGATGGAACTCTACTTCACCTTGCAAGCTTTGAGGATGAAGCAACTTTATAGCTACAAATGTGTTGCGAAGAAAGCCTCTATAGCCACTTGCGAATTCGTCTTCGCTAATCTTGAACTCTGCATTGAAGTCTTTGGTTGCTTGCTGTAGTTCAACAAATGAGAACTCAATGTTCAGAGTTTCAGCAGTCATGAAGGCTCGTTGCTTCTGCTTGTACTTCTGGCGCAAGTCTTCAGCTTCTGTAAAAGCAATGTTTCTTTCCTGCAGTAACTTGTCATGTTTGTCCTGGAGTTCTTGGAGAAGGTGCATACTATTTGAAATCTTTTCTTCATGAGCTTTGACAGCATACTTCATTTCAATCATATGTTTGTCATGTACCTCGTGCAACTGTCTTTTTGCCTCTTCAATTTTTTTTAGCTGTCTTGCTATTGTCTCCTCCATTGCTTCCTTCTTTTTCATCTCTTGCATATGCCTATGTTTGAGTTCGTCGATCTATAAGCATATTTAAATTTGATCAGTACATCACCACGGACCAATGATGAAAAAAAAAATCATACCCTATGAAGAGCTGAGATTAGATCTCTTTCAGCTTTTCTCCTTCTATTAGTTTCCTCAGATGCATCCTGTTCAAAGATCAGTCAGTTATTCTTCACTACTTTTCAACAATATACTGGATCTAGGTACATTCATACTTACAACTCGTTCGAGCTTGAGCTTCTGCTCTTTAACATCTTGCAGCTCATAATACAGTTCATCCCGCCGCCTTTTTATTTCTTCAAACTCCAACCTCTGTCTTGCTACCTTCTCCTCCAGGTTTTCCCTCCGTGCCTTCTCGTGTCTATATGAATTCTCTGCCTCTTTAACCTGCGAGAATACTTTATATTTTTATATTTCATATCACATGCTTCCTCAAGCAAAGCTTAACTGTAGACTCCTCAAGCAAAGTGCTTACTCTTTGAGTAGTTGAAAGCAAATCCATTTCAGTTCTTTGGCGTGTCTTAGATTCTTTACACAATTGTTTAATAAAATTTTCTGTAATCTCTTCCACATAATCTTTTGCAGCGGACTTGATCTGAGTTATACGTTGTTCAAGCATGAGCTTTTGCTTTTTTGATTCCTGTAATTCATCATACAACGTGCAATGCCGTCTTCTCATTTCGTCAATTTCCAGCTTCTGTGTAGCAAGAGTCTTCTCAATTTCTTTCCTCTCGCTAAACTCATGAAGATATAAATCTTCAGACTCTTTAATCTACAAGGAAAGTTTGATCATGCTTAGTTCACCAAAAGGAGAAATTAATTTTAACCAGTCCTTTAAAGTTATGTGATTGTGATGGCCTGAGGAGCTACTCCGTCACTTTATTATACTACAAATAATTCAAGCTCCCTTGTGAACACATAAAACAAAGCTTACTCTTTGAAGGGCTGAAAGTAGGTCCATTTCAGCTTTGCGGAGTTTGTCAATTTCTTCATCATCTTCACCCTTCAGTATCTCAGCATTAGTGCATGGATCGTGAGGTTTATGGTACAATTCTTCTTCTGCACTTGGTTTGTCTTCCTATATGATGTTTAATTCTTTTGGTTATTTAATATTTAATGTTGGCATTCATCATTTAGTACAGGAATTACATACCTGATCACAAGTTGATGCTGACTTCAAGTAGATATTATCACAATCATGACTTGGAGAATGCATTATTGGTGTTAGTTCATTTGTATCAACAGTAGTCGCAGGTAGAGTTGTGAGTCCATAGATGCTGATGGCATCATCAGCTCTTGATGATCCATATACTGTCATCCCCCAATCTGGATACATCATTACGATGGAAAAACAGCATGACTACTTTAAAAGTTGTATAACATAAAATGCCGGTTGATTTGTTGCTTCTATATAAGTTTTTAAAATATTTCTGGGTGCAAATAATGTACTTTACAAAATAATTTGTAATGACATGGAATTTATTTGTGGACCATGCCTAAATTTCATGTTATACAACTTTACAAACTACGTATCAGATCTTTGAGGCTTTTGTGCTACAAAGCAATATGACATTATGATTCTGTAAGCAAACAATAAATTTGTTCAAAACATTAAGCCAAAAAACCCAGATGACTATTGTGAAAGAATTAATTAAGTTTTGATTAACATATTTAATATAGCCACCTCCGAAAAAGTATTCCCAATCACTCATTGCTGTTGCAATCAATAAGCTTGAAGTGCCGTTGGAGCTTGATGCTTCGTACTCCAATTCAGCGAGCTCCACTGATTTCAACTGCTTTGAAATGGTGTGTGTTGTTGGCAGTGGTGCGTTTCTTCGTGGAGATGATGCAGGTATTGTAGAAAGGTTTTCATTAGCTCTCCTGAAAATTTTCATATGCATGCTAAGTGAGTCTTCAGCTATTTGCAACGCTTTACATACTTCAGTATCTGCAAATATTCCTAACTTGAACGAGCAGAGGTAGAGTTCTGGTTGAGAACACTATAAACTGGCCTGATAAACTTCAATTATTCATTTGGCAAATATTCCTAACTATTTGCAGTTGCAGATATGGAAATCTGAAATGATACTAAAAGTTGAGCCTGACCAGGTACAGATCAAATGCCCTTTACAAGTAAACCATATCTTGCACGATGGAGCTGCTGTCTTCATCAACTTGAGTGCTGTCCTTGACTTTGGTGTGTTCATTTCCCTACAGTTCGAGATTGTGGTGATGTTCTTGCTACTCATTTGGCATCATAGAAGTCCAATACTGTCATCTTATCATTTGGAATAAGGACAATGAGAACACTAGATTTGTTAAGCGTGACACATACTTCGAGTAATGTTGGTCTGCAGCCGCTCCCATGACAAGCTTGGTGATGCTATGACGGGCAATGAGTTCATCAAGTCCTTTAGCAACACTGTCCATCTCAATTATTACTTTCTCACAACCAATCTGGAACAGTAGGATTTTATGTTCATGTTGTCAAATTCATTTATCGACGCGAGGATGGTACAACTTAACTACTAGTAATGCAAGAAAGTGCACCAAAAAAAAAGGAAAAGGGGAAAAAAAAGGCGCACCTTGATATCCTTCCTAGTGCGTTTTGCTATCAGAACATATGCATCCAGGTTCTTCTCTGCCTCTGCTCGCTTCAGTCTTCTGTAATTGTTTATCTCTTCTGGTTTCGCACTGGCATTATCCTTCACTAAAAATATAACAGAAAGCACAAGCTGGTAAAACAGAAGCACGTATGGTGTGGGTATATGGATTTCGGATTAAAACTCATTTCGCTGTTGGACTGTTAGTTCTCAGTTTAAGGGTATCCGAGGGTTTTACCGAAAACAGATGCAAATATTTTGCGCACAAAAATATGCAAACATTTCTGCTCATCACGCCAACCTTGTTCCAAAAGTAGATATTGTCGCATAATAAATGAAAAAGAAAAGAGGAAACCTCGAGGTTGCACAACAGTCTCCCGTGCATCTCAACAAAGCAAACTGAAGGCATTCCAAATCACAGAAGAAAAACGTTTATAAAGAGAGAAGTAAAATTACTCAAGGCGGCCGTTTGCACAGGGATATGAACATGGGCTATCACGATCTTGCACCCATCCGTGGCCAAGTTGTGCAGCGCCCAGAGCAAGGTGCTCTCCCCGTCGCTGAATTCTTCAGGCACTGCAACAAACACCTTGTCCTCTGCCTTGGCAGGCGTTCTCTTCTCGTCCGGTTGCAGGGAGCCCTCCGACGAGATGGGGCCGCGCCTTGCGCTCCACGGCGGCTCAAACATGTCCAGTAGGAGTCTACTGTATCCCTCCATTCGATGCTCTTTTTTACTATGACTATGAGGAAGCCAGTCGCACTTTGGCCAGTAGCTCTTCAGAAATAATAATAGAGGCATATCGGTTGCGTGAGTGCGCTGGTCAATCGTTTCTCAAGTGAGATCAGTGGGAGATGGTGAATGAGACGTGCTGAGTCAGTCGTGTATCGGGTCAGTACTGAATATATACTTGTTGCATTGACCCACCGTATACACAATCCAAAGTCACCGCGACGGTGCAACAAGTAACTACGAGTCTTGCTGACGTACTCGTGGATGTGGGTTTGCCAGCTCTGCTTGCTGGCTATGCTCTACCTTAACCGTTGATTGATAGGAAGATATCAGATGGCGACGCGACGCGGCGGGCGACCCACCTAGGCCGCCGCCGCCGCCGGCCGCGGCGGCTGCCCCACCCGCTCCACCTCCTTGCAACCCCCCTCTCCTTCCACCTCCAGCCGTCCTCCTCCCTCCCTTTCCCGTTCTCCTCCCGCCGCCACCACTTCCACTCGCCGGACCTGTCCTCCCCCAACCCCGGCCGACGAGCCATGGCCCCCAACCTCTCCTCCTCCCCTCTCCCCGCGCCCGCGGCTCCCTTCACACCGGCGCCCCCTCCGTCCTCGGTCGCAACAGAGGAGCTGGCGTCTCCATCCCGTCGCTGCGCGAGATCCGCGTGCAGGACGAAGAGGACGGCTCCGCCTCGGCCTCCTCGGCGTCAACACACCCAGCCGGCTTCCTGGAGCTCGCCTGCTCCTTCCGCGACGTCCTCGGTGACGAGGAGCCTCGGTCGCCTCGGGCTCAATGGCCTGGGGGCCTTCGACCCGGATCCCGCAGTGGTGGTCGCGCCGGCGCCTGGTGGCCTTCCCCTCCTCCTCTTGGTCGTGTGGTCAGATGGGAAGCACCGCCGGACGGATCCACGCGAGGGGCGCGTCTGCTGGTCGGATCGTTTATCCAGGCAACGGAGGCCGGCTTTGGTCGCGGTGGAGGCCTCGCTGTGCAAAATCACGACGACGCCATCCCTCTCCCACCCATCCCTTGGTCGTGGTCGCTCGGAGAACGACTTTGCGCCGGTGGTCTGCGGCGTTTCCGTCGCCTCCGCGTCCGGATTTGGCAGACCTCAAGATCCCGAAGATGGATCGCATCGCTGCCTCCCCTTCAATTCTACCTCCTCGGAGCTGGGGGCGGGCAGCAGGGGCGAAGCTATGTGTAGTCGCCGGTGTCAGCTGACACCGACGATTTTTTGCAAGTCCTCCGTAAAATCAGTGCTCAATCTGTATTCAAAAGCAAATGACCCCGTTGATTATTGGTGATGACACCGGCGGCTTGCAAGTCTGGCTTCGCCCCTGGCAGGCAGATCTGGCTGGGGCGGCGCGCAGAGGTGGCCTCCCTCCCCTTCCCTCTCCTTGGCGGCGAGTGGATCCGGACAGGGCATCGACGTCGAGGCGCGCCGTGGCGGCCTCCCTCCCCTTCCTCACCGCCTCTGGAGCAGACCCTTGGGCGCCCCTGCGCGGAGGCAGAGGAGCTGGGGGTGGCCGCGGCCAGGCGGAGGGGCGTGACGCTGGCGTTCGGCGGGGCAGGGCGTGGTCGGGCCAACGGCGGGCTGGGAGCAAAGTGCGACGGAGCCCCCGGCCTCTCCTTTGACTACTCCGACGACCAGAGCCACGCCGCGACGACATCGCCGCCGGATCTGCGCCATCTCCGCCATCCCTTACCTCGCTTCCTTGCGCACGGCGCCATTCCCCTCTCCCAATGCTTACTTCTCTCTCTTTCTTCCCTTCAGATCTGACGCGGTGGCGGCAGCTCAACGTCCAGCAGAATGACGCGGTGGGCTGCTCGTTGATGGGCGAATTCCCCCCGGCGGTCAAGGGGTGGCGACGCGAGCAGCGGTGACAACGGCACGAGTGGCGGCAACATCACGGCAGCAACAACGGGATCTGACGGCGTTGAGGGTGGCATGTCCACACCAGGCTTCTTGGCTTCAAGATCCCCTCCGGTCGTGGTCGCGGTCGTTGTGTAGAAGTGGTTGAGACATATGGTCGTGGTTGTAGTGGGGTGGTGGTCGTGACTGTCTGCAGTTGTGCTTGGAGCTCACTCTGGTTGGTTGCACGAGAAATCTTGCGGTCGTGATCGTCGCCTGGACATGGATCATGTGGTCGTGGTCGTCATCATCTGGACGCGGGATACGTGGTCGCTTGGTCGCTACTGCCGTCGTATGGACGCGGAATACATGGTCGTGGTCATCGCTGTTTGGATGTGGAACAAGTGGGCGTGGTCGTTTGGTTGTGGTCGCCAATGTCGTCGTCTGGACGCAGATGCCGCCGTATGGACGCGGAATACATGGTCGTGGTCATCGCCACTTGGATGTGGAACAAGTGGGCGTGGTCACTTGGTCATGGTCGCCAACGTCGTCGTCTGAACACATATGCCGCCATATGAACGCGGAATGCATGGTCGTGGTCATCGCCACTTGGATGTGGAACAAGTGGGCGTGGTCGCCAACGTTGTCGTCTGGACGTAGAACGCGTGGTTGTAACATCCCACCCTAATCTTGTTACAAATCTGCTGTTAGTTCAATTTGATCACAAATGTTAATGATCACTTGGGAAATTTTTAATTTAAAAGCAAAATCAATTGAAAATAGTCAAATATGAACTTGAACTAGAACTTCAAAATTTTGTATACCAGTGGGCCCATTTGAAAATTTCCTTGGCATCCAGGGGCAAAAAGAGATTTTTGGAGAATTTTGTGGATTTTTCTACAAAAGGAAATGGGCTCAAATAAATCAAAGTTCATTTATCCAAAATCTGTCTTAATTGAATTTTAATTCAAAATCTAAATCGAATTAGGAAAAGTTGTAATAAGGAAAACTGTTCATCTCAGTGAAACCTTCCAGAACTGATTTTATCAGATTTTTTTGGAGCATAGTAAAGTTTGGTTTCAATCAATTCAAGTCAGCACGTGCAAATTTATTTGAAAAATTCGAAAAGTTACTGTAGCGGCAGGTGTCGTCGTCGTCGGCGCTCCTTCCTCCGCTGCCCATTCCGCCGGGACTGTGGCCGGCGTCAGCGCAGCACAGCGACGAGGACCGATTCAACCCCTTCTTGACTCCAGCTTGCGCTGTCTCTCGCTCTCTCCGTCAGCTCACGCGCAAGGAACAGCCGCCGAGAGACGAGCCGCCATTGCCGCCGCGTTGAGCTCACCGCTCCGCCGCACTTCACGTCCAAACCCAACAGCAAAAAGGTGCGCTAGGAGCACCTCAACCCCAGCCACAACACAAACTCCAAGCTCCCTCACCCTGTAGAGAGATCAACGCGGAATTTCCACCATGGCCGCCGGGTGACCCCCTCGACGTTCGCCGTCGATTTTTCCTTCCTCGGTGAGCGATTCTTCAATTCCTCACGCACGAGTCTTCCTCACTTCTCCACGCACCTCCATGGCTTGAAATTTTGGTCAATGTCGCAGCGTGCTCGCCGAAATCCGCTTCTTCCCCGACGCCGCTCGCCGGACCGCGCCGCCCTCTCCGACGAACTCCACCTTCCGGACCTCCCCCTCGTGCACACGTACCCCCGGAAGTTTCCTCTCATCAAGGTGAATCCCATGCTCCCCCTAACTCACTCCCTCGCTGCCTCCTCTCGCCGGAACACCGCGCGCCGCCGCTCGCCGCCGCCGCCATCGCCGCCGACCTCCCTCCCGACCGCGCGCACGTGCACACCAACCTGCTTTAGGGTCGCCTCGATGCCCTCTACGCGTTGCCGCTGACCTTCACGTGAAACTCGCCGCCGTTTAGCCGGAACGGCGACCTCGCCGTCGCCCCTGTCGCGCGCACTGACACTGCTACAGTGCCGCTGCCCCTTTTTTTCTTTTTTGTTTTCTCAGAATTTTGGTCAAACTTGTAAAATCGATAGAAATTCGAATACAGCTCAGAAAAATCCAAAACAAAATTTGTTGGTTTCCTTATGAGCATACCTATCCAGTGGTACAATATAAACATCTGAATTCGTCCTAGTTAATTTTATAAAATTTAGAGCATAGAATCAGGAAATCATTTTTATAAAAATATTTCTAAATGCAAAAATTATGAATTTTGGCATACACACTCCTAATAGGTTCACTGAACATCCCACCAAGTGGTATCTTGAAATGCACCTTCTTGTAGGAGTAATTTCAGTTTCCAGTTTCTAGAAAAATCTTTTTTGTTATTTTATTCCTGCACCTTTTGGCATCAAATTTTGGATATGTTACTGTACCTAGGATTAGGTTGCTAAATAAAAATGCAAATTTAGGTTTAGATCTTCCAGAACCCTTTTTAAAGAATTTAGAAGAAGATATCTTATTTGCACGTAAGGAAATTTATGCACCCAAAGTAATTTGTGTAACTCACTTGGGACCAGAATGCAAAAAACCTAATAATGGCCCTGCCAGCATGTTGCATTTTTGCATTATAAAATCATCATGTCATTTTGTCAAGGAAGTTCCATGAACCCTCTTTGACTTTGTGTATATTGTGCATTCATTTAGGAACCGACGCCGGACTCGAGGACGTGGAGATCGAGGCCGAGGAGACCGGCGCTGACTTGAATGTGCTTGAGTGTGCTAACCACCAGCCCCAAGGCAAGCCCCGGTGCATTCCTATGTTTATCAAGTTTTCGGTTTTCTCATATGTACTTCGAGTCGTGGAATGTGCATTATGTTTAGGAGTTGTGTGGAACCTTAGATGCATTAGAAATCTCTATTCCTATGGGTTGGTTCAGTTTGGTACAGCCGCCCGTTAGTTGCTATGCTTAATGTCGAGTCACCGTTAGAAGCATTCGAGTGGTATGGAGATCACTCGATGTTGGGGAAATGGGTTTACTTTATGCTCTCACATAATGATGATAATGAATTTGAGACCGAACGGGGAAGTTTCATGTGTAGGTTGGGGTGACAAGGCTCGTCTTGTTCGCCATAGCCCCGTTTGTGTCGGTTGAGGACCGTTCGTTGTGGCCCCGCTGAGCAAGTTTGAACAGTACCGGATGCATGCTAAGAGAATGGGAACTAGTAAACTTAGTAGCTCGATGCTATATTGTTGGACGTGAACCCACCTCTCTTTTGGTGATGAAGATGGTTATGGTGGAATCTGGGACCGTGTTTGAGGGGAGGGTGCCCGGGCGAACCACGGTTAGACCCGGCGTGGCTATCGCGTGGGGAGACGTGTACTCGGGAGAGGTGTTAAGCGGCTCGACTTTATGGTATCTTGTAAAAGGTCGCCGTGCGTGCCCCTTGTTGACGGTCGTTACGGACCAATTTCGACCGTCAACTAGCTCAATAAACAAGAAGGATTGGACACTCTTTACATGCACTTTATTTAAGAATAACCTAGTTCCACATGTACCTCTAGATTTCAGTGTGCAGGTGGAATAAGGGAGAAATCCAGGTGAACTCATGCCCCAAGGCGACGAATCAACACTTCTACACAACAACGTTCGCCGCGGGAATACAATTCCAAGACAAAAGGCCAAATCTCGTCAAAGTCCAACACAACTAAGGCCAAATGCACCTGGACCAGAGAAGTGGACCCAGAGGGGGAGCCACCTGCCAAAGCCCAGCCCAGGAGGGGCCAGGCACAGGTCAGCCGACCCCCCCTGGCCAGGTCGGCCGACCTGGCAGGGTGGCCCCCTGGGCCCATCTTTCTATGACGGTTTGTAACCGACCTCTGGAGGTCGGTTCCCCCTGCATTAAATGCCACCGACCTCGGGAACCGACTCAAAGTTGCCGACCTTCAAGGACTATATAAGGAGGGGTACCCCCCCTCCTTCCAAGACACACAATACACAAGGATCATTCCCTCCTCCTCACACTAGAGCTAGAGGCAATTCTAGGTAGTGCTAGGCTGAGTAGTGGGCTGCCCTATTGCTCCCAAAGTCTTGTGGAGAATTGGGTAGCGCTCTTGTATCCTCTCTCTCTCTTTGTAAGACTTGCTATTTAATCTATGGAATACAAGTATTCATATAGTTGTTATGAGCTTGCTAGTTCTATCATGATCTTGTATGATCGTTCGTTGCTCGTTCGTGCTCGTTCATCGTTCGTTCTTCGTTCGTTCATACTCGATCATCGATTAATCTTGAACTTGCTTAATCGTTCATCGTTCGTCGCTCGTTCTTGAGCGACGAACGCTTATGCATGACTTAGTGCTAGCTTTGATCCCTTTTATCTAGTTTATGCTAGTTAAGCTAGTTGTTCTCATGATTAGGCATCGGGCTCATTGTCCTGCAAAGGTGCTCTAGATTTATCACCCCGTCGATCCGAAGGGTTGGGGGTGCCTCGAGGGATCTAGAGTCGTGGTTAGTAACGCCAGCATGGTGCCGGGGTAGTCTATCCACCCTTGGGTATGTGCGTGTCCCACGGTTTGTAGAGGTAGGTGGCAGGAAGTGACAGCCCTGTCCATCCAAAGGAACCCTCCACGTTCGGGCACGGCATAGGAGTACGTAAATAGGCCGGAGTCGCGAGGCAGACCTTGCGTATGCCGGATCTCCCGATGTTGCCTAGGCATTAGACGCTTGCTTGTGCTTGCATGACGCTAGATGATAGGTAGAGGTTGTGCACGCTATATGAATGTTGTACCTTTGGAGTAGTAGCTCGCTAGTCTAACTTAGCATTGCTTAGGATTATCTCTCGCCTTTTATTAGAGAGAGTGGAATGCCTTCGTGTGTGTCACACTATCCTTATTATTATTAAACCTTACCCCTGCATTGGAATGTGGTTATATCACCTATCGTTTGTAACACCATGAACATAAGTACTCTTGTCAACCATGTCTTCCTTTGGGAAAATATAAATACGATACCCTGGAATACTCTCGGGTGAAATGCTACAACGGGTTATCCGTCCGCTTGCGGATATTCTATTTAACATGACAAACCTTATAATTCATATCTAGTACTTGTTACTAGTTGTGGATTATTTGGTTAAATAGTGCAAGTGAACAATTCCATAACCCCCGGCGTCTCCCCGCGGTCGCGTGTTTCCCGCGTGACCGTAAGAGACGCCAACACCCCTTTTGGGTGTGCTTGCGTCGTGTATCTCGGGTTTCGCCTGCAGGTGTAAATCGATTCGAATCGCCGTCCCTCGCGGTTATTGAGTACCACTTGTTCACTGCGTCACATCGTAGTAAGAAGTGCACATGATGATGTTATATGCTTTTGTACTTCAATAAATTGTTTTGCAACCATGTATTGCTTAGTTAGGTTGCTAATATTTATATTAATGCAAGAACCCTTTTAATTTGGCTAAAATATGAAAATAAGGATCAATTATTAGTGCCGTTTTTGCAATTAAATTTCACCCCCTGGTCAACCCCCTGCATATTAGAAGTCGGTCTTAGAAGGCCATTTTGACGGGTAAGACTTGCTGAGTATTAGTTGCTCAGGGTTTGTTGTTTAAAAATTTTGCTGCAGGTATTCCAAATTGTAATTTCTGCGGGTGTTGTGGTAAAGTAGTGTGGGAGGGTGAACCGCCCAAGGACTGGTCCATTGAGTGGGTTCCCTCCTCTCCCAGCCAGGAGCAAGGTGAGTGAGATCGTGTCTATGGGCCGGACATGATTTCCTTGTAGATATGTATCGTCGTGTGTTTCGCTTCCGCTCGCGTTATGTACTTGAATTTCGAACTCTTTTATGTAATATTAAGCGAACTTCGAACTTTATATCCTATGTTAATTATGGAACCCATGTAATAACTGATCTTAATGTAAAATTATTTTACTTATGCTTATGTGTGTGGTCTATGCATACTTGCTTCGCCAAGTATCCCCCGATTAAGATCCTGGTTAGCCAAACCCCTCATTAATGTGAGGTGGGGTGCTACAGTGGTTGTGGTCGCTTGGTCGTGGTTATGGTCGCTTGATCATGGTCGTGGTCGTTTGGTCATGGATGCTTGGTCGTGGTCGTTTGGTCGTGGATGTTTGGTCGTGGTTGCTTGGTCGTGGATGCTTGCTTGTGGTCGCTTGGTCGTGGTCGCTGTCACTTGGTTGTGGTCGCCGCCGCCGGAATCGCCCTAGCCCTTCCTCGCCTTCGCTCTTCCTTCTCTTCCCTGTTGGTCGTGATACTCTGTGCACCTCTTTGTCCATCAAATTAGCGTGCTTGGCTGAATTGTCGGCCGGATCCGTGTGCGGTGTCCCGGATATTTAAACACCCCAAACTACGTGTTTTCATCGTGCTTGTACTAGAATCAACCGCAAGCACACACGTAAGCAATTGATATCAACATACACATACAACAAAAATCCTTATTTATTTTACATCTCACATTGAAACATCACAACTTAATTACACATACATCTAGCCGACCGGCTAAATAAAAGTTTGAAGAGGCAAATAAAGTCCAAAATAACTCGCAGCGCATCTAGTGGTTATGGCCCAAGACTCCACAGGCGAACAACTTAGATGAACCTAGACCGAACCATCGGGAGCATCGTCAAAACTCGAAGCATAAAAACCCATGTTCGGCGGATTTTCATACAATTCTTCTTCTTCCTCTGATCAACATATTTAGCAAGGGTGAGTACATTGGTACTCAGCAAGACTTTTGTGTATGACAAAGAAATTTAAATGCAAGGTTCAACTGGAAGGAAATGATAAGATTTCAAAAGTAAATACCGAAAGTAAATTTAATTGAAAGTTACTAAAATGAAGGTAACTTAAAGTAAGGAATTGCATAAATGAATAAGCACATACATATTCCATAAAAATGAGATATCAAGTCTTGCAACAAGTTAAATAATTAAACAATTAACAAAGTATAATCAAATTCATATTCCACCATTTGCTAAACAAAAGATCTATCATTAAGGAGCTTGAGACCGCAAGCACGGCAATTCGAATGGATTAAGACTCTGCAGCGTTTGTATGCTGTACCCATGGATTGTGAGTGACCGTCTATGGTGTAGCTAGCACCGTGCACTCACGAAGTGTGCACATCGGTATCACACATGACGTTTTCGCTAATCGTTTGTTATTCTTGCCTTCCCTAAATTGTAGTAAAATCCTCTGAACCTGACCACTAACACCCCAGAGGTACAATTTTCCCCTCCTTCATATATGGATAGTTAGGCAGGAAAAGGTACAATTTATTGTGTAAGCAAGCTTTGATCCCACGCGTATAGCAATGGGAGCCCCGACGAATAACCCCACCAAAACGGGAATTATCCGCACATTCTCTACTTCTAGAAGGCAAGGTAACATTCAATTAACTACTTAGCCATGGCCGTCCCATACCAGCGTCCATGGTCGCACGGGAATTTCCTCAAATCAAGTTATAATGTACCGGTCCTTATGCGATGTGACGGGTCTCCATCAATTAACAAAATATCATCATAATCATATAACATAACCCATCATCATCTAAAATTCCCAAAGCATATAAATAAATCCATTAAGAGATATGAATCTGAAATTTATAGATTAGCATGTGCTTAGACATATATACCATTTAACTAGAAATTACTAAGCCACCATTTTATCAAGAGTATATAGTGTGATTCCTAAAGAGTACTTTCCCTAGTACTTCCTATTTACAACTATTCTACAAGTAGAGGTAAATAAGGGGTCATAGTGTTTCCAGTAAAAAGGGTTTATCATATTTTCCCGGCAGAATTTTATTGGAACTATTAATGCATAGTTTATCCCTAATCATCATGCAAATCATTTCATCACAAACATGGGTTCAAAATGATCAAGGGGGTGCTTGCCTTGCTGCTGATCTTGTTCAAACTCTTGGTCATCGTCGTTCGGATCGTCTACACGTTAAAGTGAATAACATCCAAATAAATACAAGTAAAATCCGAATTAAATCCAACTGAAAATGATGCATATTTTTGCATGTATGCATGAAGCATGAATTTAGATGAACCATGCAATTTAAATCACTCAATTCGAATATCGTATCACGATTCCACGCGCGTTCGAAGTTAAATTAATAAATAAATCAAAAGGGGTCAAGTTTGGTCCAAAATTGACTAAATTATTCCTAAACGAATTTCAAAGCTAACATGTCAATCTTTTACAGTATGGCATACTCCTAGGGTTGAAAAGTCCATATTCACCTAGACAAGAATTTTCATTTACTTAATTTCCTAAAGAAAATACTTATGGTGAATGTGACAAGCATATCTATTTAAACAAATTAAGTTTAATATTTTTATTTCCACTAAAACAGTACTATCAGTGGTTTGAGAAGTAAAAAACTAAGTTTTTCATCTATAGTGATTGCATGCATATGTATTAAGTAAACTTAAATAAATTTTCTATAAGAAACATTTGATTTTCTAGAAAATAAAGTAACTCTACAAGTTATTTCTTCTAAATTTTTCCTATGATAAATTTTGAATCTACAGTGGATATAGATTCTGAAAAGTTCAGAAAATAACCTTATTTCATTTATTTTCCATATGCAATTTTTCCTAAGTATTTAATTTTAAACAAGACATAAAGCTAACCTATTTGCTATTATGAAATTTTCCCTAAACACATATGTCATATTTTGCATAAAAAGGAGCCTAAAAACATAAGAAATTTTCCAGCTATTTTTCCTAATTTTTCTCCTACAATTTTTCTATCTATTAAGAGCTAAAAACGGTTAATCAATTTCTGGCCAATCAAGCAATGACAAGTGGCAGCTTAGGAGTGATTCCATTTGAATTAACATGAACACAGTAATCGCGGCGGCTGGACAGCTCGCCGGCGGCGAACTACGGCTCGGCGACGTCGACAACATATACTATTCGGCGCGCAAGGATGAACCCTACACTCCGGTGGTCGCCTCACCGGCGATGGTGCCCTCTAGCGGCGGTGACCTAGGCGGCGCGGCGGCAAGGCTACGGTGAGATGTGGGAATTCAAGCATGGCGACATGTTTGTGCGATGCATATAGCATCTATGGGCTCCCAGGAAGATCACCGATCAGCTGGCGAGGATAGAGATGGCTGGAGATGATGACGTTGACGACGGCGGCGGCAGAACAGGGGAGAACTCAACAAGATGATCCTTCCGCCTAGAAAGGGAGAAAACGGTCAAGGGGGTGAGAATCAGCATCACACAGAGATGCTAAAAGCACTTGAACTCGACGTGGAGCTCACCGGAGAAGCTTGAATTCCGGCGATGGCGGTGGCGGCTGATTTTGGGAATTTTCTGAAATTAGGGCGAGGTGGAGCTTATCTTTGGCCAAAACTGGTCCTAGAGGACCGAGTGGGGCGGAGGAAGTGAATTGTGGGCGCGGCTGGTGGTTTTGTTCCTCGGAGAGGCGGTTCCGCGGTGGGGACGCGCTGGTACGCTCTGTGGCCTTGATGGCGAATGGGGAATGGAGGAGGAAGGGAGGCTACGGATCGCAGGCGTGTGCACGAGAAGCTGCGCGAGACTCCGTGGCGTGCGTGGCAAGCATCGGCGACGTGCGCCAGTGCAAGAACAGGGAAGAACAGAGGGGCGGTGTCGCGGCGGCTAATGGCAGTGCGCAGCGGGTGGCGTGGAAGCTGCGCGACGATGATTTTTCATCGCTCCGAGGTCAGCGTGAGCACAGGGCGAGGTATGGGCGAGCGGGGTTGCAGGGACACGCTGAGGCGGCACGGGGCGAGGCGGAACGCCGTACCCGACGTCGGCGGAGGTGCGGGCCGGTGCCGGCTGACATGGGCCATGGTGGGCCGTGGCAGGCTGGTCCGCTGGTTTGGCTAATTGGGCCGAGCCTATTTAAGTTTGCTACTGTTTTTCGAATTTTTCAAACAGGCTAAGCGGTTCACGAATTTTCTTCCTAGGAAAATGGTCTCCAAAAACTCTGAAAAATTCACAGAAATTACTACACTGTGAACTGCACCTATGGTGAATTTTTGGGAATTTTTGGTCGAGCCAATTTCCTACGAAAAATCGGGGAAGTTCCTATATGCATATGAATGCCATGCATGCATGATTTCAAAAATTCAAATGAACTCAAATTCGAAATTCAAGCTTAGCTCAACTTCATTTAGGGTTTAATCACATTGTTTTTAGGCCTCTAATTTTTGGGATGTGACACCGTGCGAGGACCATTAGATCCAGGCGAGGGAGGCCTTGGCTCATTTCTTTGGTCGTGGTCGCAAGGCTATCTGGTCACATGCATCTCCGTCGCTTCACTGACTCATCTTCTTTTGGTCGGTGGATGATTTGGAAGGCTTCATTTCTAAACATTTCAATTGGTTGCTCTGATCATGCAAGTCCTGGAAATATTCTTAATAGGCTTTCTCGTGGGTTGTGAAGCTGTGACGGTTTATCTCGTGAGGCAGAAGGTGGACTCCCCTATTTTTGTTCTAAGTAACGAGCGGTGGGGATGATCAAGAGGTCTCCGTTGAGGATTCTTCCCACCCGAAGCCGTGACTTACAAGGAACGTGGTTTGGGTTTTCACCTGTTGAATATCCTTTTGAAGGAACACTTGAGTTTCATGGCTGCTTAGGTGAGCCTTATCACAAACAATGAATTGTTTGAGCTGAAGGCTATAGTCGCGCAGAAGGGTGCCCAAAGTTCTTCACCTAGGTTCCCACTCTTTGTCAGCTTCGTCGAGTGGTGGCTTGGAAGGATAGCAACAAGAGGGTCTTCGATCTCTATGTCCTTCAATCGGTCGCTCTAGTTCAGGAAATCATCGACGGAACCAGCCTTTGGGCGATGGCGGGTTTATCCAAGTTTCGAAAGCTTCTTCTGTCTCGACGCACTTCTTTTTGTCGATTAGTGGCTTAGGTCGCATAAAAGAGTACCTTAGGTTGCGGAAGCTGCTCCTCCCTAGACAGGCCTAATTATTGTTCTTTGTTTCTTTTTACTTTTGGTTGGGAGCCTGTTCCCTTTTTAGCTCTGGTTAGTGGGTCTGTGGTGCCTTACTATATGTATCATTTGTTTGTATATACTTCGTGGTTGGATTTTGCCGAGTCCCCTAGGGGGCTTAGCTCTGACCACGCAGTAACAACTTTCTTCTTCTTCTTAATGAAATACGTGCTCCGCACGTTCTAAAAAAAAAAGTCTTGCTGACGTGAGAACATATATAGGAATGATCTATGATTTGCGTGTGGGTCCATTGATTGGAATGAGTTAAAACCACCAAAAAGAACTATGTCGTGTTCTAAAGGTCAGCCAAGGTTAGGAGCTTCAAAATTATCGTCATGATCCATGAACTACCAAGTCTGAAAAAAATGAACTTGCAACAAAAGATCATTGTTTGACTAACATTCTTCAGTAAACAATGCTATAGGCTGCGCCATAATTTGGCCTCCAAAGCGATTCTTGTAGCAATGCAGCAGCCTCATAGAACCACTGGGCCTAGACTAAAATGGGCCAGAGCCCACCATTTCACTCAGACCAACGGCACGACGCCGGCGGCGCGAACCGGCGGCCGCAGTCGCTGTGCCCCGCCGCGCAGACCATTGCCCTTCCAGCTTGCCTCTTTCCGACGTGTGGCTTTTGTTGCCCTGCGACCGGTAATCACTGTCGCGGGGGATTGGAGCCGTTTAGTGGAGAACAAGTCAATCAACATCTCAGTGGGCATGCAATTAGAGGAGAGCAGAGAGCACTAGAGAACCCCGTCGATCGGTTGATGGAGGATGCATCGTGCCACGGCCGCAATGTCCAGCACCATGGAAACCCGACGATCTCTCTGCTCCACGACGGAAAATCAAGATTACGCTCTCTGTAATGCTGTCCGCGCGGAGGAAACAGAGGATTGGATATCTGGATGGTGCTTGGGCTTCCGTGGGGGGATGGGTGTCATAGGGATGCGAGATTCCAGACAGGAGGGAAGGCGGAGGATGCGTGTGATGCGGATTTAAGATTCCAGTCGGGAAGAATGCGGGGAGCACGTCAGCGAGTCGGCGACGGCCGCCGGCGGACTGGCCGGGAGGGTATGTTACCCCGATACCGGTACCGGTACGCGATACGGGGATACCGTATTTTTTCAAAAACACCGATATACCTGTATATTTATATTTTTTTTCTATGTATATATATAGTATTATAATTTTTTGCTTAAAGCTAAATGCAATTATCTAGAAGGTTGAGTATAATGTATCCATATGCAATCATCTTTTAGTCTCGCTTCTACTTCTCCCTTCTAGCATCACAAACCCAGCAACTAGCTATTTGTAACTAGTGAGCAGAAAGAATTCTAGATTTGTAGTAACGATGTCGTCCTTACGTAAGGATAATTAGGAGAATAGGATCAGGGGTCATGTTATTGGTGGAAAGAGTGCTTTTATGAGTCTCGAATGAGGGTTGGGTCAGGGCTGGAGGTATTCAGAAAGAATCAGCGATGTGTTAAAATATCAAAACTATTTCAATTATTTAAAAATCATAAATATATACAATACGCGTCCGACATGTATCGGTAAAGTATCGTTGTCTAATACGTATCAGAGGAGTATCGGTATCCGATACGTGAACGTTCAGAAGTATCCGTGCTTCGTATGCAATATTTGGATCGCGATTAATAGTCGTAATCCAAATCAGAGTTCTATATATAAATAATTTGAATCGCGATTATTATTCGCGATCCAAAACAGGGACCCGTATGTAAAATTTTCTGGTCATCGACACGGCAGCCGGCCAGGCGCGTCGCCGCCGGCGGCTGCCCGCTAGTCCCGTCGCCATCCTGTTGGGTGTGATTTGTAATATATGCCAAGGACTAAAATGTAAAAGGGCAAGAGAGAGAATGAAGTAGAGGAAGAATCGGGAGAGGAGAACAGAACAGTTTTCTTCTTCCCCATCCTGTTTCGTATCCATGGCTCCATTCCCTCTCAATTCTAATCTCCAAAATCCATCTAAATCCACCGATTAAACCACAAAATGGTATCAGAGCCGGCGAATCCGGTGTGATCTCCGATCGATCTCGGTGTTATTTGGGAGTGGCTGTGCCGGTTCTTTGGATTTGATACCTGGTGTTTAGAGGGAGCCGTCGCCTCCCTCGATCTGGAGCTTTTCTGGTTCTGCATGGTGGAGCTGGTTCTTGTCGCTGTTGTGCTCTGCTTTACGAGCTCGTATTGCTCGATTGTGGCCGGCCCGTACTTATCTCCACTTGTCTACAAGCTACTGCATCGCATCTCTCAAAAAGGCCAGCAATCTGAGACCTTTGTTTGGTAACTAGCACTCTGCTCCATACCGAAATTTCTTGAGCCTAATCCCGTGAAATTATCTGGGCCGGAAAATTATATTAGTTGGGCTCGTCATGCTCGACTTATATTGAGTTCACATGACTACGAGAGTTTGTTCACTGGTGGTGAGAATACTGCCACTTGTACAAAGCAAACTAATGACAAAATTCTTGTGTGGTTATTGGGGAGTATGGAACCGACAGTCCGTGAACAAGTTGAAACCATGACTACAGTTGCAGAAGTATGGGCTGCATTGGAAAATCAATTTTCTGGGAAGTCTAATAAAATGCAAGCTACTAGAATTATGCATGAGCTGACCCATCTGAAGCAAGGCACAATGTCAGTGACTGAGTATGCCAACAAGGTGAGAAGGCTGTACAGAGATTTACATTATTATCACCCATTTGAGCCGGTTGATAAGAAAGATATTGCTATCCATCATACTTGGTTTCAGTCATTTGTGAGCAAGCTTTTTCTTGATGGGTTAAATCAGGAATTTGATCTTCGCCGTCAGCTTATTTTCTCATTGCCAGAATGGCCTAGTCTTGATGATATAGTTTCAAGAATCACTGAAGAAGAAACTAGGAGAGCTCAGCCCAAAAATGATGATCACATGGGAGTTGATGTGCAGGCTGCTCTATCTATGAAAAATAATCGCACAACTAATTTTCAAAGAAGCCAAGGCAAGAAAAAATTTAAATGTGATCATTGTGGTCTTGACGGGCACACCATTGAGAGATGCTTTAAGAAACATGGCTATCCACCTGGATGGAAGAAGGAGATATCTCAGCTAGGGGGAGCAAAAGGTAGCAAGTGGAGTCAAGCAAATCATGTTGAACCTGAAGGGGGGCTTCCAGTAGTAGATGTACAAGCTCTTGAGGAGTACAAATCCAAACTCAAACTCTCAGAAGGTCCATCTTCCACCCAAGGTTCCTCTGCAGCTGATTCTAATTTCCTTACAGCAACCCAAGGTATGCTACCCCATCAAGCACATGCATCCACAACCCAAACTAAATCATGGATCATAGACTCAGGGGCCACAAATCATATGACTGGAGCATCTAACCTTTTTACTTCTTATACACCTTGTTCAGGTAAGGATAAGGTACGTGTAGCTGATGGATCCATGGCTCCTATTACTGGACGTGGATCTGTCCGGTGCACCAAAACCTTGTCTTTATCTTCGGTTTTACATGTCCCTAACTTTCCAGTCAATCTTTTATCCGTTAGCTCTATTACAAAGTCCCTCAATTGTAGAGGTTGGTTTGATCCCTCTCGTTGTACCTTTCAGGAGCTAAGGTCAGGGAGAATTCTTGGGACTGGGACTGTGCATAATGGACTCTATTACCTTGATGAAGGAAGTGATGAGGTTGCTCTCGCTGCCAAGATGTCTCCATGTCAGGAATTGTTGCTGCTTCATCGCAGGCTTGGGCACCCCTCTTTTGTTACTATGTCTCGTGTTTATCCTTCTCTTTTTAATGCATGTCCTCGGGAGTTCCTTGTATGTGATGCTTGTGAGTTTGCTAAACATACAAGAGTTCCCTATCCTAGTTTAGGTTTGAGAAGTAACAAACCATTTGATATTATCCATTCTGATGTTTGGGGACCGTGTGAGGTGAATTCTGTTTTTGGACACAAATGGTTTGTGACTTTCATTGATGGTTTCAGTCGTTATACTTGGCTTTATCTATTGAGACGCAAAAGTGATGTTTTTGTGGTTTTTAAAGATTTGTGTGCTCTTATCAAGAATAAGTTTGGTGATACCGTTAAAGTTTTGCGTTCTGACAATGGTACGGAGTATGTTAATCAGGAGTTTGATCAATTTCTTGCTACGAGTGGCATTGAGCATCAAACAACCTGTGTTAACACTCCTGAACAAAATGGTGTTGCAGAACGTAAAAATAGATATCTGCTTGAAGTTGCTAGATCTTTGATGTTCACTATGAATGTTCCTAAGTTTCTCTGGGGAGAGGCGATAAAAACTGCTGCATATTTAATAAATCGCATGCCTCTTCGTGTTCTTGATAACAAGTCCCCTGCTCAACTGCTTTTGAAATCAAATGATTTTGTTGTTTCTCCCAAAGTTTTTGGTTGTGTGTGCTTTGTTCATGACTACCGAAACAATGCTAGTAAACTCGATCCTCGTTCTGTTAAATGTGTGTTTATGGGATATTCTCCTACTCAAAAGGGCTACAGATGTTGGTGTCCATCTGAACGTCGTTTCTTTGTGAGCATGGATGTCACATTTCGAGAATGTGAACCTTACTATGGCCCAACCAATGATACTGGAATTACTCTATCCCCACCTGAAGTGCAACAAGAAGGGGAGAGTTGCAGTGGAGGTAATCCTGTGGGCACTGTTCTTGTTCCTACTTCTGGTGTTTCTCATAGCAATGGCTCTAATTCAAGTGAGGGGGAGAATATCAACCGAGACAGAGGTGGTAGTTTTTCCAGCCATGGAGACACTCATGGTAGTCCGCCTCCTCAAGGCATGGAGTTCCATATGCATGAGGACCCAGGTACCAGCTCTCAATCTCTTAGTCCTGTAGCTCCGTCTAGTGTACTTGAGGAAGGTGATAATCAATTGTCTACTCAATCTCCTCTTGCAAATAACTTACCTATTGCCTTGAGAAAACCCACGAGAACCACTGATGTTCCAGCACGTCTTAAAGACTGCGTTTGGTACAAACATGATATTGCCAACTTTGTCACCTACAAAAATTGTAGCCCATCCTTTAAGAGTTTCATTGCCTCTCTTGATTCTGTATGCATTCCTACTAACTGGAAATCAGCTAAAGAGGATCCTAGGTGGAGAGAAGCTATGCTGGACGAGATGAGAGCTTTGGAGAAGAATAAAACTTGGGAGCTTGTGAATCTACCACATGGTAAGCAACCTGTAGGGTGTAAATGGGTTTTCACAATTAAGTATACACCAGAGGGTAAGGTGGATAGATATAAAGCTCGCCTAGTTGCTAAAGGCTATACCCAAACTTATGGGATAGATTATGATGAGACATTCGCGCCAGTGGCCAAGATGAATTCGGTGAGAACACTTATATCATGCGCAGTTAATTTGGATTGGAATATCTATCAGATGGATGTGAAAAATGCATTTCTCCATGGTGATCTTAATGAAGAGGTATACATGCATATTCCTCCAGGATTTGAAACCAAACAAACTAGTGGTAAGGTGCTTCGCTTGCACCGATCTTTGTATGGCTTGAAGCAATCACCACGGGCTTGGTTTGATCGTTTCAGACAATCCATGCTTAAAAGAGGCTACCTTCAAAGCAATGCTGACCATACAATCTTCTACAAGCATGCTGAAAATAAAGTGGCAATTTTAATTGTGTATGTTGATGATATCGTGATTACTGGAGACGATTCAGGTGAGATTTCAACCTTGAAAAAGTATCTTGCACAAGAATTCGAAGTTAAAGATTTGGAGCAATTGAGATATTTTCTTGGTATTGAAATTTCTCGTGGTCCCAAGGGTATTTTTCTATCTCAAAGAAAATATGTTATGGATCTGTTAAAGGAAACTGGAATGCTTGGATGTCGACCGGCAGCCACGCCTATTGATCAAAATCATCATTTGAGCAAAGGTGGAGGGACCTCCGTGAATAGGGAAAGTTACCAAAGACTGGTAGGGCGGCTTATTTATCTCTCTCATACTCGACTTGATATTGCATTTGCAGTAAGCTTGGTAAGTCAATATATGCATGATCCTAAATCATCTCATATGAATGCTGTGTATCGGATCTTGAGATATCTAAAAGGTTGCCCTGGGAAAGGCCTCTTATATACTCGCCAAGGAGACTTGCAAGTTGAATGTTACACTGATGCTGATTGGGCTGGTTCGGTGGATGATAGACGATCAACATCTGATTATTGTACCTTTGTTGGTGGTAACCTGGTTTCATGGCGGAGTAAAAAACAAGGTGTTGTGGCTAGATCTACTGCAGAAGCTGAGTTTCGTTCGATGACCCATGGTATTTGTGAATTATTATGGTTGCAAATCTTGCTAACGGAACTGAAATTGTTTAAGAGGAAGCCGCTGATGTTGTATTGCGATAATAAAGCTGCTATTGATATAGCAAATAATCCTATCAAACATGATCGAACCAAGCACATTGAGATTGATCGCCACTTTATTAAGGAGAAGTTAGATAGAGGGATAATTTGTATTCCTTATGTAAGCTCCACTAGTCAGGTGGCTGATGTTCTCACAAAAGGACTGCCAGAGAAGTCCTTCTCTATAGTTTGTAGCAAGATGGGTCTATACGACGTCTTTGCCCCATCTTGAAGGGGAGTGTTGAGTGTGATTTGTAATATATGCCAAGGACTAAAATGTAAAAGGGCAAGAGAGAGAATGAAGTAGAGGAAGAATCGGGAGAGGAGAACAGAACAGTTTTCTTCTTCCCCATCCTGTTTCGCATCCATGGCTCCATTCCCTCTCAATTCTAATCTCCAAAATCCATCTAAATCCACCGATTAAACCACAAAAGTATTGTGAGCCTCCGTCGCGTTCGCGCGCCGATCCACCTCCTCAGGATTCCCCCGTGAGCCACCCACGGGTCTAGCTCCGGCGGAGATTGTGTTCCCAGAGCGGCGGCGGCGCGTCGGGAGGGTGGTGTTCAGACTTCAGAGGCGGAGAGGGTGGTCCTCATAGCGGCTGCTTGATGGGCGAAGTATGCAATGGCGTAGGCTGGGTGTTTTCCCGTCCCTAGATCCAGTATTTACACAGCGGACTGGGGTGGCGGCTACCTATTTCTGCTCCTCTTCTTCAGTGTCCACATCCGATCCGACCACAGCAACCGCCGTCGTCACTTTTGGCGAAGCCTTCTACAGCTCTTGCATTTGGCTGCGGGTGCACCAACAGCCGAGCACTGCCGCGGGGCCTCGCGCCTCGGCCGATCGCCGGCTCGTCACGACCTCGCCGGTGTTGTCATACACTACGCCGGATCAGGTGACGACATATGCGAGGTGAGTATGTCGAACTTTCAATTGGATTCATGTTGAAAAGATTGACACTTGAAGGCATTTGGAGCACAAGCACGCCATGTTCAAGAACACTCCCCCCTTTGAACTCCATTTTGTCCTTCAAATCCCGATCACCTTTACAAAATTTGCAGTACAAATGACGAATCAGACATGGACGCGCTTCCGAAATGGTCATCATCAAGAGTGCCGATGCTGCTGTTGCCACTCGAGGATTGCCGAGCGGAGCGCCCTGTTCGGGGTCAGCTCGCAGTGCGTGAGCTTGAGGTTCGTCATCGGTGACGTGTCGTGTCCTCTGTGGAGCCATCCCCTGATTTCTTCTCCCTCATAGGTAAACCCATCTGCTGCAATGTGTGGATCGTTCATCATCTCCTGTTAACCATTAATGACATGAAATTACTATACAATCTTGTACTCACTCCGGTCAGCTTTAATCAATGTTTCGTTGCCTGAAACGTCAATTAATCAAGACCGGATGTAGTACTAGTAAAGTTAGCAAACTAGTGATGCATTGCATTTTTCGTATCAAGTAAAAATTCACCTGAGAGATTGGGCATACGAAATACGAAGGTGGGGTAGTGCCATCTGCCTCAGATGCTGATGACAGGCAGCTCTGAAGACGCAACTCTTCAGCTTCAGCTAATGCAGCGTCTAGCTTTTGCTGCAGCCCCTTTTTGTCTGCTTGAACCATTTCAATAAAGCGCTTACTCATTGCCAGCCGCTCTTTGTGATATTTTCTAGCGGACTCTATTTCTGTTATCCGTCGCTTGAGCTCTTGCTGCTGCTTCTCATTGTCTGCTTGAAGCATTTGGGCATGGAACTTGCTCGCTGCCAGCTCCTCGTCGCGATATTTTCTAGCAGACTCCATTTCTGCTATGCGCCGGTTCAGCTCTTGCCGGAGCTTCTCAAGAGAGTGCTTTCTCTTCTCTGCGTCTGCTTGAATCATTTCGACGTGGAACTTGCTTGCCGCCAGCTCCTTTTCGTAATCTTTTCTAGCAGACTCCATTTCTATTGTGCATCGCTTCAGCTCTTGCTGGAGCTTCTCATTGTCCGCTTGAAGCCTTTCAAGAAAGTGCTTGCTCATTGCCAGCTCCTCTTTGTGGTATTTTCTAGCAGACTCCATTTCTGTTACACGCTGCTTCAGCTCTTGCACATCATCTAGTTGGTCGTAAATCATTTCAAACCGTCTTATCATTTCTCTAACTTCTTTTCTATCCCTCAGGTATGATTCCTCGACTGCTTGCCGCTGCCACATCTCATGTTGATGCAACATTTTCCACTCCCCGACCTGTATGGTACTGAGTTTATCTCTCATTTGCAGATGAACACGCTTTGCAATATGATTATTAAATTCTTCTTCAAACAAATATTTACCATTTGAAGAGCAGAAACTAGATCTCTTTCGGCTTTTTGGCGTTTTGTCGATTCCTCATATGCCTTTTCCCTAAAGTGCTGAACTTCGCGAAGACCCTCGTTAATCAGTAATGACACCTTTGGAGAAGTATTTCTTTGCTGAGCTTCACGAAGACCCTCTTCAATCGGTAACGGCAGCATTGGAAAAGTTTTTCTATCTCCTTCCCTATCACAGTTGGCACATGAGATTAAAGAAGTTTGATCTTCTTTTGAATGTACTTCATCATTATTAATAATTTTAAAAGGCTGAAAAAATTAAGTGTCTATATCCAGCTACTGGCCAACTTGGCATAATCTCACCTTGTACATATTAGATGTCCTTTGCAAGTAAACCACACCTTGCATGATTTGCTCGCTACCTTCACCAGTCTATATGCTTTCTTGGACCAATTGAGATTCCAGGAGAGTAAAGCTCTGGGGACACGATCACCATCCACAAACTAACAATGTCACTCCCTTTCAATGTAATGTTGTGTCAAGAATACGAATTTGAATGTCAAATTCTTCTGGTGTGCACACACACACGGTAACATCTGTAAATTACTTATAACTAGTATGTCCATGCTATTTTATCTTGACCATTACTAAGAATTTATCTGGTGTGCATACAAAGACAATATCTCTCTATTACAATATAGTTGCTAGTTTTTGCCATCAAAGCTAAAATAAACTAATATTAACTAGCATAATGCTCAAGTATTTGTGCGGCCATCCTTTAAACAGTAAGATGTATTATAAGTTTGCGCATAAAATTTTCAACTCTTTCAAGAGGAAAAATGATAAGTATGGTGCTCATAGAGAGCACAAATGTTACCGTGTAGACCATCCTAACATATACAATAATTTCAAGACTTTTTTACTGGCGATATCCCTGTAGTTACATCCTAAGAGTGGAAAACGTCTACGAAATATGTAGTTTGCATACAGCCTTCGCCTAATTACTGCTTTACGATGAAACTGCTGTTTGCTCGTGCTGAGGGTGTGATCTAAAGTGAATATCACTCTTTTATTTCAAGTTTGTAACAGGTGGGATAAAAAAGGTATGCAATGTCACTTTAGGATGTTTTGCAGTTCAACAGGCAAAGCATTCCATGATAGACTTGTCCATACTCTGAGTAGCGTTCATCCGCTGCTGCTCCCATTACAAGCTTCGTGATGCCATGAAGAGTAATAAGCTCCTCAAGCCCCTTGGAAACATCTTCCTTTTCAATAGTTACTTTGGAACATCGAGCTGCAAAAACACAATTATAGAAGAAAAAAAAGTTGTTATAGTGTTTCTCAGGTTCTCCTTTTTGGATGTGTTACCTGGTTGTTCAGATGATTCATTATTTTTTTCATGCTGAGGAATAAATTACAAGGTGAGTGATTGCACCTTCCGTCTTGTGCATATCATGACATATTCATCTAGTTTCGCCTCTGCCTTTGCCCGCTCCTTTTTTCGATAGGCGTCGACCACTTGTGGATTCATCATGTAGCAATGAACTTCTCCCCCCACTGAAACAACAGAGGGTAATTTGTTCAGAAGTGATGAAATTAAAAGGAAAAGGAAAAAGTTATCTTGAAGCAGTAGATGGAGAGGAATTTGTACCTCATTACCTTTTTTGGGGGGGTCATTATCTATTTTTTAGCTGGACAGGGATTAGGCATAATCCTCTTGGACTGGGAACGGAAAAGGAATTTAATTCTCTTAAAAATTCTAGTGGATTAAGGGAATGATCGTAGAAATTTGAGGGTTTTTTTTTTTTTTGAGGGCTCGTAGAAATTTGAGTTGATCATTGTCTTATGCAGCAACATGGAAAACCAGGAAATTATGGTACTAGCTCAATTGCTCAAAAGATCCACAAGCCTGATTTGTATTTGACGAAATTCCCGTGAAGTTTGCAGTCTCACTTGAGGATTCACACGACACAAAGTGAAGTCACCAGAGAGATTCGGAAGAGAGGGAGACATCGAGAGCGTGTCGATGGTTACTTACTCACGGGGATGGTCTGAGCGGGACAGTGGACATGAGCTATCACGATCTTGGTGTCCTCGTTAACCAGGTTCTGCAGCGTCCACAGCAACGTGCTCCTCCCGTGCTCCTCGTCGACGGCGACGTACACCTTGTCCTCCAAAGCAGGGCTCCCCGGCGTATGAACCCCACCAGCGGCACGCTCCATTGCAGCTGCTGTGAGCAAGGAGACAGGTGAGCTGGAGAGGATAGGCGACTCCACGCACTTTGGGAATTGCCAATCGCTTTCCTTCAATGATGCAACTCTTTGCGCGCTCGCCGGAGTAGTAGAGAAGACTTGAGCAAAGGAAGTCAATTGCAATGCGCTCATTCAGTCTGGTCTCCACAAAACGCATTTAGAATTTCATTTTAGTTTCGTACAGTACTGGTAAACTCCTACCTGCCAGATAAAAAAACTGAAGTGAAACTGATGTTGAATCGAGAAAAAGATCTGTGCTGAGGTAACAGTTAGCGACCCGATACGGTTGAAGAATCAGACATGCATGGCGCTGCACACGATTCCAGAGTGACCATCATGTCGAGTGCTGCCGCCGTTGCCGGTCGAGGATCGCTTCCATATTCGGGGTCTGCTGGTGGTGCGCGAGCTTCATTTCGTCATCGGCGTTCCCGCTGTCGAACCACTCACCGATCGAGCGCAATCGAGGTATTCATGCCATGCCGTTCCCTCTGCGTGGTACACATGCCGTCGTTCCGGCCCCGCTCGCAGCAGCGGTCGTCGCTGCTGCTGTGGCTGACTGAGTGATTGGGTCTGAGAACCAAACACGAACCAGTAGATTACCCCCATGGACCGGGTTGCTCGAGATGCATCGTATCACGGCCGCCATGTCCAGCGTGTGAGCTCAATCGCGCTGCTCGATGGTGGCGAATCTCCCTGTAATCCGTTCCGTGCTGACGGGTCAGGGGATTGGATACCTGGTTATGATGGGATCTGAGATTCCAGCCGGGAGGGAAAGCGGGGGAGGACGCCGGCGACGGCGGACGGCCGGGAGATGGCGCCGAGTCAGAGCAAAAGCAGGGGCCAGTTTGAAAATAATATGAGTGAAAAAGGACCAATTTGTAAATAATCCGGATCGTGATTAATAGTCGCGATCCAAAATAGGGTCTTCGTTGAAAATATGTGGATCGCGATCATTGGTCGCGGTCCAAAATAGGGGGCCGTTTGTAAAAGTTTCTGGCCAGCGACCCCGCTGCCGGCCAGCCGCGCCGGCGGCGGCGGGTGCCCCCTAGTTCCGTCGCCACGCTCCTTGCGAGCCCCCGCGTATTCGCGCTCTGATCCCCCCTCCTTCTGCTGCCGTTCCGATCCACTCACGGCCCTCACTCTGCCGGAAATGCTCCCGCCGCGGCGGCGGCGCATCGGGAGCCCGGTGTCCAGAGGCGGCGAGGGATAATAGCGGTGTCGTCACACACTGTGCCGAATCAGGCGACGACATATGAGCGGTGAGTATGTCGAACTTTCAATCTGAGTCAATCGAAAAGATTTGCACTTGAAGGCTTGAAGCCCAAGCGCGCCATGTTCAAGAACACCAAAATTCACCCCCTCCCCCCTCTTATTTTTGTTTTCATGTTTGAACACCTTTTTGTCTTCAAATCCCAATCGTATTTACACGATTTACAGTTGAAATGAAGGATCAGAGTCAGATATGGATGCCCTGCACGCGCGCTTCAGAAATTGTCATCTTCACGAGTGCCGTTGCTGCTGTTGCCACTCGAGGATGGCCGAGCGGAGCGCCCTGTTGGGCGTCAGCTCGCAGTGCGCGAGCTTGAGGTTGGTCATGGGCGACGTGTCGTGCCCGCTGTCGAACCACCCCCTGACCGCCTCGGCCTCGTACGTGAACCCGTCCGCGGCGACGTGTGGGTCGCTCATCACCTCCTGGAAGATTGGGCACACGAAGTAGGACGGCGCGTGGGCGTCATCCGGCGACGCATTGAGCGCCGGCGGCGGCCGCCCGGCGGTGAGCGAGGCGGCCTTCATTATTGGCTCCACCACCTTCCACACCTCCCCGGCAAGCTCCGGCCGGCGCCGCCGGCTCATCTCCGCGCACCGCAGGCCGATGTGCGCGAGCTGGTTGGCCTGCACGAACGGCCAGTCCCCCGCGGCGGGGTCGAGGACGGCGTGCAGCTCCCCCCTCTCCATCGCGTCCTCCACCACCTCGGCGATGTTCTGCGGCGGCCGTCCCGTCAGGAGCCGCAGGATGATGATGCCGAGCGAGAACACGTCGGACCGTGGCGTGAGCTCGCCGGTGGTGAGGAACTCCGGGTCCATGTACGCGTAGGTCCCCTTGGGGTTGGTCGTCCGGTACGGACGCGTCGTGGTGGTGGTGGACTGGATCAGGAGCTGGCAGATGCCGAAGTCGCCCAGCTTGCTGACGAGGTTGGCGTCGAGGAGGATGTTGGCCGGCTTCAGGTCGCCGTGCACCACCGGGTGCGGCTTGTTCGAGTGCAGGAAGATCAGGGCCGAGCACATCTCGAAGATGATCTTGGTGCGCACCTGCCATGTCAGCGGCGCCGTGTTGTTGGTGCACGCCAGCCTGTCCTCCAGGCTCCCATTGGGGAGGAACTCATACACCAGGCCGAATGCCTCCCGGCACGCGCCGATCAGTGTGACGAGGTTTGGATGCCGGACTCTGCTGAGGACAGCAACCTGCAACAATGGCGTCACTGTCAGTTCAGACATGAATTCCTACAGGATTATATGTGAAATGAGGCAATGATCTGATCAATTGCATCACCTCTTGGTTGAATTCTGATTGCCCTTGTAGGCTCTCTGGATTAAGCAACTTTATAGCTACGGTTGTGTTACGGAGAAAGCCTTTGTACACGCTCCCGAATCCCCCCTCGCCGATCTTGAGTGTTTCATTAAAGCCTTGTGTCGCTTGTTCAAGCTCAAAGGAAGAGAACTCAGTGTTTAGTGCCTCGGCTTGCAATGACATTGAAATTTTCCTGTCATTCTCCTGGCGCAAGCCTTCAGCTTCAGCTACCGCAGCGTCTCGTTCTTGCTGGAGCTTCTCATTGTTTGCTTGCAGCATTTGAACAAGGTATTTGTTCGCCGCCATTTTCTCTTCGTGATCTTTGATAACTGACTTCATCTCTGTTATTTGTTGCTCTAGGACGAATTTCTGCTCCTTTATGTCATGCAACTCATTGGATATTGCATCATGCTGTCTTTCCATTTCTTCAATCTCATGTGCTTGTCTCGTGACGATCTCCTTCATCATTGGTACCTGCCTCATCTCATGCTGGTATAAATTGTCCATCTCTTTTAACTGTAATACAAGAGTAGTGTATGCTGTCTGTTAGCTCACACAACTGGCGATCTAAATAATGGACATCTGGAGCAAATACTTACCTTTTGAAGAGTTGAAATCATGTCTTGTTCGGTTCTCCGGCGTTTGGTCGATTCTTCATATGCTTCTTTCTTTGAGATTTGAGCTTCTCTGAGAGCCTCTGCAAGTCTCTCATATATGTTAGCATCAAAGCCTTGATTCTCCTGCGTGATAACAAAAACTATTTCAATCTCAAGTTAATGCCACATATCAGAGTTTTTCTTAGCTTGTCATCAGAGGATACGTGCCAGCTCATGAGAAGGAGATGAAAAGTTCTCATAATTGGGTTCCTCCATTTGATGCTGCATCGCTGAACCAGAGATAGTGACTGCATCATCATTTCTTGATGGACCGTGCCAGGAGCGCTGCGATCTCCTCCCAAATTCGTTCCAGGAATCAATAGAAGCCCTTGGTGCTACGTCAGGCATTCCATTGGTATGAAGTTCAAAGGGTTCATATAGCCGAGATGGTGAACCGGTTGCTATTTGATACGGATACCGTGTCGCTTCTGTTCTAGACTTTTCTGGATCATGCCTTGGACTCCCGTTGAAGCTTGACGCCTCACTCTGGGAGTGGTGGGTTCTCACTGATCTTGTTTGGCTAGAAATGCTGCTTGCTGATGATGATGCAACCGTGTGTGCAGGTGATGGATGTATTGCAGGAACAGATGTATTTGCTTCCCTGCAGTTTGTTTAGAGATGATTTTAACATTTTATAGTTTTCTAATGCACTTTAAAATAGCACATTTATACTCGACACCAGTTGACTAGTTACTGAAAACAGAGGGGGCAAAACAGTTTATGGCCTACTTGGCTTAAACCTTACCTGGTGCATATTAGGTGTCCTTTACAAGTAAACCATATCTTGCACGATGGAGCTGCTGCTTCCATCAATCTGAGCGCAGTCTTGGACTTTGGTGTTTTCATTTTTCTACAACATGGGAACACTCAAGTTAGGTCGAACAACAATATTTTCCATATCATTTCTTAATTTCAACACACACTGATATAATAGTGTGTGTATAATAGGAGAAAATAGTGTGTATATATTGATCTTTTTATGATATTTTGCATTTTTATCAGCCACAACAGCATGATAAATACATTGCAATCATCAGGAAGGTAATCCATACTTTGAGTAGTGTTTGTCTGCTGCTGCTCCCATGACAAACTTGGTGACGCCGTGAAGGGCAATTAACTCCTCAAGCCCTTTAGCAACATCATCCTTGTCAATTAATATTTTCTCGCAGCTGACCTATGAAAAGGAAACGATTAGGGAAATATCAGTTAAGATTTGTGATTAATGTAATTTCCTGCTTCTGGAATGCGTTTCCTGGTTGTTTAGGTGGTTAACTGACTAGCACTTATGACATAAGAAAAATGAGTTAGAGACCTTTTTGCTTCTGCACATCAAAACATTCACATCTAGCTTGGCATCTGCCTCTGCTCGCACCGTCTTCCTGTAATCGCTGACCCGTTGTTGATTCACCGTGGTGTAATGAACTTTGGCGCCCACTGAAATGACAAGGAGAATCCTATGAATCTATGATGTCTGAAGTCTGAACTTCAAGAGTCCCTGGAGCAGTAAGAACATCATGGTCGAAATAGTCCAATTGCAAGGTTTGCCAGTTGCTTTCCGCGTGCAGGTATTCTCGGTAGTTCGTCCATTCCATATCAGCGACGACACAAGAAAAACAAATGGAGTGGACAGTCAAAATTTTAACATGGCCTACAAGGGCAGATCCATTTCTTTTGGGCCAGTGAAAATAAGTGCAACATTTCAGATGACATACTAGAATTTTGAAGATTTGGTCTGTTTAGAAGATTCAAAGATACCAGCAATATGAGCATGTGTGATTCGATGTCCTCATTTTATACGGGATCGTCAAAAGCAGGTAACAGATTTCGCCAAAAAGAAAAGGAGAGCAGGTAACAGAAAGGATAGTCAACGTGTTGCAAAACACATCTGTTTGCATGAAAAACTGTTAACTTTAAGAGATGCATGACGGCAGCAGCATCCAAACAATTCCAGCGGTGATGGAGCCTTACTCATGGGGATCATTTGCGCCGGGCAGTGGACGTGGGCGATGACGACCCTGGCGCCATCCTTGGCCAGGTTCTCCAGCGCCCAAAGCAAGGTGCTCTTCCCGTGCCTGACGTCTTCGGGGACGGCCACGAAAACTCTGTCCTCCACTGGCCGCGGGCTCGCCTCCTCAACCTCGCTGCCATCGATGTCCGCGGCGCTGGTCACCGACGTCCGAAAGCTGTACTGCGACGACGTGTCCCACCGGTTGAGCGCGGCGCCGCCGGCGCCATCCATTCTTCAGCCGCGGTTGCCACGGAGACGGTTGCGGTGCAGGAAGTGTTCCATGAGATCTCTTTATCTTGTTCGTTTCTTGTGGCGTATCTTGATTATGCTAGACCTAGCCAAGGTCAACTGCTCAGCCTATTGCTTGGTATTTTCGCTTTTTGCATCACTAGATTCCCATTTGGCTCCATCGATATGGTTAAAAATTCACCACTACCATGAAGGAGTATATTTGTACTAGTATTGTTCGTGAAGCTAACATTTCTCCAATTACACAAGAGAATTTGTGGGGCGTTGAACCGCGTAGAAGGGGCATCGTTATCATCTACGAATGCATATCCAGGTGAGAAAGTGTCGATCATTGTCCTCCAATTGCGGCTGCTACGATTTTATATCGTTAATCGAATAATCATTTTAAGCCAACATCAGTTACGTGACTAAATAAATGATTCTTGAAGTTAGGGAGACATTCTCAGAGTGCGATGACATTGTAATAATATATAGGAGAATAGGAGAGAATATATATCAGAATCTCGTATATGCTGCCTGGTGCAGCGTTGCCATGCCAATCAGGAAAGACTTGGCAATTCCAAAGCGTAGTCGACTGCGATTCTCAAAGAAAAAAAAACATAGTCGACTGCAATTGGCTCATGTTGACTTGGGCAATTCCAAGAAGCTACTCTACGAATTCAGTTGGCGGATTTAGCTGTGCTACATGTTTCTCCAGTTTCGAAGCAAATGTAGCGAAACTGACGGGGTGACGTAGAGACCGAGACACGTTGACTTGGGCATGCCTCTCAAAACGCGCTTGCATTCATCTTGGCTCAGGCAGCTCCTTTCTCCACCAGGCAAGCTTTTGCAGCCTTGCAGATAGTTTCTTGATGACTTTCTGCGCAATTGTGCTCTAGTGACTTTTCGTCGTTCCTTGGTAAATGCTGTTTTTTTATAAGATCTTTATTCTTCTTGCGTTTGGATTGCTTGATGCCATGATCTCCATCCAAAATAACTGTTAGGATCCTTTTTTTTTGGAGAGGAGAGATAGCAGTCATAGCACCGCCTACATTGTTATTGGGTTAGAGCGCTGCTATACGTCCGACTGCGGCGTCCGACGCAAGTCCGACTCACTTGATTCAACCAATCACAGCGATTGTTTTTTCACCAGTGGGTCCAAGCAAAGGAAAACAATGCATTGGTCGGACATGGGTCGGCTGCACCAGTCGGACCTATAGTCATTCTCATTGGGTTATTCCTCTCTGTCTCTGCATGTAGGGCTCGCATATCAGCCGCAAGAAAGAAGAAACCATAAGATAGGTTATAGAAAACGGCATGTGGGGCGCCAAACTAGGCTAAACAACAGAAAGATCGGAGGAAAACAAAAAAATAGTAGGGACCTATTTTGCTCATTAATAGAAATCGTGACAATGTTGGTATCTTAATATTTCATCACATGATTTACACCTTGTGATGATATTTAACAACTTAATTGTTGTTTAGGTATTCATCACAACAAGCGATAGGGCCTTAGCCTAGTGGTTACAAGAGTCTCGATAGCACATCAGGTCCTGAGTTTGACTTCTCGTGGGAACGCGTTGTGCTTTCAGTGGCAGACGACGTTCTCGACGATAGTGAGGCGCCAGTGGTGACTTTGTCAATCTCGATAATTTGTCGATTCTGTCTTCAAATATGCTCATAAAGGTAAGGTTTGTGTACGTACGTTAATAGGGGTGTGTGTTCGTGCTTTATGAGTGTCTAAGTTGTATTGTGTAATTTCACACTTTCCCATTAATTTAGAACTGTTTCGGTGCTATTGGTTGGTGTATAGTAGCTCAACATAATATCAAAGTCAGAGGAGATAAACACTTGGAGGGTCCTCACTTTTTGTTTTGGTCTGGGTTGAAGATCAGCAGATCACCTTGGATGATCAGGTTTGAACAGGTTTTATGTTTGTATTTTTTTTTCTTTTTGAACAATGTTGGGTACAGATATTATGGCGGCAGAACACTATCTATAGCAAACACCATCGAGAGTTACACAATTGATTGGTCATCTGAGATTTTCAATTAAAAGAAAAAACTTGAATGCAATGCTATGTGTAATTTACAGCCTAGAAATATCGAGGGGAGAACGAACTCCTCGCCATCTCAAACTTCGATTCAAATTTTAACGGCTAAGATACCCTATATCATTTGCTTGCTACTCGTACGAAGACGTGCTCCCTAAGTTCTTGAATGAATGGATAAGAGTACAAGGAGGAGAAGAAAAAGATGCTAATCAGCTGGTCATTTCTGGCAATTAACAACTACTAATGATTTATATGTGCACTGCTAGTCGAGTTAATGTCTTTGACGAACTTCTGAGACGACACGAGGATCGGGCTGCGCACCACGTTGTTGCCCGAGATCCACTGGAGCTGCCCCTCGAAGATCCCCGGCTTCATTTTCCCCACCACGCTCCTGATGGTGACCGTGAACGGCTTCACCTGATTCACCTTCTTGAACCTGAGCGTGCCCGGCGTCACCGTCACCGACAGCGTGCTCGGCACCTCGACCTTGGCGACGTACACGGCCTTGCCGCGCCCGACGTTGGTCACGGCGCGGCTGACGTTCACGACGTATGGGTCCTGGTCCAGGAACACCGTGATGGACGGGTAGTTGAGGTCCTTCTGCTCAACGACGGGCATCTGCTTGCACGACACGGGCGGCAACGGGTGGATGATGGAGTTGATCTCGTGGTCGTTGTAACCGAGCCCGCACAGGTACGGGATGTAGTCCGTCGCCGTGAGGTTGTACACGAGCCCCGGGCTGAGCGCCTTCATCGGGTTGACGAACCCGGCGCCGAGCGCGAGCAGGTTGGCGGTGTACCCGCTCTGGTCGGCGATCGGCTTCCGTCCGTGGTCCAGCGTGTCGGCGGTCGTCATCAACGCCGACTTGATCGCCGCCGGCGTCCACGTCGGGTGCGCCTTCTTGATCACTGCGCCGATCCCGCTGATGTGCGGCGTGGCCATGGACGTGCCGGACATGATGTCGAACTTGGTGGCCAGCGCGTTGGGCGGCGTCATGAGCCCCGCCGGCTTGGCGACGCCGGCGATGATGTTCACACCGGGGCCCGTGAGGTCGGGCTTGAGGATCCCCTGGTTCTGCTTGCTCGGCCCCCGCGACGAGAACGGCGCCACGACGGGGGAGTTGCGGTTGCCCAGCACGGTTCCTCTCAGGATCAGCTCGGCCGTCGGGTTGTCGGTGGAGTTCATGTACGCCTTGATCTTCTGCCCGGCCGCGTAGTCCACCTGCGACGCCGGGAGGATGTGCGCCTTGGGTTGGATCACCGAGCCAAATAACTCTATGGTGGTGACGATCATGCCGGCAGCGCCGCCCTTGTGGAGAAGAGCGCCCATCTTGAGGGCCGTCAGTTTGCCACCACCCTCGCAAATGACTATCTTTCCGCCGATGCGTTCTGGTGTCAGGACTGTCTCGTCGGAACATGACCAGTCCTTCATGTCCCAAACCAGCGGCCGCGGCACGCTCAGGAAGTTCTTCGGCTGGAAGAGCGACTCGCCGTCGAGCTCAACCCCATTGCCAAGCTTCACGGTGGCCACGAACCTCCGGTCAGTCGTGGCCGCCGCGACGGTGAGAAGCCACGGCGCCTCGTTGGCGACTGTTGCCGGGTCAGGCCCCATGTTCCCGCCGGCCGCGCTGACGAAGACGCCTTTCATGATGGCCGTGTACCCACCGATCGAGATGGGGTCGTACGCGAAGTCTCCGGCCTCGTCGTCGCCGAGCGAGAGCGACAGCACGTCGACGCCGTCCTCCACGGCGTCGTCCAGCGCCGCCAGGATGTCGTCGCGGTCGCAGCCGATGTCCTGGAAGCAGACCTGGTAAAGCGCGATGTGCGCGCGGGGGGCCATGCCGGCCGCCGTGCCGAGCCCGTTGCCCATGACGTTCGCGCCCGGCACGAACGCGCCGGCCGCCGTGCTCGCCGTGTGCGTGCCGTGGGAGCCCTCGTTGACGGGCAGCACCGGGTCGTCGAACTTCCACTTGGCCGACTCCCGGAACGACCGCGCGCCGATGAGCTTGTTGTTGCACACCGAGCTGTTCAAATCGCACCGGCCCTTCCATTTCGCCGGCGGAGGCGGCATGCCCGTCGCGTCGAACGACGGGTGCCCGGGGCTGATGCCGTCGTCGAGGACGCCGATGATCATCCCCTCGCCCATGTTGCTCGTGTTCCACACGCCGCCGCGGAAGGCGTTGCCCGTGAGCCCCAGCATCCGCGGCGTGTGCGTGGTCATCAGGTGGTACGTCCGCTCCGGCATGGCCGTCACGAACCAGTCCTTCTTCCCCATCTCCGCCAGCTCCTCCTCGGTGACGCGCGCCGCGAAGCCGTTGACGACGTTGCGGTACGAGTAGATGAGGCGATCCATGGCGGACGGGTCGGTGGTGAGCTCCTCCTCCGCCTTGTCGCACACCGACGACAGCAGCGAGGCGTGCCAGCTCGACACGGTCTTGTACACGTTCCGGTCGTACTCGTACGGCGTGCGCACGATGATGAGGTAGTTCTTGTGGACGCCGTGGTCATTGTGCGCGACGGCGGTGATCGCCAGGAGCAAGGGGAGGAGGAGGAGGAAGGCGATGCGGAGGAGGGAGAGAAGCGGCGGCGCTAAGCGCTTTGGATGATCCATTGAAGAACAGCCAAACCGAGGTGAAGAGACTATGGGTTAGCTACATACGATACGTGGAGGTGGAGTATCTCTTTCTCCTAAAAATGGAATGCAACCTTCTGCCTGGAGGATGAAGAAGCTTAATATAGCCATCACGCAAGATTTGAGGTTGCTTGCTTGCGGCCACAAGTTCAATTCTGCGCGTCATTTGAGCTCCCGACGTGCAGTAAATGGAAGAGGATTCTGCACCTCATATTGCTGCACATTTGAGCGCAAACAGCAGCACTATGAATTCTGTTTCTGCCTTCAATGTTACCCGAAACCCAACTCGTGATTCCAAGACACAATACAGAGCGTTCTGGTATACTCCAACATTCAAATCGACTGGTCACATACAGAGCGTATAGTACTTTTGTACTAGTATGTAACAAGGATGATAAATTGATGGCTGATCCATCAAACCTAACCTAAATGACACCAACCTAGGCACGTTGAATTGCTAACATCCTATACTAAATAGTTTCAAGGCTACAAAGTTTGTCAGAACTTAGCCGAGATGGACATTGGACTACGCACGACGTGTTCTTCTGACACCCACGCGAGGTGCGCTTCGCACCGACGCGCTGCCAAGAGCCTTCTCCACGGTGACAGTAAAACTCGCCTTTTCGTTCACCTCGCTGAACAGCAATTCTCCAGGAATCACCGTGACCGATACCCCGTCCGGTGCATCCAACTCCACGCGGTACACCGACAGTAAAACTCGCCTTTTCGTTCAGCTCGGAGAGGATCGGCCAGTACATTATTCGACGGGAGGGAGTACATTAGACGCTCGTAGCAATTTATTCGCATTGCCATCAGCGTCAGCTGCGTCACCTTCCCCTCCCGACGGTTCCGGCGCCCGCCCGCCCGCAGCCAGTTCTCGCGGTCGCGTCTTCTTCCCTGGACTCGACAAAGGGAGCGGGGCCATCAGCGTCACCTTCCCCTCCCGGTTCCGGCAACCGGCCGGCCGGCCGCCCGCCCGCAGCCAGTTCTCGCGGTCACGTCTTCTTCCCTGGACTCGACAACGGGAGCGGTGCCCCCCCCTTACCTTCCGTAGAATCTCCTCTGCCCTAGATTTTTCTCAACGCGGAACTTCTCCGCCTAGCTTCATGGGTCCCGCTCACCCGAAAGTTCTCCACCTCCGCGCAGTTCTCCGCCTCCGCGCCGCAAGAAACTTCTGCCCTTTGCCTCAGGACAGCCGCCGCACGCCAGTCACGCGAAGGTATGTGAAGTCCCCTTCTGTATCTCTTCTCTCTCCGTTGCACCTAGATTTGATGTTTCATCTCCTACAGATGTTCGGTTAGATGCCAAGAACGGTAACTTTTGATTTGATAGGAAGTGCATCGTTGCTAGGAGGGTCGTCTTGGTTCCTGCAGCTCTGCTCATAAAGTTTTGTTGCATCCCTAATATGTTTTTCCTACAGCCCTGATCTCTAATATGTTTGCTGCTCGGCATTAATTTAGTTTAATTTGCACCAAACATGGACACGGGATTACTAGTTGCATAATCTTTATAATTTGTCAGAGTTTGTAGTTCCATAAAATGTTGAAATTATGATGTTTTATGTTTTTGCAGAAACTGATCTATTATATTATTCTGATTATTCAATGTTGACTTAACACTTGACCAGTGATGCTTCGTCAAGTTGTTATTGTGTGTGTGAGGCTTAACAAAGTGGACCATTTCTAATAAAATAATAATCTCTCTTCCAGTAGAAAACTTGAATCTCTGTCAGCCTCGTATTTGGCTCAAGGATGGATGATGCGGGGAGGAAGCGGCGAAGATTGAACGTGCATGGTTTGCTCTTTTCTACTCTTTTTTCTGATATTCACTGCTAGCTTATGAATTATCTGATTGCCAAAGCCTCTACCATGCATGGTTTGTTCCTAGTTGATAATGTTCATGAGCGCAGCACCATTTATAACACAAATCATGCTTTCCTCGGTCGTGATATTTTTAATGAAGTTTGTGGCTAAGTATAAGACATGGAGAAAATGTTTCAGCTAAGTTGACTAGAAACTTTTCCTGATATTGGGTTATGGTGCCATAGCTTGGATTATTCCTTACACCAGATTTTTTCAACACCTATTTAACTGTGTGATATATTTACTAGACATTTATTTTGTATAGGTTTATGGTTTACCTTTCTCTATTTGTTGCATATGCTGAACTAATCACCTGTAGCTTGATATTTACTATTGATTTGCTTTCAATATCCTTTAACAGTTGATGCTTTTATTTGTTTCTTTGGAAATTGTTAGTTCATTTATTTCTTAATACAAGTCGTTTAATGTGCATTATTTGGAACATGTGCATTGTTACCGTTTTGTTTTCTCATAGAAAAGAAATTATCTCACTCGATAACATACAAGAGCATGTAAAGACAGTTACAAGTTCTATTCACCTATGTACATGACATGTATATACTTTTTTTTTATTAGCACTCATCTGCATCAAGACAGTCTTAGAGATGAAAATCATGTGTACCTGCTTAAAATTGCAACACATCCTTTAAGATTTTTTTTTGGATTAACAGACCTATTGACACTTCTCTATTATTGAAATAAAGCGAAGACTTGGATAATAGTTGGGTAATTAAAACATGGCATCTAGCTTTTCTGCTTTCATGTTGCTGCAAAAAGACTTGAACATGATCGATTATTACATATATTTTGATTCTCAACAGTGTTGCTTGTTTGAGCGTTATTGTACGTAAGGTTATCTGGATTTTAAATTGCTTTCCAGACCCTGCAGCATCAATGTGTTTTATATTTGTTATTATCTTAGAACATTAAATTCAGAAAAGACGAAACGATCTTCTTTTGGGCACTCATATGATTTAAAATTTGGAAGACATTAAATATATGCCCCATGAAGGTGCACCATATATTGTTTGCGGATTTTGAGTTCTCCATATTGTTTGCTAAATCATGTATGTGCCCATAAACCTTGTAGAATCTTGCATCTGGGAACACTTCTAAGTGAAAATTTGAACACGCTGCCTTTTTACTGGTTCACAAAAATTGCTATAGGAGTTTCTCAGTTAGCTAAAGCTAAAGTTTATTCGATATGCAGATCTGACTTCTATAGGCAAGGAACTCCTAGATGCTTCCTATACAGGCGACCTAGTTTTGTTTAAAGGTATAATTTTTGTTCTTTTATGTTATGTCTCCTGAAATGATTCAGTTCTTTGTTCATTCATAATTGATATTGTGGTGTTCAGAATTGGCTGCTTTATTGGACAAGGGAAGGGGTTGCCTATCTGTGGCTGTAGATTCGATTAAAGACGAGTCATATGGATTTGGAGTGGTTCATATGGCGGCAGCTGGCGGCAATTTGCAGCTGTTAGAATTCCTTCTATTGGATCTCTCTCTTGTGGCGGATACATCTGATGGCACAGGTATTTCTGCATTGCGTTAAATGCCAGTCTTCTTTATTTTATCTCTAAAGATACAAGATACCTCCTGATGCCTAATAATGAATCATAATCTTTGTTGGGAGAGAACAAGGTTTTCTCACAATTATTATTTTATCAGGCCAAATAAATGTAGTAATCTTTGTTGGGTTACCAAGTTTGTGTATGGTGCTCTTTTTAGGTCACAGTCCGCTGACTTATGCAATTCGTAATGGAAGAACGGATGTCATCCCCTTTGATTCAACATGGTGCTTCGCCAAACCATCAATCTGATGACGGGTTCACTCCTTTCCATTTCGCAGTTTCTGGAGGTAAGGTCCTTTCTAGAGATGTTATAGCCTGGTTGCTGTTCATGCATACGAGTTTAACAATGCAAAACATGATGATACCTGCTTTCCTGTTTAGCGTTCTACTTCAACCGATGATTTCAACAAACTAAAAATAAAATACATTTGTAATACCCATTAGTTTGAAATGCAAATATGTTCAAGGAACTTCTGTTCATAAAATATTTTCCTTGTTACATTTGTTGTCTAGCCTACCTCAACTTGCTTGGGACAAAAGGCTGTGTTGTCTGACCTCTTGCGTATTCTGTTGTTCTTAAGCAGGGCGGCAAGAATCAACTGAAATATTGCTTTCTAGTGGCCTTGTTGATGTTAACCAGTCCTTCGTCAATGGAACATATCTTCATCACGCTGCCTCTGTTGGAAATGATGTAGCATTGAGGCTTCTGGTGGCATATGAAGCAGATGTAACCACTCGCCTTATAAATTTCTTTGCTTGCAGTTTGAATGTCCAAATTGTAACTCTGAGTCTCATTGCATGTGCTTGTCTGATCCCCCCTCCTTTTTTTCTGTACTTCATTCTTGTGTTATCATGTTTTCTTTAAAACTACCACTGTTTAGATGTCTGCAGTCAACTTTCTCTTTCCTTCTTAAAAATCATCTAAACATTCCACTTTCCCATCCTATAATACAATGCATGTGGTGGATTAAGGAGAAGTCCAGTTAATGGCATTCTAACTTTTTCTTCGACCAGGTGAACATCAAAGTTAATGATTTTACACCACTGGCCCTGGCAATTCTTGCCCCCTCCCCAAAATGTGTGAAGTTGTTAGTTGAGGTATGGTGTTACACCAAATCTTGTATTTTTTGTGCTATAATTTGTTGGATTTAGAGCATAATACATTTACAAATTAGGGGTCCATTTTTTGAACTATGATACGTCAGGCATCTCCAATGATTGTGCTAAATTTTGGCAGGCTGGTGCTGTTGTGAAAGATGTACATCTTGTTTCTCATCTAATACAGTCAGCAAACAATGGCCTCAGTGATTTTATGAGGCGCCTGGTGGAGGCTGATGCAAATCTTGACATTCTGTATGATGTAAGGATTTCACAAATAAATTTTGTTATTATTAGTCCTGTGCATGTGCCATGAATGTCTGTTTGCATCTTTTGTATCTGTTCAATGTATTGTACATGCATTCACAATAAACCTTAGACATGGTACACATGATGTGGGATAAGCTAACAATGTATTCTGTTTTTGCAGGAGGATTGCTCGGAAGAAGTACCTATGATACCGTTTCCATCGTGCTCCAGCGTACGTTGCCACCATCTATCACGACTGACCATAGGTTGTTGCGGACAATGTTATTGCTGCCTGCAACACCTTCTGCAGAGCCATCCAAAGGATCACGCTATTGGTTTGCCTAGACTTCTAGGTGCTGTGAATCTTGACATACAGGTACCTGGCTGTGTTCATCCCGCATGCCCCCCTTGGTGGCTGCACAAGGCATTCCGAATGGGTGACCAGATCGTCTACGAGTACCTTTGTTCAGATGAGACTGTGGGGGACCATATGAGTCATTACTATCTGGTTGGTCAGAACGAACCTATAGTCGAGTTTTACGGATCTGTGGAATAGGGGCACGCTAATGAACAGTGTTTTATACCTGTAGACCCTGCTGACTGTAACACTGCTGTATGTTTGATAGATTCTTGTGGCTTGTACATTGCTGCATTTTTCTTGCGGTGTTACCCTATTCTTTGTATGCACTTGTACTGTTGTACATCCTGATAAAGCCGGGTACATGACCAAGTTGTAAAGTAGAGTGACGGATTATATCAACCTTTGTCCTAAATGTAGAAAACAAGTATTATATGTATTTTTTTTTTTGAGGTAACAAGTATTATATGTAGAAAAAGCATTATATGTACTGATTATATCCCTTATTACAATACAAGTTGTGGCGAGATGTGTTAAGCGAATGGATAATTTGCGGATAATTTGCGAACGACGCAGACTCCGCAGATAATATAGGTGCTGGCAAAGCATTCAACCAGTATATGCATGGGATGCTACTTTGAACACTTGTGAGTCCTTTATTGGTTGGAGCTTTCCTCATCTAAAGTAAATTTTAAAAACTTAAGACTAGTTTGACACATGTTGGGTGAAAGTAGAGCACGTTGCAGAAGATTACATCGGAGTATTTCTTAGTTGCAAAAACCCAGTACAACTTTCTCACCCGTCTAATGGCTAACATGTGGGCCACGTTCTTTCATGTTGTAGAGTCTGACATGTGGGTCCATTGCAAGAAAGTTACAGTTTTCTCCAACAAGTGTGAAAATAGTTGTTTGTTCAATGAGCATATAAAAAAAATTGTACTCCAGTTTTCTCCAACTATTGTCAAAATATTTGTAGGTTTTGAAATTTACTCCCCGTCTTACCCCAGTTACAAAATGTCACTAGCTTTGCCGTCGCCCTCCTCCAGACCCTATTCAGGATTTGCCCCCCTTACCAATGCCCTAACATCCATTTGCCCTCCTTCCAAATGGCTTCTAACTTTTACCCTCCTTCCAAATTTTTGATCTAAAATTTGCCCTCTTACCACTTTTATTCCAATTCTGCCCCTACCTTCATCTTCTTCCTCCCGCCGCCGGCCACCGTGCCATGGGCGCCGCCGCGTCCTGCGCCCCGCTCCGAGGAACCCCAGAGTTTCAGAGAGAGCACGAACCGCTCAAGTCCGACGGCGTCGGCACCCTGAAATTAAAGCCAGGTCGGAGCACGAACCGCTCATGCTTTGGACCAGCTTCTCCCGTCGCCGTCTTTCGTGCAGAAATCGAAGCCCAATGGCCCGCACGATATCTCCGGCCTCCTCCCGTCCTCCGGGTAATAAGGCACAGAGCCGCCGACTTGAGCCTCTGCCGGCAAACCATCCATCTCATCCCGCCGCGGCGGCTGGAGCCTCTGCCGGCAAACGACGCGCATCTTGCTCTGTTGTTGTGCCGACTGGAGACCGCCGCTCCTGAACCTCCACCCTCCAGATCGCCCGATGGCCTCCAGTGGCAGACATCCACCGCACCTCGATCCGTGGCTCCGGCCACGGGCGAATGGTCGAGACGAGACGCCCATATGCTCATGCCTGAAGGCTCGGAATGGGGCGCAGGACGCGGCGGCGTCGATGGCGTGGCGGTCGACGACGGGAGGAAGAAGATGAGGGTAGAGGCAGAATCGGGATAAAAATGGCAAGAGGGCAAATTTTAGATCAGAAATCTGGAAAGAGAATAAAAGTTGGAAGCCATTTGAAAGAAGAGCAAATAGATGTTGGCCATTGATAAGGGGGGAAATGCTGAATAGCCCCCCTCCACCACGGGCGCGGATCGTCTGATGTTTTGCCTTTTACTGCAAGCTCTTGCAGTAAAGGCACATCCACCGTCCACTATATCCTACGGTGGTCTTGCCTCTTCTTTCCCTGTCTCGTCCTCTCCAACGGCAACGGAGCTGCGTGGTCAAGCGGCAGCAACAACGGCGAGGGAGCACGTAGAGGCGGCGGCGGCGGCGGCCACGGCGAGCTAGCGTGCGGAAGCGGCGGCCTCGTCTTGGGCCACGGCAAGCAGCGCGCGGCGGAGCCGGCCAAGCTCCAACCAAACAGGAAAGCAAGCTGCCATCTGATGGCTTCTTCTCGCGTCTCGTCTTCTCCCAAGAAAAAAAGAAGTCGACGCCTTCCAAAACAAAGCTAGAACGCCGGAGTCCGTGTCCATCCGCACCCGGCGTGTGGTCGCTAACGTCCGGACGCCCATGCGCGTGCTTTCTCTGGAGGTTGCAGCCGCGCTTGCCCGCTCGCTGGACGCCGCGAGCACGCCCGCCCACGAGCTTGTCGGAGGCCACGGCCACACCCACCCATGACTCGCTCTGCTCTCTCCCCGGCAGGAGGTCAAGAGCTCAATTTTGGGTTCATGCGTGCAGAAGAATTCGATTTGGGCGAGTTGAACTTGTTCCTATGTTAGAGAAATCGATCTGTAGGTTGTAGCACCCTCGTGCAATATGGCCAAGATCGATTTGCCTTGGCCTTGCCATCACGGCGAGAATAACGCATAACGTTCTGCACAAAAGCCTTGAGGTGGGCGAAGCGGGCCTCGGACTTAGCGACGGAGGCCTCGGTGGCGCAGTGAAGGCGGCGCTCCTCGGTGAGCTCGGCGGTGAAGTCGAGCAATTGTTGCTGCTGCGCCTGCGCATCAGGCTGGAGGGAGAGAGAAGACGGGTGAAGGAGGAGGCTGGAGCAACGTCCCTCGTCCGATGCAACGAACGGTAGATGAGGCTACTGCACGCGCTTGCAGTAGACGGCAATAAGTCAGACGATCCGCGCCCACCACCACCATCCGTGGCCTGGCTTGCGGCCGCGGAAACGGAACGCCCCCTTCCTAGCGCCGCCTCGAGGTCTTCGCCGACCGTCCGCCGCCGGTTTTCGCCGCAGCCGCGCCGCTGATAACCGTTTTTCGCCGTCCTCAACAACGCGAGCAGAGCATCTTCCCCCCGTATTGGGAAGACAAAGCTGACCGCCGGGGAAGATCTCTTCCAGCACTAAGATACCCTTCCTATCGTCCCCAGGGTGGCTGCCCCACGGCACTCGTCAAGGTCCGTGAACCTCCTCCCCTTCCCTTTCTCCTCCTAAAATGAATTCGTGCTTGCCTGTGAGTTGAGTTGCCCGTAAGGAACACACACGAATGGAAGTTAGAATTTGTGATTTTAAAATTTTTGGTTGCGAGTTGGAATTGGTCGTGGAATGCATACACATATAACTCGTGGTTTTAAGTATTGTTTGTGGTTGAAACTTCGCAGATATGAAATGTGTTGTGATAGCCCATCATCTCATGCTGATGGTATCGGTTTTCTATTCATTTAATGCCTCGAAACCTAAACAAACTAAAGCAACCCTGGGTATTCTTTTCAAATTTTGTGCCAGAATATAAGGCAAAGTTAAAGATCGGCACCTTTGTAACATTTTTACTCTGAAGACACTTTGAGGCTGATGATTCCAGTATGCTTCTATTCACAATTTCTTTGCTATGCTATATAAGCAACTGATGAACTGTTCCTAACCGGTCCAATAATTTTGGTCTTGTTTGCTTTTGCAAATTACGAAGCTTAATGGTCTACTGTTTTTTTTTTTTTTTTAGAATTTTATGGCAACGCCCCAGTCACTATCACAAGAATAGAGACAATAGCGTTACAGCACATTTTGTTTCGTGTTCAGGCCCTCACTCACTCTCCCAATGAACATTACCACATAAAAGCAGCACTCATCATCACTCTAGCCTATTACACCTCAGGGTAGCAATCTCCAAGCTTCTTCATTTGCTCAGGCTTCAGAATTCCAGCACTGTTCCGCTTAATTTCTGTTGCCTCCATCATCACTTGCTTATGTCTGGTAATGCTTGAATTTGCATTAGTTTGCTGAGAGAATTGTCAAAGGCCGAAAAATACCTGATTGAACACATGATCTTCCAGCTTCTGACTTCTGAGCATGTTGATAAAAATTGCTCCACAATATTGATCCACCTGGCATTCTGAAAACGTAGACTATATCTCAGTTCCCACAAGGACCATAAAGGTGCAGCACTACACATGTTTTAATCACAACAAACTTTTTACTACCTAGCAACATCTTTGTTTCAGATTCATAGCAACCACAAAAAACTCTTCCTCCAGCTGAAATTCCTTTTGACATCTCTACTGCGACCATGCATTAAAAGAAACAGTGATTGCCACTCTCTTTCTCACTATGGAACAGATTCGTAGATAACGAACCTAATGTTTTATTTCTGCTACCATCTTGTCTTCTTTTACCTAACTTGGTCTTGCCTTGTTTTACCTAATATTTTATTTTAGTTATGAGGTGCTTCAGTTCTATAATGGTGGTAGGCAACCTATTATGTATATGCTAATATAGTAAAAAAAAAAGAGGGTGGTATGCTGGAAGCACATTTTCTTCTGATGTTATGTTTGCATGAATGAATGCCACACAGTATGTATTGAAATTTTCTTTTTCTATTCTTTTCATATGCGGCAGCAGGTCATTAGGGCCCATAGCCAGCCGTACACCTTCTGGTTTAGGTTAGTTAGATTAGAGTCCTTATCTATAAAGATTAGTTACTTAAGCGTCAAGTCAACCCACCTATATATAGATGGGGATGTATTCTGGTTCCTTAGGCAATAAAAAAGATAATTAGGAGTATCTCGCCGAACCGGTTACTTGAGATCGGGCACCGCCGTTGCCCAACTTCAAGCGCACGGGGCACAAGAGAGATACTCCTAATTATCTTCTTTATTGCCTAAGGAACCAGAATACATCCCCATCTATATATAGGTGGGTTGACTTGACGCTTAAGCAACTAATCTTTATAGATAAGGACTCTAATCTAACTAACCTAAACCTAAAGTTGTACGGCTGGCTATTGGCCCTAATGACCTGCCGCCGCACATGAAAGTTCTACAAATTGAACTCCGGCCTCATGTATTCCTGTTATTAACCAGGGCCTCCCTATCATAGTTATTCAGTATTATTTTAATCTTCTGTGTATGAAGCAAGGACTATGGGCTATAGCTGAGTTTGGTTGTGTAATCATTTGTATGTACTGTATCAAACACTCTTTGACATTGATCTGTTTTGGGTGTGAAACTGGGGCTTGGGATTATATTTCCAAATATTGGTTGAAGCTTTTGATCAATGACTTTTTATCAGGTAATTATTTAGGACCTGACTAAGAAACATAGGGAGTTTTAACCAATCTTTTTCCCTGTAATTTTTGGACTTTCCAGAAGAAAGGTCTACTCCACTAAACCTTGTACGCGGTACAATGATGGAGAAGTCGGGAAGGGAGCAACACAGCCTAGGCACCATAGCAGAGGGCAAGCACCAGATGGTGCCGTTGTCTTCCTCATCAGCTGGTGGCTCCTTGTTATCACAGCTCATCCTGCTCCGAGCAGCAATTGATGGAGATCTCCGTCTTTTCAAAGGTAAATTGCTCACTGTCCCTTTGATTGACCCTATGCTCTTTTCTTGACGGAAAATTGACCCTATGCTCTTGGGATCCTGATTTGATCGTATTTAATCTGCCGCTGATGTTGATGTCTTTCCTTGCATGCTGGTTTTCATGGTACAGAAATGGTGCTTTGTCTGGACAAGGGCCAAGGTGGGGCCGCGACAGTGGCAGCTGTCTCCTACAAAGGTGTAGGTGCGCTGCACATAGCAGTCCGCATGGGGAGGACGCTAATTATGGAATATTTGGAGCACGAGTTGGGGCTTGATACTACTGGCATCATCGATAACTCAGGTTGTCCTCATTGGAGCATTCATTTGTGCCATTTGCATCATATAAAGAGGAAGCTGGACATTTATGTTTATAGCGACATTGCATTTTATTTTTACAGACCTTTGCCATTTTGATTTTAGTTGCAGAAAGAAGTTCTGCCTTCAAGTTTGACTTATTGGTTTCATATGCTGTGAATAATAATGCTTCAACCATCTTGTACTGTCTTTCAGGTCATTTGTCAGAGAAGTTATCATTGAAAGAACATATTGATCATATTATTCATGAGATTATATCACAGTTACCACAGGCTCAGGTGTGATTCACAAGTTCATCTGGGAATTAGTCAATACAATATGTATTCACATAGTGTTACTGTAATTCGTTATTTCTAATCTACTAGTGTATATGTGTCACTAGGTTAAGAATCGAACGTTATATAAAAAAAAGGTTAAGAATCAATAGTATTAGTCAATGCAATATAACAATGGTATGCAATGTTGACAAAGTGCATCTCTGGCTTCTTTTGACTTGCTGTTGGGTTCTGATGCAGGAACATAAGAGTATTACCATGCAAACTCCTATATTGTCATGGGAAGATTTACAATCAGACATGATACGTGAAATTGCATGCGCATTCTCATCTGCAGAGGTCTACTGCACAGCCAGATCTGTTTGCAAAAAATGGGCAGCAGCTCTGAAAGGCTCACCACCACTCTCTTTGCATAGGTCTCAGATCCCATTCCTTCTGTTGCCTCCAATGGAGCTTACCAAGCCATATACCATCTGGAAATTGCGCAACAGGAACAGTCCTGCTTGTGATGCTTGTCATCTCTCACATCTCGATTCTGCCACTGGGAATTTTGTTGTAGGATCTTCCTTCGGCTGAGTCTTTATGCTTGATCCTGCATTCCTATCATTGTTTCTGCTCAATCCCATAACAGGTGAACGTATCATGTTGCCTTCTTTATGGGCCCTTTATGGGAAGTTTGTTGATTCTTCCAAGTTAGTTCGACATGCAGTTCTTTCATCTGATCCATCCTTTTCAAACTGTTGGCTCATTCTGGTTTTCTTGACAACCGATGATTCAAGCTTCTTTAGCTACCGATACGGGAGCCATGGGTGGACCCAACATATGCATGAGGAATGTGTGGCAGAGGACGTTGTATACTTTGTGGACCGTTTTGTGGCTCTGACTGAAGACGGTAGGCTGGCTTTGTTGTGCGTTGACGCTGCTGATCCTCCTGTTCAGTTTGTCGATTTTGAGGAAAAGTTACCAGAAGGAAGGAGGTATCTGGTCGTGGGTTCCTCAGAGCAGGAATTGTTACTTGTGACTACCTCTGATTTGGATTCTCCACAGGTGACACCAGGTCACATTCCACTGATCGAAAGATTACTCATTTCTTCAGAGCTTGTGAGGAGGACGGTATCAGACACATCTGGATCTCTATTCTTGGCACATGGTAGTTCAGTGACAGTGGGCCCCATGCGTATTCCACCAAGTGTTGGAGGAGGTGTCTTCTGGACTCAAACTTATTTGCGGTCGATGGGTTCTAAAGGGAGAATTCGATGTGGCGGTGTCATCAGAACAATGACACCTATGACACCTGTAGCTAATCATGATATAATGCATGCTCAGATTTTTTTCTTCTAGTAATGATATGTGGCTGACACAGAAGCCATGGTGGGTCACACCAAACATTTTTCAAAGTGTTCCTAAACCGGTATGTTTGCAAAGCATCCTTCTTTTTTCCCTTGCTCGTTGCTTCCACAAGGTCTTATTTTTCTAGGTAAATAGAACACAGATTATACTAGTCTATGTTGTATAAACAAAATGTTGCCACTGATTATACTAGTTAGACATTATCATATTTTTTATTGTATACCTTGATGATTAGATGATGCCACTGATTGTACTGGTCTATGTTATATAAACAAAATGTTGCTTTTTATGCATTCATCCTTTTCTTTTATCTATTTCCTGATTTCACGAAATAATGTCCTTTTGGACATCAACACAGTGCCCACAAATAGAAATTTTACTAGTTTATTTTTATTATATATTTATAAACCTATTAAAACTATAATATTTATAAACCTTTTACAGTAAGTCATTTTCTAAAAAAAATGTTAGAAAAACGAAATATGTTTTGGGTCTCTATAGAGGCAGCTCTTGTCTTTATCTCCAATATTTGTGTATCCTGATGGGTATGTGTTTTTCATTTCTGTTTTGGATGTGATATCGATTCACATTTCATGATATTGAGACATGAGAAAGATATGGATATCGAACTCCATTCATGTTTTGGTGTTTTTTTTTTTCTTCTTTTGTGTCTGATAGGTGCGACTTCCGCTGCATAACCACCACTCTGGGATATCCAGTCATGAAGGTAAAGAATCTCATGGTTCAAGTGGAAATCAAATGCAATTAAACTCCCAGTTTGCTGCTAAAGCTCAGGTATGTTCAAGATATGGAGTATCATATTTGTTCTATCATAAATCTTGGCTGAGCTCTCTTTTTCTGTTTGTGCTTGTCCCCGTATATTTCTTATAGCAACTATGAAAACCTTCTGCAGTTCATCTTTTGCATGTTTACGTGTATGATGTAGCATGTAGATTGTAGATAATGTTCTTTTCTTTATACACAAATTGGCACTGGTTATCCCTATAATTCATACATTCAGTTGACCTTTGTCGGAGGTGGAAACGGTATCTGGTTTGATTTGTCTATAGTTGCTGAACTTCTGATATGGTGTTATTTCTTTCTCAGATACAGGACAAAAAAGTAAGTGAAACTCATTCAGAGAGAGAAAAGGTCGACTAATCTTGTCTGGTTGTATGGGCATTGGAGTTATTGTCGATACCCTCAAGGAAATGGATGATCCTTTCTTCCGCTCAACGGTTTTCAAAGCTGCAGTGAAAACGATTGAATCAATCCATTGGGTCAGGCTATCTTGAGCTCGCATATTGTTGAAATCAAAGCATGCAACAAGCTTGTATCCTTGAAATAATTAATCAACTAGTAAATGGCAGTCGTGGTTAAATACAAATTGCTGTGACTGTGAAGGTATTGTTACCGCTAACTACTTCTCATGTTTTACCCATGAATTGATAAGTTACCGTGCAGCAGTGAGCAGTAGCTACTAGTGAGTAAAGTCTGTGTGTAACAAAAAGGTCTCGGTATGTTTGAGGCCGCGAGTGATCAGTTGACCAGTGGTGGAATGAAGAAAAAGGTCTCAAATTTTGCAATGTTATACTGTAACGTGGGTAACATTACCTATATTACCTATATTCATATTTATTTATGACAACAGTAGTTTGGTACATACTGTGAAGGTATTGTTTTCTGAAAAGGAACCTATGCATTGTGCTCCTAGGATTTGTAATCCACAAATTATGTCATTACTCATTAGGTAACAGATCAAACAAGGTGAAAAACATTTAATCCTTCGATCTCAGCATTTATCTTTTCATGTTAAAAGCTTGATAATTTATTTATATGAAAATGATACTCTACTTGTATTTTTTCTCATCATGAACACCTAATAGCTAAAATGTGAAATCTCAGGTCCTATGTCTAACTAGTAAAAATGCACGTGCGCCACGCACGTGTCTAAATAATGACATCACTTGGCAGGAATATGAGCATTATGATGTACTTGACTATATTATCCTACATTATCTTTTAAAATGTAGACTTCAAAATAATATATAAAATGCTCAAATGATATTTATGATGGAGCTAATAATTACACAAAGAAAATATATTTCCTCTGATTATTATGAAACAAGAAATTAAAAAAGCACAAGCAACGTGGACAATACATTGTATAAAAAAGACAGCTAAAGAGAATATCGGAATATTATAAATAAAAATACAAAGGTCATAGACAGTTGAAATACCATTAACCATCAAAATCAAAGTTGTAAACTTCGTTGAGACCCAAAATGCCTACATACATAGACCAAAACTAAAGTTGACTTGCTCTGATTTTGGAAGTAGCAAACTTTGAGCATACTTTCGCTGATTTCCTTTTCTCTTTCAGTTTCAGCTTGTTGCAAGCCGTGTTGTTGAGCTTGCAAGTGATCTTCAGGCTTTAGATTGCTTCTTTTCAATCTCACTGAAGGAGTCCTAATAAAAAATATCTTCATTTGAGAAGCAACAAGAGTAGTAGCTGCATATAAGAACTCAATTCAAATATAACAAACACCCAGGCCGCAACCAATGGTCACAATAGAATATTTGTAATCAGACCTCTCAATTCAGTAAAACTTTAGTGGAGTGAATTTGATTGAGAAGAGATTGAACAAACTACGGAGGGATCTTAAGAAACTTTGATACACTTTTCCAAACCAGCTTAAAGGTGACATTTTTCTCACTCTATTGACTCAGGTATTCGTGACTTGTGATGCGACAGGTGAAAAGAATAGAAAAGAATTACGACATATCTGATAGTTTATTTCTGGCATAAGGCACCATATTTTTCCTTTATGCAATGCATTAAAGCAAAATAGCCAATTGCACACTTGATTCATCCCCTCCTATTTCCATTGTTGAAATTGCGGCAAGTATAAATCGTACATATGTATTCCTGAAAAGAAAAGGGGTAAAGAAACAAATTAACTATTGACATATCGAGTATGGACATGAGATGCACTTTTTCTGAATGTTGAGATGGTAGGAACAAAGATTGTAACAATGATCAGTCAACAAAATTACATCCTGCATGAAGTTTCCTTAGAATGCATATATGAACCTTTTGCACACTTAACTAATTGCAAATTTGCAATTGCAACAGAGTTTCATGGGCTACCGTTCTTCATACCAATTTTTCCTTATCACTTGGAACCAAATGCAGTGATCCAGCATGCAATTATGGGGTCTTCGCTAATTTATTTGTTCTGTGATCATGATAATCATTTATTGGTACCTTGCTATATAACATTCAAAAGGCACTAACAGGCAGTTAGGAACCCGCTCAGGATAGACCTAGAGGACATTTGAATGAATTCATAAATATATGTTGGCAGCTGCATCTCCATAAAACTATGAAAACCTATATGTATTAGATATCAGGAGTCCATCTTATAGTCAACCAATGAAAAAAATATTAGACATCGCAATAATTACTCCTCATCTGTACAGAGAAGGAAAACATGAAACCTAACCATCCCTGAAGAGAACTCAACATTTTTACCTTATAGGAGCATACATCACAATATTTAATTATTTCTCTGTCTCCCAAAGTCATCCAACCTGATAAAAATGATGCAAAAACAATGAAATTGTGATCAAACATGTTCATATATCCAATCAACTAATTTGGTAATGCTGCGGCATGACCAAAATAAGTAGATGCAAAACAGATCACAACCAACTAAAATAACATATGAAGGAGGAACCAGATGGAACACAACCAACTAAAATTTTCTAGTTCTTCCCATAATTCGAATTAGCAGGGCACCCTATGAGAATAATTATTCTAAACCAATAAAGAGAGACAACAACATGTCAAGGTGCTAAGCATGGGTACACGCACAATTTTTTTCACCTGCAGACTGCTCACTGCTACTGAATTATTTTAGAAATAATATTGGACAACATTCAAGCTCCCAGAAAAACATGAGTGCCGCAGCTCCAATGAAAAAAGCAACATAATTAACAGATGCTACAATATAAATTAAAAGATACAGTAACTATACTTCATCCCAAGATGAGATGAATATTTTCTTCCAAAAAAAAAGATGAGATGAATAGTATACATACCTTTCAGATTGGGAAGCAACTTCGGTGGCAAGCTCTGAGCAGCATTCCCCTATAGTAGTGGTAGTGGTACGTAGTACTTTTGAAGCAAAGCTACGATCTGCAGGCAAAAAAGGGAGGAGACCGTGAGGAGTCGCTACTTTGCTGCAAAAAGTGCAATTGGAAGGAGGTTCGAGCCATTTGCAACAATAACTGAAACTTTGGATGAGTGTACTACCACTGCTGCTACATGTGTTCAAACTACGATGGACACCAATCTTGCTTCGAAACTGCGTGATTAAACATTGAGGGGATCGTAAAAATCGAGAGAGAAATTGAATCTACTGTGACTTACTTGCTCGTGGTGTCAATCTTGCACAAGCATGAAGCAGATCGCGAGGGGAGGCGGCGCGCGACGACGAGGCGAAGGAACGCATTGGCCAGCTGATCGCGAGGAGGCGCTGCAGAGAGCGACGATGCAGCATTCTTTCAGCCGCTGTCGTCGCTCGCCGCCCTTTGCCGTTCGCCATCACCGAGGCAGCTGCACCGCCGTCGCTCCGAAGCCTGAGCAGCCGCATCCAGCTCGCCGTCGCCGCCACGCTCACGCAGCCGCAGCCGCTCGCCGTTTGTCAATATCTGGTGGAGGAGGGGGAGGAAAATCAAGAAGGAAAGAATCCAGTCGTAAAAATAAAGCAACCATTTCGTTGATTTGGAAGGAGATCAGGACCAGCGTTGATTTGGAAGGAGATTGGCACTGGGGCTGTGATTTTGGAAGGAGATCGGGACAGGCGCCGGATTTCACCATGCCTAATTCCGAAATTTTCAAACATTATTTTGATTTGGAAGGAGATCATTAATTCGGGAAGGAGACAGGCTGTCATTCCATTCACGGTGGTGGGTAGAGGGGTGGGTAAATTTTTTCTCGAGTATGATTAGCGCCGGAAACGAGGTCTGAAACGTGTGCAAATTGCGTCATCGGTGACATTCGAGTGACAATCTGATGACTCGGTGGGCCTATATTTTTGATCTAGCGGTTGTGATTAGAGGGTGGGATTCGAATCATTGGTTGATATACAGGTGGGTAACATCTGGCAGGGTAAAACCGATTTTCCTCACAACTGGTTCTTTAAGGGTTTAGAAATAAATAAATAAAATGACCACTAATGACATTGTCTGCTGACGAATCCTGCCTTCTTAGTATGCATGAAACAATTGCTCAGGTGCATATATATTTTTATATTTCCACATTACTATTGGTGAACATTATGATGATACTATGATGATACAAGTCTGGCCTTTATATGTGCTAACCATTTAGGATGCTTTTAAATAGGCAAAATAACTCTCGTATAGCACTAATGAAACAAATTTGATGGAGTGGCATGCGGGGGTGCGGATGGGGTACACCGTACACCGAGAGCAGAGTGGAGTGGCATGCGGTGGTGCGGATGGGGTACACCGTACACCGAGAGCAGAGTGCGCAGAGGGTTGACCGTATGGCCAACATTCCCTATCTTCCCTAGCCACAGCAGGTCCGTTGGAGGCGGCCCCAAACATGGACGTTGAGTAGGGCTGTAAACAATGCCATTCCCGATCTACGAGACAATCATTTTTTAAAAGAACGAGGAATGGAAAAAATGATTATATGGAAACTGAAAATGATAACAACAATAGAAAAATCTTGTTGATATGAAAATAGAAATGATAGAGTAGATTTTTGATTGTATGATCGGAATACCGTACGTAGTAGCTCAAACAAATTCTTTTTTTTTTGAATTCCCACATCAATTACCTTTATTGGCTAGCCAACCTAAGCCCAACATAGAATATGCACCCTAAAGCCTTACTGTAGGTCCATGCAGCCGAACTCTGTTCCGGTGGTCTGTTGCGTCTATACCTCATCTCTGTTGTCCATGGCTCCATGCTCCAAACAAAACGCTCGCACGGTCGCATGGGCAGCAACAATGCCTCATCATAAATGTTATGCTTACCTTTTGCCTACTCGTAGAGGTTGTTGTCACTTTTTTTTATTCTCTAGTATTACCTTGAGCGATTTGTTTAGCAATCGGTGTGACAATTGGATTGATTTTATTTAATCAGCATGAATGTTATAGTACAGTAGTTCTGATCATATAACGTCCTTTAATGTCGACATGTTTTCATTCCAATAATGCCCTTTATGATATTCCAGCATTTTTATATTGTTTCTATTTTCAAGCTTGTCGTCCTCGGTTTCATTTTCAACTAGAGCATGTATTATGCTAATTTTTTTTATCATACCGATCATTTTCATCCCAAGTCATTGAGCTATCCTCTCTACAAAAACAGCATAGCAAAGTTGCTTAACATATACATAGGGGGCGCATCTTCTCATCTTCTCCATGCAGAATACTCAAATTCAAATTTTTCTCCATAATATAAGTGTTCTTAGATATCAGATAAATCTATAGCGGGTGGTGGGTGGGTTAGGAATTTGTGAGTCAGGTAAAATTAACCGTATACACGATTTTTTTTTTCTTCTTGACTTTTTTGCCTCGGAATTCTATAAATGTTAGTAACATACTACTCAGAAAGAGTACTAGCAGAGTGATCTGTTGGTCGACGTAGGCCGTTCCTGCCGGGCCCAGCTGCGTCAGAACGGGAAGAAAATTGCTACCTCGCGATGTAGCTGCGATATACCTCGCAATGATTTTTCCTAAGTCAGAACGAACGAGTTTTTGTCAAAAAGTCATATATCACACTAATTTTAATGTAATATATGACTTTTTGAAAAAACATTACACTAATTGTAGAGGTAGTACGTGCTTTTCGAAGTTAGAACGAACGAGTTAACCTAATCGGATTATTGCCTCGTTAGGTTTGGAAAAGGAGCGGCCATACACGATTCCGAAGCTGCCATGGCAGCAGGTTCGACCCGCCATCGTATCGGAGACAGCACTCTTTATATAATTGGACCGGAACCCCCGCTAGCTGCCTCAAAGTATAATACAGTAGAAGATCGGTATATATGGCAGAAACGCAGTGGTACGCTGGGGCAAAACGTAGGAAGACGACCAGCATTGCGCCTGGGCCACCGTGGGCCGAGCTACCAGCGGATGTGCTCCTGTCCGTGGCCTACGCGGCCTCGTACCCGTCCGCCTCGCTCTACGCCGCCGTCGGGCACGTGTGCGCACGGTGGCGCGCCGCGATCGCGTCGTCCAGGCCGCCCGGAACTTTCCCGCGCCAGCTGCCGGTGCTAGTCCTGCAGCCGCTCCCGGTGACCTCAACCCGCGAGCACATCACCGGTTTCCCTGAAGGGTGGGAGGACGTGCCGTACGGGATACCTAGGGTCGTCGAATCCGGCATCTCCGGCGTGGTGGGCTCGTGCCACGGCTGGCTCGTCGTGCTGGACCCGGACGCCGCCCACCTCGCCGTCCGCAACCCGGCCACCGGCCATGCCATCCACTTCCCGTCGCTGCGGCCCCTCATCGCCAGCTCCTCCTCGGCCCACGTCGACGTCCACCGCGTCATCGTCTCCCATGACCCGGCCCTGCGCAAAGACTTCGTCGTGCTGCTGTTCCTTGCCGGGGTCACCACCCGCTGCTTCACGTTCCGCGGAGGCGCCGGCGCGTGGGCGGCGCACGCGCACCGCGAGTTCCACGTCGAGGACGTCGTCTTCTTCTCCGGACGCTTCGTCGCCGTCGACAAAGAGAACAACCTAGCCGTGTTCGAGTGGCAAGCGAACGACGGCGGGGAGCACCTGTCGATGACCACGTGCCGCCTCGAGCCCCACATGCACAAGCCGCGGCGAACGCCGGTTTCGTCGTATGGGTCGGTGTTCTTGGTCGACCTGAGCGGGAGCCTCCTCGTGGCCACCGTGTGGTGCGACCGCACAGGGCCGCCGGGGCAGCGTCCTCCGGAGGTCCGGGCGACAGGACGAAGCAAGCAGATTCTGGAGGTGGATTTCTCCGGGGACTCCGGCGATGACGGCGCGGCGCTGATGGCCAACGAGAGGCTCAACCTCGGTGGCCACGCGGTGTTCCTAGGCCACGGGAACTCCGTCGCCGTGCCCGGAGAGCATTTCCCAGCTCTTGGGACGGACGTCATCTTCTGTCCCATAAAAAGCCGCAAGGCGAAGCATATCACACACGGTGCCATCCTCATATCTCCGTACAACCTGTTGGCCATCGACAACAGCGGGACGATCATACCCGTCGAGTCTGGTGCGGCCCGCGAGAAGACGGAGGCGCCAGCGGAAGTCTGGTCGGTGCACTCGCGGCCGCTTTGGGTCGTGCCTAACTTGCTTGGAGTAGAGGCTCGGAAGAAGAAAAGAATTTCGACGGCATTTTATGACATCTATATATAGGCAGGTCGATGTAACGTGCACGAGATAAATGGGTAATGATAGTCAAGTTCATTTTGGCATGATATTATAATTCCTTTGTACAACGGTCAAAACAATTTGTGAAATTATGAGGAAACCACTGATAAATGGATATATTCAAGCACTGTGAATTTCTAATTAATGCCTGTGAATGCTGGTAGTGATGGGTGCATGTTTCGATCACAGACTCCCAGGCATTAATCAGTTATATTGAAGAGAAAGTTCCTTCCTTGACCTAAAAAATGTTGAGGCTTCCTTCCTTGGCTCTTTCCAACTCGAACTTTCTTATATACGGGGTCGTTGTTGAGCTCCTCCTCCGCCTTGTCGCACACGGACGACAGCGGCTAGGCGTGGCAGCTCGACACGGCCTTGTACACATTCCGGTCGTACTCATACGGCGTGCGCACGGTGATGAGTTCTTGTGGACGCCGTCGTCATTGTGCGCGACGGCGGTGGTCGCCAGGAGGCAGGAGCAAGGGGAGGAGAAGGAAGGCGGTGCGGAGGGAGAGAAGCGGCGGCGCTAAGCGCTTTGGATGATCCATTGAAGGACAGCCAAACCGAGAGAAAGAGAAGATGGGTTAGCTACATACGTGGAGATCTGTTTCTCCTAAAATTGGAATGCAACCTTCGGCCAACGTTGAGCAAGATTTGAGGTTGCTTGGTTGCGGCCACAAGTCCAGTTGTGCGTTTCATTTGAGCTCCCCACGTGCAGGAAATGGAAGAGGATTCTGCACCTCATATGTCTGCACATTTGAGTGCAAAGGGCACTCTACAATGTCTTAATGCGTCACCGGCAATCATACAGAGCGTTCTGGTATTCCAACATTCAAATCGACTGGTCACATACAGAGCTTCTACTTTTGTACTAGTATGCAAGAAGGATGATAAACTGATGGCTGATCCATCAAACCCAACATAAATGACACCAATCGAGGCACGTTGAATTGCTAACATCCTACTATGGAGTTGATCAAGGCTACAAGTTTTAACTGCTTCAAGCGTCCATGTCAGAGCTTCGAGATGGATATCGGACTACGCACGACGTGCGCTTCTGACACCCACGCGAGCTGCGCGTCCCAAACCCCTGTCACCGACGCGCTGCCAGGAGCCCTTTCCACGGTGACGGTAAAACTAGCCTTCTGGTTCACCTCGTCGAACTGCAATAGTCCAGGAGTCACCGCGACCGATACCCCGTCCGGTGCACCCACCTCCACGCGATACACCGACCTGGCCGCTCCGACATTAGTCACCGTCCGTCTGACCGTCACGGCCGGCCTCTCCTCCGTCAGTTCCACCATGATAGATGGGCTATTGAGATCCTTCGCCTCGGTGTTCTCCATTCGGGCGCACTGAACAGCGGGCGCAGGGAAAATAATCCGGTTCACTTGATCGTCCGTGCATCCCAGTCCACACAGGTAAGGGATGTACTCTTCCCGCGAGATGTCGTAGACCAGGCCGGGATCGACGGCTTTGGCCGGGTTAACAAGGCCAGCGCCCATGGCGAAGTAGCTCGCCGGCGCGCCAGTGATCTCGTCCGTGACCGACGTGTCGGCCGTCGTCATTATCGCCGACTTGATGGCCGCGGGAGACCAGGTCGGGTGCGCGCTCTTCACCAGCGCCGCGACGCCGCTGAGGTGCGGCGCCGACATGGACGTGCCGGAGAGGGACGCGAAGCTTGGACCGCGCGCCGAACGCGGCACCGCCGCGAGGATGTCCACACCCGGACCCACGACGTCCGGCTTAAGCACGCCGCCATTGTTGCGGCTCGGGCCTCTCGAGGAGAACGCCGGGATGGTGACAGGGTGAGGAGGAGAGCCCTGTTGTTGTGAGCTCGCACCGACTGTGAGTATCCACGGCGCGTCGTTCGTGAGTGACCCCGGTGTGGAGCCCTTGTTGCCGGCCGCGGCGCAGACGAAGACGCCTTTCATGACGGCCGAGAACGTGGCCGCGACGACGGGGTCCTCGTGGAAGCCCAGGCCTGCGTCGTCGTCGTCTCCGAGCGACAGGGAGAGTATGTCGACGCCGTCGGCCAGCGCCGTCTCGACGGCGTGCATGATCGGGCCCCTGGAGCACCCCTGCGCCGCGCACACCTGGTAGAACGCGAGGTGCGCGCGCGGCGCCACGCCGGACACCGAGGCCGCGCTGTCGTCCGCGCAGCGCACGGACGCGCCGGCCGCGACGCTCGACGCGTGCGTCCCGTGCGTGCCCGCCCGCGTCAGCAAGCCGGGAGGCAAGTGCCGCGTGAACTCCCTCGCGCCGACGAGCTTGTTGTTGCACGCCGCGCCGGCGTACTTGCACCGGCCGCGCCACTTGGCGGGCGGCGGCGGCATCCCCTCGTCGCCGAACGACGGGTGCCCCGCGTCGATGCCGTCGTCGAGGACCCCGATGACGACCCCCTCGCCCATGTTGCCACCGTTCCGAACGGCGTCGTGGTCGTGCATTGCAGAGGCCGCGAGCAGCGCGGAGGAGAGCACGACATGGAGAGCAAACTTTGTGGAATCCATTTGAGATTGAGAGATTGGAGTTCACAATGCCCTTGGAATGGTGATTGATGCATGTGTTCGAAGGCGGGAGCAGACATATATTTGCAGAGGCCGTTCGGTGACGAACGTACCCATTGCCACTCTTGGGCTAAACCGAGATGGCGAAGTAGTTGAGCTCGCGTAGGTTGTGCAGTTGAGGAAGTTTGACAGGTTGAGCAGGTACGTTCAGTTGATCTGTTGTGCTTCCTATATGGAACTGGAAACACAGTTGAAATTCTGCTGTGACACTCTGCCTCGACGCCTCGTTAACAGTTGCACAACTGGACTAAACCGTTTTTGGAAGGAATAGGTGACGGCGTAGCCAAACGAGCTGGTGCGGTTTCCGCAACCTGTCTCGCTTGGAAATACCTTATTTGTTTTGTCCTTTAGAAGGAAAACTGTCCATTTCACATTTGTTCTGTTCTCAAGCACTAACGAGACGCCACACATGTTCCGTCAAGAATCGGATAAATCCAATTCCAAAGCTTGTCTTGTGTTTTCACAAAGAATTTTATGTGGCTTCACGTCGAGTTCCTGACGGCTGAGCACGACTCCTGGCTCCCATTGCAGTTTTTTCAATCCTGTATTTTCACAGAGAGCCAGCTCCGGGACACGCACAAGCCATAACTCGCTCTCCCAAGCAAGCGGACGCCCGGCTCAGCGCTTCAGCACTGAAGCTGGTAGTTCCAGGTGAGAGCGTACGCCGGGGGAGGAGCAGTGAACGCCTCTGCTGCTCCTCGGACACGTTCCAGAAGAGGAGGAAGCAGCGATGGAGGACGTGTACCGCCGCACGACCGGGGCCGTCACCTCGTGCTGGGGCCGGTTCGGCCTGGCGGCGCTGTGGCGCCGGCTCAAGTTGATCAGCCTGCCGCGCCGGCACTACCGGACGCACATCCTCAGCGCCGGCGGCCTCAACTACGACTCGCTCAGCTACTCCCAGAACTTCGACGACGGGAAAGTCTGCGAGTGCGAGCCCGACTTCTTGGCAAGGTTCGCGGTGTCGCGGCGCGGCAGCTTGCCGTGGCCGGTGGCAGTGGCAACATCGGTGAATTCTTGAGCCGTTTGCGCTTGCCGTCCTCTCTCTTTTTTTCTTCTTTTTTTTTTTTTTGCGAGGACCGGCCGTCTTATTATGCATACGGTATGTCCTGTCTTAAGCAAAAAAAATATTCCACGTAGAATGTTACAGGGATGGACTGGAAATATTGATATTCTACGTGGAGTATTTTTTTGCATGCGCATGTCCGCCTCTAGTGATGGCTGGCCGACGCTGCATTCTCTATTTTCTGTATTCCTCTCCCTTCCTCTGTTTAGCTCTTCTTTACTGTATTTTGTTTTGGGCATCGATGGTGATGGCCACTGTATGCACATTTTTCTCTTCAAAAAAGAAAAAAAAAATCCGCTTCTAGTAATTTGATTAGAGCAAGCATGTTGATGTTATACAGACATTTTGATTTGCCATTTGATTGTTGAGCCGGGCTCTCTGTTCGTCTTAACCATGACAGTATCTGTATCGCTCTTCACCTTATCCGCGACCCATCGGCGACGAGCCAACGACGTCAGTAGGCGAGTAGGATTCAGATTATCGCCTAGTTGGTTTCGTAATTGAACAGAAGGTATCTGCACCTGCACGACTCCGAATCAGCTACGGCAGTTGAACCAGTGATTGGAAGGAGAGTCCTCTTTATGTTCAACAGTTGAACCAGTGATTGGAAGGAGAGTCCTCTTTATGTTCAACAGTTGAACCAGTGATTGGAAGGAGAGTCCTCTTTATGTTCAAAACTTGGAACCACCTGTGTGGTTGTGGCACGAAGACTAATAGGATTGCACATGGCGGCAGAAACGCAGTGGTGGCGCAGCCAGGCAAAACGCCGGAGGACGACAAGCCGCGAGCCCGAGGGCAGGTGGGCCGACCTACCAACCGACGTGCTCCTGTCCGTGGCCTACGCGGCGTCGTACCCGTCTTCCTCGCTCTACGCCGCCGTAGGGCACGTGTGCACACGGTGGCGCGCCGCGATCGCGTCGTCCAGGCCGCCCGGAACTTTCCCGCGCCAGCTGCCGGTGCTCGCCCTGCAGCCGCTCCCGGCGACCTCAACCCGCGAGCACACCACCGGTTTCCCTGAAGGGTGGGAGGACTTGCCGTACGGGATCCCTAAGGTCGTCGAGTCCGGCATCTCCGGCGTGGTGGGCTCGTGCCACGGCTGGCTCGTCGTGCTCGACCCGGACGCCGCCCACCTCGCCGTCCGCAACCCGACCACCGGCCATGCCATCCACTTCCCGTCGCTGCGGCCCCTCATCGCCAGCTCCTCCTCCTCCTCCTCTGCAGCGCAGGCGCCCGACGTCGACGTCCACCGCGTCATCGTCTCCCACGATCCAGCCCTGCACAAGGATTTCATCGTGCTGCTGTTCCTAGCCGGCGTCACCACCCGCTGCTTCACGTTCCGCGGAGGCGCCGGCGCGTGGGCGGCGCACGCGCACCGCGAGTTCCACGTCGAGGACGTCGTCTTCTTCTCCGGACGCTTCGTCGCCGTCGACAAAGAGAACAGCCTAGCCGTGTTTGACTGGCAGGCGAACGACAGCGGGGACCACCTGTCGATGACCACGTGCCGCCTCGAGCCCCGCATGCTCCAGCCGCAGCGAACGCCAGTTTCGTCGTACGGGTCGGTGTTCTTGGTCGAACTGAGCGGCAGCCTCCTCGTGGCCACCGTGTGGTGCGACCGCACCGGGCCGCGGGGGGAGCGCCCTCCGGAGGTCCGGGAGACAGGGCGAAGCAAGCAGATTCTGGAGGTGGATTTCTCCGGGGACTCCGGCGCCGCGCTCGTGGCCAACGAAAGGCTGAACCTTGGTGGCCACGCGGTGTTCCTAGGCCACGGAAACTCCGTCGCGGTGGCCGGAGCACATTTCCCGGCGCTTGGGACGGACGTCATATTCTGCCTCGTGAAGAGACGAACGGTGGTCTACACCAAACATTCTAAAAAACAGATGACACAGGGTGCCATCCTCATATCGCCGTACAACCCGTTGGTCAAGGACGACAGCGGCACGGCCATACCCGTCGAGTCCGAGGTGGGCTGCGAGTGGCGCATAACTCCTTTCCGCCCACACGAGGCGGCCGCCCATTTTGCCCGATCTGGGGCGCGGAAAAAACCCGCTTTACAGGAGAGCAAGGAGCCACCGGCGAAAGTCTGGTCGGGGCAGTTGCGGCCGCTTTGGGTGGTGCCTAACTTGCTTGGAGTAGAGTCTCGGAAGAAGAAAAGAATTTCGACAGCATTCTATGACATTTATATATAAGGTCAGATCGATGTAACACGAGCACGGGATACATACAGTCATCAAGATCATTTTGGCATGGAATCATAATTCCTTTGTATAACGGTCAAAGCAATATGTGAAGTTATGAGGAAGCCACTTATGAATGGATATATTCAAGCGTTGTGAATTTCTGATGCCTGTGAAAGCCGGTGGTGATGGGTGCAAGTGTTGATCAGGATCCCCACGCATAACAAATCAATGAATTTAGAATCAATTAAAAAGAATGATTAAAAAGAATGACCTTTGTTTTTGTATAAGAATTAAAATACAAAAAAGCTATGACACCTTTACAGGCTCTCTCTGAAAGAAAATTCACCTATCACCTTTGTACTGATGGTACAAAATTTCTATCGCCTAGACGGAAGACTACCCGAAAGGCATTTGTACAATGCATACACTGTTACCAAGCCCCAAAATTTGGATGGCATAGTCATAACTACAACTAAATCCTAAAGTCAGGCCATCTCAGAAGTTAGTTCGAATGATTAACATAACAATACAAGTTCTTTACTTCCAGTATTGCCGCACCTCGTTCTTTCATTTCATGATCAAAAGTTCTTTGCGGGAAGCTCTTGTTCTGAAAACATAATAGTTTTGAGAAACTCATAGGACGTAAAAAATATAGCGCCTTGAGATATATAGATAGCCAGCCTTGGAGTCAAACCCCTGCGAATAAACATATTGCTTGATAATTGGCATACTTACAATATGACTTTTTTTCTATATGGATAAATAATAACGCAAGTAAAAAAGCATGATATGCCTATGTCATGGTTCATATAGATCTTTGTACCTGTAAAGACCACGGATCCCTTCTTGCTGAAAAATTTCTCTTAGTGCATGAAGAACTCCTTCATACTTGCTAGCAGGGCTGAGTGCCTAAAAAATACAAAGGAAATCAAGTATTAGATCACGTGTGACAACTTTACTTTTGAGCGTATATATGTGCTTCAAAGTTCAAACTGAATCATGCCTTGTCTATGATCATAATTCTACTAGAAAAATAGTCAACAATATTTATGCTAAACATCACAATTGGAAGTTATACCTGTAATTGTACTCGTGTCTTGACAACATCAAATGGTGTTGTAAACAAAGCAGCAGTCGACCCAGCAAGACCACCACAAAAAAGCTGCAATCACCATGTTGGCTGATTATTGAAATGATTTGTTGTATTTGAGATTTGAGATGCCATAATGGATCAATCACCGGATGCAGCTACCACATTCGTGTGTGGCAGTGTACTTAGATATTGCCAACAGGATCCACTTCAGTTCTCAGCAATGTAAACATAAAAAATAAGATGGTTTATCAAGGTAAGGTTCAAAAAACTAACCGTCTGGCCAGAATCGAGTTTGGCATTAGCAGGTGCTGATTCCAACAGAAGTTGCTTCAGACTCTCATAGGCATAAAACTGCAATTAAAAAAAAGGATCATGTTCTTAAAGACCAAAAACATTTCCAAAGCAAAACTAAAATTAAAATAATGGACTTGAATGGAGTTGTTAAATTATTCAAATACCTTTACTATGGAATGTGGAATATTTCTACAAAGAACAGCACCCCATCCAGCGTATAATGAAGCAATGCCGCCCCTTTGAAGACATCCTACTAATGCTTTCCTGAAGGCATAAAACTCTTATTACGCCATGACGAAGAATATGATCAACCAAGACATCCTACTGAAGCATTCCTTTGATATCTTCCTAATGAATTCTTCGTGATTTGAAACTAGCAATTTTCTGTTTTTCTCACTATTTATTAGGCTGGAAAAGAAGCTTATAAACGAAAAAAAAATGAATGGATGACCAGTAAGAGAAAAAAAATGAATACCAGCAATTCTGATACTGGGACCCCACTTGCATTTGTTGTTTTATGCATTCGCTGGGTGTAAAAACAAAGGATGTTGCAAGGCTAGAACAACCACCAGCGGTGCAATGTGCAATTGAATGATATTCCTGCAGATATGTCAATGTAACGGCACCGTCAAGATTTGAAACGAATACATTGCAATGAGTTTAATGAGGAATATTAGAAAATTTTCATTAGAAAAAATCGAAGTGACATCACCTTTGGCAACACAGGCAGAAGATTACCCTTTACTATTTCATACGTAAAAGTATAAATTGCTGAAATGGGTGCAGAACAAATAAGTTTGCTAGCAAGCCCTCCATACAGTCCCAGAATGCCTGTAGATGTCAAGCACTAAAATATTTAAGCAATTGATATTTCTCAAAGGGTAACTGTACACAGAATCAAAACCAAATTTGCAGAGATTGCTAACATTGAACATTACCTCTCTCAACAAGGATGTGCCTTAGTGTATGGTAGAATGAACTCTGTGAAGAACTGTTAGCCTGAATTAATGTTTTCACTGTATCAACTGGATGCAAAGAAACACTAACTGCTGTCCCAGCTAAGGCTCCTGCTACAGCATGTCGGTTCATAGTAACAGGGCCATCAAATCTATGCCAAAAAGTTGCTTGAAGCTCTGTTGAGCGCCTGTCTACAGATTGCTGCTTATTCATATCATCCCCATAAGCATATTGATCTGCATTTGTTGCATCAACAACAGAATTATCCACCAGACAAGATGTGCATGTCAAATCATCAAGATGAACCTCTGTACATGCCTTACTGGAAATCTGATTGCCTGCCATTATCCTAGCCTCTTTGACAGTTTCCACTTGCTGAATTGAGCAAGCTGACATTTTAGTATCTGCTTGAAAAATCTCTAGACTGGATTTAGTATCATGCACAGAACTTTCACAATCATGTGCATCACCAGCTTCTTCATTTGCAATAGTGCATAGCTCAGCAGGCACGCTTCTTGATTGACTGGAATAATTATCATTCCTAACGCTCATATTGGTGGAAGAAGCAAAAGTCTCCGTACTCAAGCTTCTTTCGCTACTTCCAGAAGTCCCAAATTCTGTCCTTTCAGTTTGCATGGAGTATGTATTTCCAAATTGCAAAAACTGTGCAACCCCAACCTTATTGATGGAATACATAGGTCTCCATGTGGGAGAAGCACCAACAACACTACTGAATGATGTCAGCATTAACATCTTCTTTACTGAACTGAGATCTTCATAAATTGTTTTTGGTGTTGAAGAACAGTTTTGAGATATCAGACCACTTGAGCTTGCTGCACAGAAGGGTGTCAATATGTGTCCTTGTTGATCCCTGCTAAAGCACACAGGGTCTTCCCTGCTTGACGCCCCATGACTATTAGATCTTTGAGTTGTGCAAGATGATTCTGGATCGCCAATAAGACTCCAGATCCCTGTCAATGCTGACACAAACTGAGGGGTGGTTAATATTCTATCAGCATTGGTGCTGCCAGATTGAGGACTTTGCCTTGATTGGTGACTGGCATCATGGTCCTTAGTAAGCAATGCATCTGGCCCGAACAACTGGCTGTCGCCTAATGAAATCCGGTGGTAATTAATCGTTGACTTTGCAGCTTTTGAAGCTCGAGTTGAGCTCATTTTCTAAGAGGTCGCACAAAGGTAGTGAATCACAAAGTGGACATATTCAAGCAATCAGCAGCTAGAGATCTGAATTAGACAAGAAATGAACAGTACAAAATTTAGCCCAATGAAGTAGTTCCAGCATTTATATAATATTAGAGGCATTTGAATGATTATCAGAATGAATAAGTTTAGCACGTACTAGCAACTAACGTGAAACAGGAACACAACACCAGCAATTAGAAATCTACGAACGCTGCCAAGAAAGTTAAAAAAAAAAAACACTCCAGTTAATGCAATAGGATTTTAAGTCTTAGAAACGATAGAGGAAGTTTCGAATAGGTTCCGAATCCTAGCTACTTCACCATTCGGGGCAGTTTCGTCGAACACCCTGTACGAGCAAGACGACGTGGTTGCCGCAAAGCACCAGTAGGCTCCAAACCTACGCGCTTTCCATCCAATGGTAGCTCATAGAATCGAGTAGGCCGAAGCGTAGGCAGTCGAACTGGGATCAGAGGTTCCTTACCTCGATATGACCGGGAATCCGCGAGCTCCCGTCGGTCGCCGGCCGTGCCTCACAGGAGCGAAGAGGAGGAGAAGGGTCGCTCTCCGCTTCTCCTCCTCCTCTGATCGCTAGTAGAGGTTTATGGCGTCGCGGGTGCTTGGAGCTGCAACGGCAGCTGCATCTCCATCTCTGCTTTGCTCGTCTCGCTCGCTTCTCCAGCTGGTTCTTTCGCCGCCGATGCGCTGCGCCCGTCGCTGGGCTTGGGGGGCTTGGGCACAGCGTCTTCGGCTCTTCCCAGGCCCCGGTCCCACAGAACGTGCGGGACGTCCGATGCAAATCGACGGCTAAGAATTTTGTTAGCGCTCGTAGCAGCCAACTGGGCCGCGGAGAGCGCGGGTGCTACTTCATGGGCTGGCTGCAGCCTGTGGGGGATCCTGGCCTGCCGCTAGCCACCAGCTTTGCACGGATCCTGGCCCGCGCCCAACGTTTTGAGTTTTGTTTAGAACTGGGATCCAAATTCGTGAAAGTTTGTTTAATTTGAACTGTATAGATTATGAAAGTTCGTAGAACGTTTTGCACACACTTTCTATGTTATACTTTTTTACAGTACCTAGAAAAATCTGACATTCTATCTACACTATAACCAATCCGAATCAAACTCAGCATATGCCGTCGTCCTAGATGCACCATCTACAAGATACTGATCACCCGGCCTAAACATCCATTCTCACAGTAGGCTAAGCCGCTTCATGGCATTGTCATTGCTGCAAGTGCTTAGTTTTTCATGTCGGATGACAACAAGGACCCGGGAAACTGCAAGCCGTAGTAATGATGGAATTTCAGTTTTGTTCACAGACTCTTCCTGCTCTTATTATCGTCTGATCGAGCGCAGAAGAAGAAGAGAAACCTCCTCCAAGGGATGCTCGGCAACGTGAAATTCAGAAACGACCTGTACACGATGCACGGCTGCTTCGGAGGCAAGGAGCACTGCGTGCAATCCATTGACTGCTGCTCCAAGTTTACCTGCATTTTGTTGCAACATATTCAGGTCACTGCTATTTGTTTCTCTGTCAAAACCTTCGGATGCGTTACCCATGTGATCATACGACATGGATTTGTTCCCGGTGATGCGCACTTACGTTGGAGATGAACTTGAGGCCGAGCTTGAGCGCACCCTTGTAGGTGCCGTCCTCGAGCACGATGTTGTACGGCGTGGGCTTCATCTGCAGGAAATCCCTCTCGCTGCCCTCTGCGATTATCTCGCCAACGTAAACTCTGCAGAACACCGGCATGATTAGGATCGTGGCAACTGCATTTCATAAAATAAAAAAAAAGGATCGTGGCAAGTGTAGTATGTAATTTTTTCGCAAGCTGGAGTCACGTCATTTGTTAATTTTCACCTAGTTTCGCCAATGGCGCTGTCTTGAGAGAACTTATCCCTTTCCATGACGGTCAGTGTAACCTTTGCCAACTCTTTGCATTCGGCTGCTGACAGTGAGAATCTGAATTTCTCGTTCCACCAGATCTTCTTGCCTCTACCTGGGTGAATGGAAAATCACTAATGGCAATTCCATCAGAAGTAAATCTCTCGCACTCTAGATCAGAATTTGTTGCTAACTGTCCACTACAATTTCGAATAAAAATGCCCTGCAGAAAAACTGTTGGGGAACACAAACCTTGCGTGATCTTGCTGGTCACAGTTTGGTCACCGCACTGAATGGTCACGTAGTGCATTTTAGATCCTGCAGAAGAAAACAAACTATACGATGAGGTCCCTTCATTTGTGCTGATAGATCCTGGAGTTCACTGAAAATAGGATCGTTGCTACAAACGTCGTGGATGGTGATGAGCATGTTTCAGGCCCTTGGCACTGACCAACAGAAGTTCCAAAACACCTTCCCTGGTCTCCATGGAGCCTGAGATAGAGAACAGAATGGGCGTTTGGGAACAAATATAACACGCCGGGGAGAGTTACTCTTACTCCTGTAACTTTGCAAGGAGCCGTTAATTAAGCTTAAGAGTAAATCAAATGCACTCAAGGACATGAGGAGTTTCAACAGTCCAACGAGGAAACGCCCCAAGCCTTGAATGACAATCTAAGTTTTCTTACCACCATTCTTATGTGTGCTAACTCTATCTTTTTAGATACGACATTTTATGACGTCATCAACATACTATTTTTGTGTGGTCTACTGTCACGAACCAGTAAAAATGCACGTGCACCACGCACGTGTTCGCTCAAATAACATCACTTGGCATGACTTTATGATGTACCGTTTACATATCAGAACAAAAACACACTTCTAACACATCATTGCATTTAAGTGCCATAATGACATTAACACGACAAGCTCAAGAATCTGATAAAATAACGACATTGTTTGAATTCAAAGACGTTAATTGACTTAGAGACATTAAAGACATGACGTGGCGCATAGTTCTTATTCATTGTCGGTAACGATAGCGACCATATTTATTTAGGAGTCTTCATTTTCATGCAACCTCAAAGCATATTCATATCTCTCAAGCGGTCACGGCCAAGCTGATGTGTTTGATTAGGCGCATTTGTTAGATGCGTTTGAAATCCTACAATTTAATGAAAAAAATCAACGCCAATTCAGTTATAGGTTTTAAAAAATGAAATAGACCAGAACACAATGTTGCTATATTTACCTCTCATTGCCTCAGCTTCTGGCCTGTCAGGCTCAAAAATAATTTTACTATATCGAGTAGTGATAAGAACACCTGCATTTAAATAATTTGAAGATATAAGAGGTAAGCAGGAAATGGTGAGAAAATATTGTGTTCATTTCAAAATATGTGTTCATTCGATACCTCTTTTTGTGTTTATTTGCACATGGAGTGCAGCAATGGTGTTAAAATATTATGCCGCGGGTCGCTATTCTCCAGCGTGGCGCAAAATATATGGACTGCGGACATGAATGACAAGAATCTGCATACTGCGCATCAAATAATCACATTATATTTAACGAGAAAGGCGTGCATGTATTTTAAATAATTGCATACACAACGTACCACGTGTTTATTATGGCGACATGCCTGCTTGATCGTCTCCAAATTTTCTTACCACCATTCTTATGTGTGCTAACTCTATCTTTTTAGATACGACATTTTATGACGTCATCAATATACTATTCTTGTGTGGTCTAATGTAGGTGTTCGTTTTCAGGGGTCTAAATTTTAGAAGAGTCACATCAAAGAGATTCTTGTTATTTAGAAGTATTAAATAAAATTTAATTACAAAACTAACTGCAGAACCCGAGTCTAATTCGCGAAACGAATCTAATAAGAGTAATTGAGCCGTAATTAGACGATAGTTACTGTAGCATTACTGTAGCAAATCATAGATTAATTAGGCTCATTAGATTCGTCTCAAAATGAACATCCATCTGTTAAAAAAGTTTTGTCTTTAAATTTTATTTAATGCTTTTAAATGATAAAATTCTTTTTTATTTTAGAAGTCTAAAATTTAAAGGGGGTGGAAAGTGCTTCTCGTGTCAGGCCGTTCAGCGGTCGTCCACACAGCAGCCAGCACTATGATAACGCAAAGGCAACACCGTTCTGACGGTCTGACCTACCTGGGACGCCGACGCAAGTCCCAACTCCCAACCATTTCACCACTCGCACGCGCAGATGGCCACTCCGACCGCCGCCGTCGACACAGCCGCCCCGCCGCCGACTCCTCCTCCCCCGTCGACGGAACCCGCGGCCACGGCCGTACCGGATCAAAAGGCTGCTCATCCTGTTATTCTGCCGGATGTGAGACCGCCCGCGCCGGCGCCGGCGCCGGCGCCAGCACCACCACCAGCGATGGCGCCGGCGCCAGCGCCAGCGACGAGGAAGCGGAAGCTGGAGGACTTGGGCTTCAACAACTCCGACTACTACAAGATCCGCGCCACCATCGCCGACCTGCGCGTCCGCTTCGTCCAGGTTAAAAATCCTTTTAAAAAATGCCTTGTTTTTCCTTAGAAAACCTAAATTGTCACTAAAGTTAGTTTTTTTGTGCTTGTCTGGACAAGGCAAGTTGGTCTCATAAGCTAGTACTTATGTCAATATGTGATTTCGTGATTGTTCCTGGATATAAGATTGCAGAGAAATCTATCAGTGAACTCTCATGTATTTTGTAGTCCTATGGAGTGTAGTTTCTCTTGTTATGAATCTATTTTGAATTGCTCTACCTTTATTTTTGTAGGTTTCTCAAGCTACTGATTTCCGCAACTGTGATGCTGCTACTGAGATTCTGAAAGGTACATATACAGAACCTACATATTTATCTTGTTAGCGTGATGATATCATTGTCCGGTTGAAGGGATCTGAGCCAATCTAGATTTGAGAAAGAAAAAAGAATAAACGTTTTGTTTGATCCGAAATCCAGACCTCATGCTCTATATTACTCGACCCAGCGGTACCCTCAGTGCTATTTCACTTGCTTTTTATGGTGAGACAATGGATGATCCCACAGTACCCTCAGTGCCATTCCACTCGCTTTTTATGCGAGGCAATGGATGTGAAATTTTGTAGGCCGCTGAGGTTGAAATTATCCTTATTCCTTTCATCCCTTATCCTCGGTTGGTGCTGGTGGGAGGCAAGGAGGGTGGACAGAGATCACCTAAGTTGGGACTAGCCTACACATGGTGACACAATCTCGTGATGGGGAAGCCACATGTGGTATAAGTGGCAGTGAAACAGGCTGGGATTTTGGATGGTTCGCGGGCGGGAAATTTGTTTATAGTCTGAATTAATGGAGGAAAGGATTTAATGGGATAAGCGGAACTAGGGGGTTGATCCAACTTATTTCAACTTCTGAAATGAGATGGTTCAATGGTTTCCAATCTGCCAGTTAGGAAAGGAAACAAAAGCTAAATATTTAGTGCTCTCATCGCGCAAGTACAACTTTAGTCCGTATTGCGAGCATGGGTGCCTGCAGTTAAATATCTTCTCTGGTTGTCGTGTTAAAAGTCTGAGGCATTGAGCTCTGTAGTTCTATCATAATCCCATCCTTATGTGGTGCCTTCTGTCTTCGGCCAGAGCTCCATAATCAGCACTTTCCATCCGAATCTTACCTTTTTTTTTTATGACTGTGTCATGGCACTGCAATTTGGAATTTCGTTAGACCAAAACTGCGAAACGGTGCTTTAGGTTTATCTTGAGAAAGTGAAGATGAAAGGTGAATAAAAGAAGTCTTTTTATTAATACTTAGCATAAAATGAAGTTAAGATAGAGACATCCGTTCTTTTTAGTCAAGTGGTTTTTGATTTGTGGATGGTCATATGAACCCTATCGGCCTATCTTATCGATGAAGGCTGAATGCTTAGACCCTTAGATGTGGCCAGATGTAGCCACCATCCCCTAGAGAAAAAGTTTTCAGAACTCTTAGTTCTACATACGGGTACCTCCATTTTGGTTCTTTGTACTGGTACCATGCTTGGTATGGGTTGGTGGCAGAGTTTGAGCCAATCTTTCCAGAACTGTCATGTCAGTTAGCTGGTGTAGAAGGAAATGCATGGTGGCCGTTAGTAATCTCAGGGTTAATCGAGCGAAAAGACTCAAAGCGTTGCTGTCCACTTTTCATTTTGCTGTCTGTATAGTTAGTGTATTCTTAGTCTTCCAACATGTTTATCAATCAATTTTGATGTGAATAACTTTTTTTGTTGATTTTCCGTTAATTTTTGCCTTTGATTTACTCTCTGTTACAATCTTGCTTGTGGAAGCATGTAATCCATTGGTTTTATTTATCTCTTATGATTTGACATTCAAAACTTCCCATCCATGGCACATATGGTTCCAGAATCTTGCAGACAAATGAAATCCAGACATTGTTTATCCTTTTAAAAATCTCTATTTTGCAATAATCGTTCTAAGTGCTCAGCAGAGCAAGTCATGCATATTACATTCTTCACTGCTCTGCTAAGCTTACAATATTGCATATGAGCATATCATGTTCTTCGACGCACTGGAAAATTTGTTTAATAACTGGCAATGATGTTTGTCAAACTCTAGTTGAGACTCTGACTCAATATAAACCATCATAGGTTTCATGTTTTGTTAAATATGTACATTTGTTTGTGGAACTGGCTCTATCTGACATACATATGCTTGTCTTGTGTTTCAGAAATAAAGGTGGTGATGGAACTATCCAAGAAAATGAGGCTCAACCTTGGTGCTATTTCTGCACCTGTCAAACCATCAGAGAAGCCTCCAACTGTACCTGTGAAGGACCTGCCTATTAAAGCACCAGCGAATCCTTCAATTGGAGATGTGAAGGACGTTCCTGTGAAACCATCAGTGGAGGCTTCGGCTGGACCTGCGAAGGATGAGCCTATGAAACCATCAGAAGAGCCTGCGGCTGGAACCATGAAGGATGAGCCCATGAAACAATCAGAGGAGCCTTCAGCTGGACCCGTGGTGGGTGAGCCCATGAAACCAGCAGAGGAACCTTCAGTTGAACCAGACGAAACCACGGGGCCAACTCCACCTGGAGAAAATAATCAAGCTCCTCAAGTAGCTGAGACTGCACTTCCTCCAAGCAATGAAAGTGCTGATGCACCGAGCAAGCTCAATAACTCGGACAGCGCAGCAGTGCCGATGGAAGAGTAAAATCCACCCTGCGGGACGGCAGATTGCCCTAATAAGCTGCTCCACAAAATTGCAGAGACAACCCATGTGGTTAGTGAATCGCCTATTGGCTCCAACTTTCTTGCCTCACTTGGAGGCAGAACGGTTTATAGTGGGTTTATTATAACCGAGAAAGAGTGGCGGGCGCGTCGTGAAGCTCTAATAAGCAGTAAAATGTTGCGTTCACAACATTCATCATTCTGAGCTGTACATCATTGTTGAATCCTCGATTGATGATTTAGTTATTATAGTAACCGTGTAACTGGATCATACATCACATTCTGCTGTTAATCTGTGGTATGAAGTATTAGTCAGACCATTGTTGGGTCAATTTTATGAGTAATGTTGCACTCCAGGTTCCAAACTATCATTCACAGAAATGGATATTGAGTTCTGGTGATGGTCTGCTGGGACCATCGTTTCGCACAAGTATCCAAAAAGCTTGTGCATTGTGCATGCCGCCACGGAGGAAGTCCTTGTGAGTCGGGCTCAATTCGAAGGTTGCAGCTAGCGGCGGCCTTGTGTTGCCCTGCTCTTGCAGACGAGACGAGACAAGAGGCAAGATCGTGAAATGCCCGCGGCGCGATCGGTGGTGCTGTGCCTCAGGAGTGCTAGCGTGTTACTGATTCTGCCGTCGATGACACTATGCACAACTTTTTCTGATTCAAAACAGGACGTCATGGCAGGACAACTCTGTACATCACTAACTTGGGCTCCGACGACCGAACATGCCGGACAACATGAGAACGAAAACGAAGCAATGCTGCAGATGCCAGGTGCCATGCACGCACGACATTAATTTCCTATATTAAGACTCGCCAAATATAGAGCGTTTGAAAATTTCAAGTGAAAGCTTCCGATTTTTCGCTAAGCACCGCACCCTCCTACTTTACTCTACGATCCAGGTTTTGCGCTAACTGAGTTAAACCCGTCATCAAATGAAATTAAACCGACCTACAATTACGTCGCCCCATATTATTTTCCGCGATAGAAAAACCAAGATAAATCCGGAAGCCTCGGATCCCATCTGATCTCACAAGTCACAACTCATCCAATCCCGCGCAACTTCCTCCGATCCACGATCCGCAACGATCTCCTTCCCGTCCCCGAGTCTCCATCCAAAACCATGACGCGATCGGCAGGTTCCCCATATTCGGCGGCCGTTTCCGTTCCGACTCCCGCGTCCCGACGCGTGCCGTACGCGTGCGCGCGCGCGCGCGGGTGCAGCAAGAGGCTTCGTGCCGCGCAAGCCGGGCGGGCCCCGAGACGCGCGCGGCTCGGTTACTTCTTCCGCGGGCGTCGCCGCGTGATCATCGTACGTGTGAAGCGTTTCTGATCAGAGCCGATCGATCGGCGCGAGATCGGGGACGAGGCGCGGGTGGAGGAGGAGGGCCTCCGCCATATAGGCGGCGGTGGCGAGCGGGCGGAGGGAAGAGGGGGAGGCCATGAAGGGGAGGGCGCCGCGGATGGGCTTGCCCTGGTGCAGCAGCCCGCGCGCGAGGAGGACGCGGGCGGCTATAAATACCAGCTGGGGTCTCGCGCCCCCGCGCCCCCGCGCGCATCCAGAACGATCTCCAACTCGCCGAAGGAAAGCCAAGGAGGGCATCGTCGAGACGTCTCGACGTGACAAGACGCGACGCGACGCCGGCGCCGCGATCTCGTAAGGTAAGGCGCCTTTTCCGGCTTTCGCCACCCGTTCACACCGTGTAAAATCGCGCCGCCGATTCGGCCGCGCCGCGCCTTTGGGTTAGGGCTCGCGTTTCCCGTCGAATTACTTTCGTTTCTTGAAAAAAAATTCTGCTACCAGTACATGAACTCTATCAATTTCGATTGAAAAAAAACCCCGCTGCTTTCGATGCCCATTGGAATTCGACGCCTTAATTAGTGTGTAAATCTTTGTCCTTGTTTCCCTGGTTTTATGATCTGCATTGTTGCTCACGACTGTTTTTACAATCTGAATTGCTGCTCAAGACAAGTTAGGTCTCTGTTCTAGGTATTCTGAGTTTGAAACGATCGGCCGGACTGTGAAGAGATGACGAGCAACTTCGACCACGAAACCAACGTAAGATCAATCTCTTGCCTGGACTTCAATGTGTTCTTCGATCATGAACCTTCTCATCGCGATGATCAACTAATTGTGAACACCAGAATGCCATACAATTATTACTCAGAATTAGCACTTTGGTTGGTAGATCGCATCTTTTCTAACCTACATGTTATTCATTGCAATTGCCACCAGCATGTGGAGGACGAGTACTACGGCGAAGAAGATGAGGACGATCTAGATGATTTCATCGTGTATAGTGATGATGACGAGGACCGGGCATTGAAGAAGCAGAAGCATCAACGACAGCAAGAGGAGGATCAGGAGGAGGAAGAAGAGGAGGTGCAGGAAGAGTCCTCTGAAGAGGAGGAGGAGGCTCCGGCTGGGACGCAAGAAATCGTTAGCCTGAGGGAGCAGTTGAAGGACAAAATCAGGAGGAAAAATGCAGCCATGGCTGGCACATCGTTCGTGAAGCAGACAAGGCCGACGCCGGCCAAGGACAAGTAGATTTCTAGCCTTCGAATGCTATCGTGCGTTTTGGCTTTTGATATTCAGTTGTTAATAACAAAAACATGTGTAGATTTGGCACCTTCTTTGGGCCATCATGGCCAGTGCTCGCCCCCCGAGTTATCCAAGAAGGCTGCTCAACAATGATGAAAGAACTACAGGGCGTACCTTCCAGAGTATGTGCCAATCCTTCCGTTTGATCTTAGTCTGTCCTTAATATTGAACTGCTCGAGATTAACAGAACTTAATTTCCTGCAGAAAGACGTCTCCTTGGTTTCGAAAACGCAACCAGGCACAAGCAGTAATTTGCAAAAGCCAAAAATCATTAGCGAGGTATGAGTGCCCGTTAGAAGAAATTAACAAAGTTATTAGTGTGATGTTTAGAAAATGACTTCGAATGTGGGTTTGACATTGCAGGAGAAAAGAAAGGTCGACGCACTTCGAGAGAACCGGGATTACTCATCTCTCTTCTCTGATGACGCTGAAGATCCTCCAACAAAGGAGCAACCCGACAATAGGAAGCCTGGTACGTGAAATGTTTAATAGAATGTAATAACTTGTTTACGGGCACTCAAATGAAATGTACTTGGTTCGATAAGCTTTGATGAACAGAACGCTTATACTAAGCACCTGTTTTTAGATGTCCAAGTTCGTGTGCCGGTGAATTCTGCTGGGAAGTACAGAGCGCCCAATGGCCAGCCTGCCAGATCACTAGCAAACGGCCACGGATTGAAGGGTGCAGGAACTGCCAGCCAAAGTAAAGCTGGGTCTCCGGGTAAGGCTCCTCTTGCTGATAGAAAAAGGACGGTTGCTACTGGTCGAAACGGATCCAGTCCACCTGCAATGAAGAAAACCACGGGGTCACAGCCGGCACTCAAGAGAAAGAGGCCACAGGCGTTGCTTCCAGGTCAGAGGCAGCAGCAGTCATCTCATGGACAGAAGCTGCCGCAGGCATTGCAGAGTCAGAGATTGCAAAGCAACGGCCATCAGCAAATCCGGATGCCTGCTTCAACTGCACAAGGTCAGCGTTCTGGACAGAACGGATCGCCCCACGATAGGGCGAAACCAGCACAGAAACAGCTAGTTGCGTCATCAAAACTCAAGGTAACATTTCGGCAATTGCCCATAAACATATGTTTTCGCCAAACAAAAATGCTTGTTGTACTCAAGGGTAACTAAGTCAGTCGTTAAGGAATATTTTTTTCACTTATGTCATTTATGCATGCAGGTATCTCGTCCAGTGGAAAAGCGTGCAGTAAAAAGAAAATCCGATGATGAAGTCGATTACGAATCAATATCCAAACATATTGGAGCAATTTTCAAGTATGATATCCTCGTCACCTTTATTTTTGGTATATATAAATACTAGGATAGTGCACTTTATATTTGTTTAATACGGCGATGCATGTTGTTTTACCATTCAATTGTTCTTATTCTTTTTTAATGCAGCTACAACCGTTTTAAATATGCTGGCATGGATGAAGATGATAGTAACATGGAAGCAGATTATGCTAGCATACAGAAGGAAGAGAGAAGAAGGTACGACCTACAAACCTTTTTCTGTATATAATAACAAAACTTCTTAAAATGTCCCCACCATAAGATTTTTGCTGATAATATGTGCTGATACTTTTCTTGTAATTCAGCGCCAAACTTGCAAGACAAGAGGACCAGGAGCAGCTCCGCCTAATTGAAGAGGAAGAGAGGCGTGAAAGGGCAAAGAAGAGGAAAAAGCCAGCGCTGAGAGCAAGTATTATAGTCGCCCCTAAGCCGGCGTAGTCCGACGTGGAGCAGGAGAGAGAACGCGCTCCGGCGTCTCACGACGCGCCCGCTCCACGCCGGCGCAGAGCGCGAACGCTGCTCTTATTCGCTGACCGAGCAGAAGCGCATTAAAGCCAGGCGGGACCCACCACCAAAACGTAGGGTGTCGCAGCCGGCTGCCGGCGAAATCGTTAAACTTGCTCTGACGCAAGAGTAGATAGAAGTGGCTAGAGCCGAGCCTCTTTTTTCTCTTTTGTGAAATATATATGATGATCAGTAACTTGCCTTGCATTGAAAAAGATCCTCTCTCTCTCTCTCTCCCCCCCTCTCTCTCTCCCTCTCTCTCTCCCTCCCTCCCTCCCTCGCTGGCATTAATGAGGTTCCTGTGAGACGAGAGGAAAATATAATTCAAATGCTATCACCAAGAACTCCACTTTGCACCCCGTTTGTATTATTGCTACACTAGACCACTTTTTCCTCGTGGATGCCCAAAACCACGGAACCACAAAGATCCAGCGAACTGTTCTGTGCACAATTCTTTGTCCTGGCACGTAGGTTCGAAGCTAAATGGCTCAACATTAAGTTGTGCACAAATGCACCAGACCACAAGGAATTCACACACAACCCTACTCACGACCTCCTTGTAGAGATGCATTGTGCACAAACATACGTTTTCTAGCAAAGAAAAATAAATGGGGCAACAATCCAATTTTCAAATAAACCTTCTAATCATACCAGCCATCAGATCATGAGTAATCGATAGCGCAAAGGTTATGCATAAATCCCAGTGCTAGCAGCTTGCCCTCTTATTTCCATTCAAGAAAATTGTTGATTACTTGACCGACAAATGGTGTCACACACCCAGCAATGGCAAGAACGCTGACACACTGATGCTAAGGAAGACTGTAAATTGGGTTGACAAATCAGAATGGAGGCACAAATCAGAATGGTGGCAAAGTTGGGGGGAAGCGAACGTGCATCCACTGCTTTTCGTAGGTTGAAACATGGGCCCATCCCATCTCCTCAACCAACTGGATCCTCAAATCGTAGAGCTTTTTCTTTGATTTTTCAGATTCATCTTGAATCAAGTCGTTTAGAACCTAATCAGCATGAAAACAGACAATATCAGTACAATCTTAGATGAAAGCTTAAAAAATACGTATACAATTTATAGCTGCAGAAAGCTAAAGTCTGTTTTGTGTCAAACTATCAACTGATTTTAGCCGTGTATTTTTATTTTTATTTTTGGTTTTCTGAAAGTTTATATCACATATACTTCTTAGTACAAAGTTTGCAACAGATTTAATTGCAACCATTAATTCATCTTTATGAAAAGTACAATGGCATTGGTAGTGATAAACCTTAGTGTTCTAAGAGTTATTAACTGTAACATGTTGACTTTGTACATTTAGCAAGACTAATGAAATTGTGCAACGATAATAACTAGACTAGCCAGCTAAGACTTAATTTACCAAACAAGCTAAGGCAACAATTTCATTTTTCTAGTAACATGGACATATGCTGTCCGCTCAAAACAAAGAGGGTCACTTGCCAAAAGCACAATCCAATGTCATTTTCGTGATACAAAACTGTAGTAAGTATTTTATAATATGAATCTAGTGACATCAATTTTGTGTCAAAAATAATTTGCATCATAAGTAATGTTGGTTAAAGGCTTGACCTAATGAAATGATATATTGCACAAATCAAACATTTTTCCAACGCATAAACTATATTCTGCAATGCTATAAGTTTTTACTTCAACCTGCCAGCACCCAGCAATAGAATAACTAATAAATGACGTAATCTCATAAAAATTTAGTAACCGCAAACCTGCCAAGGATATGCAACACTTGCTAGGTACTCCCAGAACATACCTTCAATGTATTCTCAAAAAAAAAAGAAAAAAAGAACATACCTTCAATGCCGTGCCGGGTCTTCCACATCGTCTCTCGCGTAAGACAGTCAGAGTGCCATATTTTGCAGATTTGGCATCAACCCATTTAATTAGTTCTTTGTAGTTCTCCTCGAAAACATCTTTAGCAGATACCTCAATTTTCTCGTCCGACTGCCACCAAACACAGATTCGATGCACATTATATACTAGAGCATTAAATGCCTCAAAGTAAGAAACTAGATTAGCAATGGATGGCACAAGAATTACACATATTGGCTGAGTACAGAGTAGCAAAACCAATATCATTATACTTTACACTTTCAATATAAAGTTTTCAACCATTAGAGTCAAGTATAAGAAATAAATTTATAGTTGATCATCCATGACAAAATATAGACCCGAGCCTCTAGATTATGATGGCATGATTAACAAATAACAACAATAAAGCCTTTAGCCCCAAGCAGTGAAGCAATGCGGTAGGCTAGAGATGAAATCTACAAAAACTTCTTTACTTATCCTTAAAAACGGCAGTTGGTGGTGTCCGGTCCGTCGTCGTCGCCCGACCTCGCACCGAAGCTGTGCGCCGACATGTGGGCCACAGCAAGCCGCGCCCCCACGTAGCCCTCAAGGCGGCGAAAAAAGAATGGAAAAAAAAATGCCACCAACGAGCGGAGCCGCGTCTCCCTCGACTCCGGTAGTCCGGTCCTGCTCCGCCGCTGCCGCCCGCGTGTACTTCAGCGCTTCCTGCCCCGCGACCGACCTCCGCCGCCGCGTCCGCATCACCGCCCCGCCAGGCGCACCTCCAGGTGGCCGCCGATGAGGACGCGGCGGCCCCTAGATTGGCAAGCCCGACGGCCGAGCGCGCCACGGTGGCTGATCGATGGGCAGGCGGACCTCATCGGCGGCGTACTACGAGGGCGCGAGCCTTCGCCGGCACCGGCGCCCGTGCGCGCTACTGTGGCCGCGGCCTCGTCCGGGCTGTCCCACGATGCAGAGGCGGCGCCGAAGATCCAGGCGCACCCGTGACGGCTGGCTACGGAAGGTTCGAGAAGGTATGGCTCGCACTCTGCCACCGCTTCTCCCAAATTCAAATCTTCTGACATCAAAATTCAAAAGGTCGCCCGCTCTTGGAGCACCGCCTGAAACATCTATGGCTGCCACTATAAATCACTCACTTGCCACGTCTCACCTAACACAAGAAGCTGCCGAGTGGTGCTGAGATAGCAAGAAGGTGGGATTCTGTGCCCGACGCCCTTTCATCCAATTCGTCAAGGACCAAGGTGCGGGTGATTTGCTTTTACTGATGTTATTAGTGAGCTTGTTTAAGAACTCAAGCTGAGTGAACGATGCCTCCTTAGGCTTTTGAGTTCCTTAGTGAGTAAAGAGTAAATCAGGTTACAAAGATTTTTGGTCCAGGGGACATTTGTGCTTGAAACTATCCTGTGAAGGTTAGTCAATTCAGTGTCACTATGAACTGGTGTTATGTTCCGTTTGATAGATCTCAGCATTCCAATTGAAATCATTTGTCAAACAAATGAGATGAGTACCAGCATCTTATCTGAATAATTCATTGTTCAGTTTTGTTTCAATTAGTATTTCTGCCTTGCTGTAGCACACAATGCTGAAAGATGGTAGAAGAATGTATAATCTTTCTTCAGTGCTTCATATGAATATTTATCCAGTGCCTTATGACTTTCTGCTATCACTTTGGCGTTTTTTTAATCTTCCAGCAGTGGTATATTTCAGTGCCATTAGGTCTGTGGCTTTTGTAGATCCTATGCATCTTTACAGAGATATTAAAGTTGGAAACATTTGGTTTTGATCCCCTGAACAATTGTGCATTCTTCTTATCCGACTTTTGAAGTTGCATGCATCATTGTTTCGAAAGTGTATGGTTTTTGAGATCTGAAACTAGGTGCTAATTGCAGTTAGGAAATTTGAAACATGGAGACAATGATATTACTTCTCGTGATGTTTATCATGATTCATGAATATTTCTGTTTGGGCAATTCTTATCTATGCTATTGGTATAAATAATACGGGTATGATAGCCTGGTTTGATGCCTTATGCTGATGCATTGTTGGTGGAATTGTGTGCCTTAACATTGATAGTTCACAGGAAGGAATGCGGATGTGGATAGCAGTTGACCTAGGAAACTTTGCACTCAAACATTTGTAGCTTTGAGTAAAACCGTAGCTTTCTGCAGATGTAATTTGTTTCTGCTTGATCTGTTCCATAGATTTACTGTTGGAATGCTCAAAATCTCTTATTTTCTTGCTTTGTAATGCTGCTTCTTGTGAGCATGCACTTTACCGGCTAATATGAATCTTTGGCTTAATAGCCTCTGTTTCTCACTGTCGGTTGTGGTGTGAAGATGTCTCATGTTCATTGGATTACCTTCTGCGTGAGTAAAAGGAGATGAAGAGCTTCCAAGGTGGAGCAAAACTCAAGTCTTAGCTTGGTCTGGCTACATATTTTGATGTGGTAGTGCATCTAGGCCTGTGGTGATGCAACTTTTGTCCAATGTAAGATTTTGTACTTACATGGATCGACCAATATGGTGGTTGTGTAATGCAATATAATGGAGTCTTGTAATGCAATGGAAAAACTAATGCTAGAGCAGTCTAAATATTGGAAATGAATTTATATATTTGGTTCATGTCAATGAAAATGTTGTGGACATATTTAGACATATTTATTTTTGTTGGTGAATTTTATCGTCCGTGGCAGCGCACGGACATCCAACTAGTACAAAGAAAAGCAAAAGAGAGGAAACATGATTAATTTTTTAAAAAAAATGTGAAGGAAGATGCTGCACCTTCATTGATTCAATCTCCGCCAATGCAAGACCCTTTTGGTACAGCGCATCAGCCAACTGATCCCGTGTTTCTTCCATCTTTTTCTTAAATTTCTATCAGGAAGCATGAGATTTCAGAAATTCAGAATTAAATAACAGCTGGTAAAATTTCACAAAAAGTTGGACAAACCATAAAAATGTATTAATCTATTTACCTGTGCTTCTTCGTCCTCAGGGTCTGAATTTAGAGATAAATACTTTGCTAGTTCCTCTCTGTCAATACTGTCCACAACCTCATCAGCGGCAGCCACAACCTTAATAACAAGTGACAAAGTCAAAACAAGGATATCTTCTTAGACACAGATATTAATTGCAAATATTGACAGCCAATTTGAAAATGGAGACCACTTATTTGCGCATGATACTGACAAAAAAAATGGAGTAATATATTTGAACTTTGCTTGGTAAAATTAGACATAATTTTATCCTTAATTGCCAGGCTTTAACATGAGAAGATAATCTGTTAGAAGTATAGTTTCCCAACACTTAGAAACATCACAATTGACTGTTGAAACAAAGGAATAAGTCCTATTCTACTGTAATTGAACATGCTTTGACTATACATGCACATACTCTTTTTTTCCATTTAGTATCATTAAAAAATGGGCATTGTTATGGAGTAATCATATGGCTATAGTTCATGCGAAAGATATGGTAGGTCTATTGACTATGTGACTGTTGGCAAGTGTTCAAGATGACAAGAGGCTCGGTTTCTTATGAAGGCATTAACTTTGTAAATTTGTGTATATTTTCTAAGTTCAGCAATTAGACACAAGATCCAGCGCACCGCAATGAAAAAGGAATGATTTAATTACCTCTTTTTGATGGCTAATCTTATCATCACCAGTTGTTTTCTGAAGTACGCATTCCAAAATTTTGGTAAGCAAAGGCGTGTATTTTGGATATTCTGACTGCAACATGCCAAGAAAGGTTAATTAGTTGGCATTATGAAAACAAGAATAATACAATTAACGTTATATGATTTACAATTTTGATAACAGAAAACTGAAACGACCATTTATAGACCTTATTTTCCATCTTAACTGTAATAGCTTAATATGTAAAGGTAACTAAAACTAGAAATATCACCTAGAGCTGGTATGTATACTACACATACTATAAAAAGGAAGAAAAGGTAAACAAACTGTCAGTTTGATAGGAAAGTATGGACACCAGAGGTTCCTATACATTCATGTAGGAACATAAATTATGTACCAAACAGACTTGAACATTAATGGCTATGAACAGAAGCTTTTACAAGAAACAAAACCATGCACCAAGGAGCAATCCCTGGCAATACGCTATCGAGGGCATCAGCCCGTAAGTGCGAAATATTGGAACAATCCGCCCTTGTACCATATTGCTAGTCTAACATGAGTTACACTTGCTTATAAGCCTTGTTGACATAAGACGTATCACCTTTAGGTTATCCTTTTGGGTGAAGTGAGGATAAAAGCCCAAGAGAGAGGTTGAATATGGAATAAAAGAAATATTTAATGAAAGGTAGGTAAAGCAAACAGATCAGATAAATGTTTTATTTGTCCCCATGAAAATGAAAAACTGCTTTTTCGGGACAAATCACAGGAACAACAGCTATCACTGGCATCTGCATGTGCAACCTACTTGAAGTGGTCAAAGAATGGTAAAATAAACCAGATGCAGTTAATCAACACGGCACACGTTTGGTTTATCCTACATTTCTAGCCGCCAAATGGCAACAGCAGTAACTACATTAGAGGATACTACCAAAAAAAAAGGGACAAATAATAGTTTCAAATATAAATGAAAGTTGAGACATCGTTAACAAAATATTAAAAAAACAATATATTTTGTAGTAGATAACATAACATCTGGTACCTCTGAGTGTAACTAATTTATAATACAAATAATTACTCCCTCCGTTTTTAAATTGTTGTCGCCATTGACTTTTTTATTTACGTTTGACCGTTCGTCTTATTCAAAATAGTTGTTCGAATATGCAAAATTATAAGTTAGGTTCAAAATTACTTTGAAGATAAAACAAATCATCACAAAATATATGATATTTTTAAAACTTTTTTGAATAAGACGAATGGTCAAAGATAGCAAAAAAAGTCAATGGCGACAACAATTTAAAAACGGAGGGAGTAATAAGGAGCATAAGTCAATGCTACCTTAAGAGAAGCAACAAGCTCCAACCAGGCAGACTTGTCATCGTCACTTTCTTGCTTAAGGCTGGAAAGAAATTTTATCTTGGTGTCACGAACCTACATCCAAACATTGTAAAGATTGTATTACTCCTCAGGAGTAATTGCAATTAAAAAGAAGACCATGGTTGTTTATTAATCTAAAAGCATAGTTTGTTTTTCCATGTAAATACTACCTCCGTTTTTCTTTTGTTGTCGTTCAGACAAGCCAGCTAGTTCATTTTTGAACTAGGGAACCTGTCCTAACGACTTCAAATAAAAATCGGAGGGAGTAGTTCGTAGCCATCTACCAGGATTATCACTAATAAATATATTACACTAAAAACATTTATCTAATATATTAAAAAATATACTCCAAACATTTAAGTTTCACAACATAAGAAAATGGACGGAGAAAACTTATTAAATGTAAGAACTAAAAAATGGATCCCAATAAACAACATTACTAGCAGTTAAAAATGTGTGCCAACCTCCTCATCTAACCGCTCTGATATGCTCTTTTTTCCAACTGAAACCCCCTTTTCTTGATCATCATCAACCTACAATAACATTACATTGAGTACACTGAGCCTGCAAAAGAAATATTTGAAGCACAAAATACATTGAACATACGAGACAAAAAATAGAGCTAAAACTTATATTGGGCATAACATATCAGGACAATGTGCTGATCCTGCATTTGAATCTACACCTGAACTCGCTATCCATAATTATAAGGATCATTACAGCAGCAACCTGCCAACCTGGTTCTAAATATAAAGGAGGAGGCGATATACAGTTACTGACCTTTGATGGTGGAATGATAAACGAGATACTGTAAGATGCCGGAGCATGTTGGTTTTGATCATCTTTCTTACTAAATGAGCTTACTGCACCATAGGTTATGGACCCAACCAAAACAGACCCAGGTGGAGCATTCTGCAGAGCAATTAACATTTAGCAGAAAAAACAAAATCACATGACTGATAATAGTGATATCTACTCAATATATCCATCATGAAGATATGTACCTTTGGAAGCTTCTCTCTAGATGGAGGACCCACATAGAATGCTTCAGGTTCTCTATAAAGTTAGATAACAGTTGTCAGAAAGTGTTAATTCTGTTAAAGATAGTGAACATTGGAGCAGGAAGTACCCTGGAATCAAAATAGAGGATTTGAAGGTGCCATTTCCAACTACAGAGCCATCAGGTTCAGAGTAGAAACTCAATGGAATGCAATCCTGCAATAAGATCATAACATCTACATCAGCTCCACTGGTGATTGGTAAATATTATTTTCAAGATGCAAACAATTCTACATGAACATGAACCTAGCCTGACTGTAAACCCGTGTCTGGGTAGGGGATGCTCTGGGAGTTTGAGTTGGGTAAATCTCGAGCTAAGGGGTTGTTTGGATTGACGTGCCCACCCAACCAAATTATTGGTTGTTGACTGTTGGTAATCAGCATGTATAGTTGGAAACCAATCAACGGCATGCTCACGTGTCTGCGCCCCCACTAGGTGTTTTCGGAGCCCATGTGATGGCGTATAAGTGGCGGCTGATTCCTCTTCACAATATTTGGTGTGCTGACATTTGGCAGAGCAGACATGGCCGGAAACCAAATGTGCCCTAAATCCCAAAAATTTGGATCCAAAATCCATCTATACAAATATTCAGGTCCACGGAGGAAAAGGTAGGATATTTAACCAACCATTCTTAAGACCATCAATCAAGAAGTTCGTGGCGTCTTTGTGGACATACAAACTGACACTAAACTTTTGTGCAAACCAGCAAAAAAGGTTTCTTGCCGACTAGTTCAATCAAAAGAGTGGGGACATGCTTGTTACTAGTCCGCAGATCTCTAATATGCATCCTGGTACGATAGTACTTCTGGTATCGGTGCCGTACATGCAAAACCACACATAAATGGTGGACATAATTGACAAGTCTTCTCCTTGCACAGGATATTCACAACATTACCAGTTGAGCTAAACTGGTAGCTCAATTTACATGTATAAGGCTAGATTGCCCACCCATGCTCTCCAAAATAGGACAAAAATACATGGGCACTAGAAAGAGCTGGTTTATAACTTACACATTCAAATGAGAATCTCCATGAGAAAGGAAAATACATGGGCTGTATGTAAAGCTGCTGGTTTATAACTAATGCAAACTCAAATGAGAATCTCATAGAACATGAGTATTAGATGGACTACCTTTTTATCTAGTTTCCTCTCGATAAACAAAACCAATTGCTTGAGTTTCTCCAAGATTTGCACATTCTCATGCCTACATCATTAGATATCATGCAATAAACCATGAAATCATTGACACCATCTGACATATGCTTAATTCTACAAATACATATTAAAAAAAGATCTCGGTCTTTCAATGTGATACAAACAAAATGCTTCATGATGCTTAACCACAACCAAACTACATGACTTAGTATTTAATAACTTGAGAATAAGAAAAGCATGAAAAGTATGCACAGCGTATATCCTATTTTATTTTGGTAGAAAGATCATAATCTCCTATATCCTAATCATTATCGTCCTTTAATGTCATGTTTCATACCCAGGCTGTTTTGAGAAATAAAAAGCATTTAGTAGAGTGTTAGAGTTCCTCTTTGAATATTGAGTGCGCATAGATAGAGTCATAAAAAAATCTTTGTTAGACAGCGGTTATCAGAAACAAATAGAAAGCTAACAAATGAAAATACATAAAGCAATACTAACTAGGTGGGAAAGGTTTACCTTATGTAGAGTTGCAGTGTGTATTCGCCTTTTGAAAGTTTGACATAACTAGGGTAGACATCGCCAGAAGAGTAAACACACTGCTTAATACAAACAGAAAACATCATTAGTAAAGTACTATCAGATATATACTCCCTCCATACTCACAAAAGAGGGCGTTCTAGCGTTGTTCACAGTTTCAAAAAGGAGTTCGTTCTGTCATTTGAAGCCGGTTCTGGTCATTTTTGACCCTGGCACGCGTGCTCTCGTCGCTAGTTCCCGAGTCCTCAACTGGCGCTCCCGAGGAGACGAAATAAATCGCGCCGCGCAAAAAGCGCAAAAACACTCACCCAGGAATCGAGCCTGCAAGCGGATGCGTGGAGACCAGCTGCGATAGCCAGTCCAGCGGAGAGAGATTGTTGTAGGGAAGCGGCTCTGGAGCATATTTAATAAAGGCAAACATGGAAGATTAGACCCGAATTAATTTTATCTTGGTATGCTAAACCATGTCCTAAACGCCGGAGTAAGTTGGTTTGAAAGGGAGGCAGTGACTTAGATAAATCACGGCAATGTGAATTTCGGTCCCAGTTCAGGGTTAAAAAATTATCCTAAAACTGGATCCGGACTCTCCGCGGTAAAATCAGCCAGCTCTTTACATGGTAACGAAGATGTTTGTCCATTTTTCCTGTGTATATGGGATGCTTGGATCACAGGAAATGGAAACAGATACTTGAAATAGACCATAATGCCCAAGGAATTTCAAAACAGGTACTCCCTCCTTCCTTGAATTGATGACGTTCAGACAGGATTTTATGACTTGTAGCTACTGCAAATTGATTGTCTGAAACGTCAAGAAAAAAAGAATGGAGGGAGTAACTTCCAAAACTAAAATATCATCGTGGTTAGAAAGATAGCCCCACCTTATCTACGACATCTAGGGACATTTGCAACTGTTCCAGTACTCACCCGACTTTATAATTTAAAAAATTATGCACTGATTAGCTGATACCTCGTAATCACTAATCTCTCTCGTGTATTAACAAAGCTATACTTTTAGGGTGAGTGAAATGAGAACAAACACAAAAAATAATAAAGCAAAATCACTGGACAAATAAACATTTATCCATACAGAAAAGGGGAAATATGGAAATTTTTGAACCTGAGAAAAAGCCAATGGAGTGAACATCTGAACTCAGACAAAACATAAATATATATATATTTTGAAACAAAAAGAGGCATACCTTGTTGGAATCTGATATTCTATAGAACTGAGACTCAAACTTGTTGTCATATATTCTGTTGTTAAGCAGTGGAACATGGGGCTTTATTTCAGCACTGTCCTCTAGTTTGAACTTGTAACTGAAAAGGTTCAGAAAGTAAAGAGAATAAAAATCAAAGTTTTAAGAAGAATGTATAGGTATCCTATAATCGAATGTGAACTCACGTTAAGGTTAATGCAATAATTTGCTTGCCAGAGGGTAATCTATCACGGCTGGTGGGAAGAGAATAAAGATTACTTTCCACAGGTCGATAAGGAATCTTAATCTGCAAGCAATAAAAATCATTATATGGCAGAAACAGAGAAATTTCCCAGGCTTCTATAGATTATTAACTAACCTTGTTCAGAGTGGCAACAGGAACAAGCCTCTCTGATGCTAAAAGTGATCTAGCAACTATACGCAAGGGAGACTCGCTGCCATCCAGGGCAATCACTTTCTGATCAATGCATATTCCATGGAATGCAATCTGCGATATAAAAAATGAATAAGCATGTAAATATTTAGTATAAACTGAGTGCCCCATGCCCCAACCCTTCTGTTCATAAACCATTCTAGGAGGACAAGGGTTAAGGCAGGTCAGGATACATCATTATTATTATAGATAAAAGTACCTCAAAATCAACACAGGTAGGTTCATGGCTAGCAATTCCACTGGACCAGAACTGGGCTATGGACAACTCCAAGGTTAAGCCACCTTCTACAGGAAAGCTGAAATTTTTCGAAGAAGGCGAAGAGAAAGTAACAACAGACTCCCATGTAATAGGCCGCTTCAGTGGACAGATCTGTTATATCTTATGTTAGAACATTGCACCTCAGTAATAGGAAGAGTAAAATGCGCTAGAGGTACAGAACTTGCACAAAGAGAGCAATCTTGTCACGTAACTTGAAATTGATCAGATTCATCACTAACCTTGTTTAGGGGTGCAATTAGGTCACAATCATGCAAACTGACGAAAGCAAATGCACATGGACGTGAACATTAGTGACTGGGCTTCCAACATGACATGAAAATGCATTTTGGCAGGCATCACCTTTTGCCAAAGAACATACAAACAAAATGACGCCCTTGTATTGAGATGAACTAATGAACTGCATGCCATCGTGTCATGAGCCGTCATGCGCCATCAGATACGTGAACATTACATACTTTTCAGTTTTTCTAGGATCAACTGAGTGAGGTGGACATTGATTCATTGCCAGTGCCGCGCGCTGCCTAGCTACTGTACCCTGTGATTTGCAGAACCCTAATGTGCCACCGTCACCAACTCTATTCTAAAATAGGGCATGATTGAACTTGAACAGCTCGTGCCCATCGATGCCAAAAGGACTAGCATCAGGCATGTAACACCCTGCATCCAAAACCGCTTACCGCCCAGCCCCCACATGGGGCGAGCACGCGCATGCACATAGCACCCCTCTTACGCTTTCTTCCTCGCTTCATGTAAAAGGGTTAACCCGGAGGTGCTATGCTTGGAACCAACAAGGGGTATATGCTGACCCTCACCCACCTAAACAACCAATGTGGGACTATTCCCACAATTCTACTTCACTTCTGGGCCACTTGGGCCGAAACCACAACTACTAGGCTACAAACGGGCTGGGGTGTTACAAGGCATGCATCCTGTTATCTTCCTAATTTGATGTCACCTACCACAGCATGCACGAATTAGTTCTACATGGCCTATTGCTTTTTTTTTTTTTCACTTCCCCCGTCCAGCCATGTGCTCACTCTGGCGACCGGAGAAAGGAAGGAACCTAGTAAGGAACCAAGAGGTTTCCATCCGGCTAGTGCACAGCACAGGTTGACAACGCACGCCCCTCTGCTGCTACGAATGTTGTCCAGTCAGCAAGACATAGATTTTGATTGGGATGGCACATAGATTACTCAATTGCACGCCCAAAACAAGAGTAGTGATGGATTGCTCAAATTTCAAGTTGTATGAGGAGGTCGCACCCACCGCTCAAGTTTTGGTACCCATGACGCAATTTACTCTTAAGATTAAAACCATATAGTATACCTGAACAGCATCCAAAAAGAATCTTCTCGGAGTATCAAAGGCTGATGTACGCATAGTAAATTCTGCCCATGACGCTCCATAAGGCACATTTATGAACCTCCTTTCAATGTGACCTGTAAGCAAAAATGTATATAAATAATGAAAAGCTTGACTTTATCTTGAACCATAACAGATGGACTTAATTAATTCCCTCAACAAAACAGATGGACTTAATCAAATCTCTTAAAACATCTCAATAGAGGTGAAACGGAAAGTGAGTTTCCCTCCAAAAGAATAATGATCCAGTTTCAAACTCATGAAAAAAACTAGCTACTCAAACCATGGTTCATCATAAAAGAGTAATAGGTATATAGTATCCAACAGAATGCCAGGTAAAACAGGTCAGCCTACAATGAAAACCAGATATTTGAGACAACGGAGCTTTATCATGTTTCAAGTAATGTTAGCACAACTTGTTGCAGGGAAACAGATTTACCATTTCAAGACAGACTTATTAGATGCCGAATGCTAAGGGGGCGAACTCTTTGTCTTTGAACTACTAACTGGCTCGATATGTAAATAGTTCGGAAAATCTTTGACAGTAGAAATAAGTAGAGAATGAGTCTTCCCGTCAAAAACAAGAGTATAGAATGGGTCAATGAGATGCTAAGTCAATATAATTACCAAACATATATTTGAACACTTAAAAGATACACACGGATGCATGGCATATAAGTACACGTGTAAAAAAGGACATAAAATGTAAGCAAAACCAAAACTTCTAGTAAACAAGTGATTAAAACAAGTACCTGATCTAAATGAGAGGTTTGAAGCTGACAACAACGGTGGTTCACCCGATAGAGTAATAGGCTTTATTACGGTAATTGGAACACGAAAAATGGGCCCACGCCATGGTGCTTTGTAATCTATACCATAAACTTCATAATAGTGAAGGCCACTGCTGATATTAGCAGGATTGACAACAATGCTGCCAAAGGCATACCAAAAACAAATGATTATATTGCATCTGACAGAATTAATAGTACATATATATGTGATAAAATAATCACCTATGAACTCCAACTGAAAGTTTACGTGCCTCATTTATCAACTTTCCTATTTAACGCTACATTTGGCTCAATTAAAAACTTTATAAGTACAGCGACTTCAAGTTATAAGCTTATAACTGTGGTGTACTTTTTCTCAGTACAATGAATCAGATTATCAATGATTACCTATAGCCAGATAAGATATGACCTGATAATTACCTTTCTGTACATGTTCATATAAAATGAAAGTCACAATAATTATGAAAGACACGCTACATAATAGTAGGACAAATGGAATAATAAGTTCAAAGAGACAAAGATACCAACTTGAAACTGCGCCCATTGTTTGTCACCAATATATACTCAGGAATTTGAACAACAGAGCTATCACTTGAATGGAGTTGCAGGCACTCCTCAAATGGAACCAACTGCTCCAAATTACTGGCACCCTCATGAAATTTCGGGTCAAGTTGAACAGTCCACTGAAATGTGAATATAGTTATAAAATTAAAATAGCGGAAATTTCTAGCGTAGGTTAGTCGAGAATCTTGCACATTTACTAGCCTACCAAAGAAACTAAAAGCATAATCCCCCACTGGTCAGTGAGACTACTGGAACCTTCATTGTTTCTTGGAGAGCGGTATAGAGCAGGACAGTGTACCACGCTTCAATTCTTCTTCTTCGGAGAACAAAATATAAGCAGGACAGTGCAACTCAAACAAGTCAGAAGGAACTAACCTCACTTGTCTGGTGGCATGCATTACTCCCACGAAGATATATTCCTCTTAGTGTTGGAACTGCAAGGTAGCATGCCATCATGTTATCCAATATATAAGGTATTAACTAAACTTTAATCGATATGATCATGCATGCCAATAATGAAAAATACAACAGATGGTAACATTGCATCGTTCGTCAAACAATAGAAGAAATATAGAAAAAAGACATAAAAAGACTGCGCACATAAGCATGTTGAGTTTCTCTACTCGAAACGGATAATTCGAATAAATCACAATTTCCATGCAGAGTCAAGGAATATATAGAAAGTATGGCTTCAATTAAAGAAAAGGAACTGTATAAACTGATTAAATGAGATTTTAATAACACACGGCAGATAATTTAACAGGGAAGTACTTACTTGATTTTCCCACTTGATTGATAGAGATTCTATACGACACAAGCGGCAACTTCTTAGCCTGCTGTGCATATTCAAAAGCCCTGCCAAAATCAAAGCTATGATGTCAATGGAAATTCCAACATCTTTCAGATCATTGCACAAATAGCATGATAAGATTACTGGCACTAACCTATCAACTTGCAAAAGTCCATGACCTGTAGTCAGTTTCTCCTCAGGTGCATCACTTATAGATGCAGCTGTATTCTCAATTGCTTTCCTCACAGCATAAGGGCTTAATGGAATCCCTTCAGCCTGTAATGTATTACCAATTAGAATAGGTGGATATTGTCGCCTTGCTTTCTACTAAGCGCATAAATTGTTAGCCACACAAACCTTCATGGCACTAACAAGAAGAGCTACCCCACCACAGGCAGAAGGAGAAGCCATGGAAGTGCCATTCATGAGCATCCGTGATTGAAGCGTCCATGTTGGTACAGGAGCAACAGCCCCACCAGGTGCACTGATGGAGACGCCAAGATCCCCATCAGCAGTAGGGCCTCGGCTCGACCTTATATTTCCAATAACAGAACAATTGTTACTGCCTGAAAACAACCACAGTTCCAACAAACATATCTTATATGAATCAAGTGGAAGCAATTCCGCGGAAAACGCTGAAATCGACTCCGCGGTCGTCCAGGACCACTGGACACACAGGCAGTGACCTTTTTTGGGTTGCGAAACCAGGGATCGAACCCTGGCTGCAGTTTCCTAACCGGATCACATATCTCAAAATTTGATATACCACTTTCATTCACATAGATGTCATTTAGGTATATGTGCAGTCAAACTTTCTAAATTTTAACCAGTAAATTATGATTTATTTTTGACCATCGAAAAATGATTCATCACATGAAAATGATTCTAGTAATCTTGTCATGGGAAATACTTTAAAATGGATATATTTTAACACATTTAACAACATATACCTTTAAAAAAAGTAATGGTCAAAGGCATACATTGAAGTTCGTATCGATGCCCTAAATGACAAGAAAAAAGAGAACGAAATATTTGAAGCATAATTCATTTAAGTTTTGGATGCCTTAAATGACAAGAAAAAAAACTAAAAAATTTGAGTTCATTTAATAAGCAAACGGAATATTTAAATGGCAAGCGGCAGCGCATGGGCAAGAAAAATTCTACCAACAGAAAGCCTTTTGTTTGCACCTCAATTTAATTTCCGGGAGATGCAGAAGATAGGCCAAAACAAAAAGGGCCTCAGGTTAAATTTTAACATACTTATTTATTATGCACACTATTTTTTCATTCACAATAAAATGATGCGGCATGCCATTGTTGGATGAGTGCATCTCAAAATATCATGATAGGATTACGGACTGATAACATACCATGTGTATTCCATCCCCTTAGCTGGAGGTTGAACAACACAGTGAGCACCAGCAGCCATAGCTGGCGAAACATAAGCACCAACACCAATTATGGTTGTACTAGTTCCACCAGGAGCACCAACAGTGTTTAAAGCAGGTCCATTGTTTCCGGCACTACTAATAAATATGATACGATGCTTGTCTACAACCTGTGAAACAACAGAGATCTCAAGCACTCTAAGAGAGAAGGCAGGAAACCCAAGAATAAATGGGTATGAAACAACTTTGGTACAGAAGCCCACCTCATTAGCAAGATCAATGAATCTGCCATAATCAGGAAGAATGGTAGGCTCTCCATAGCTCATATTAATCAGATCACATTTGTGCTGGATATAAAAAGGTTAAGGAATCAGCACTTGATTCGGATGCATTTATGCAGCCATTGTATTCAGTAAAACGAAAATGCATTTTGCAATTTACTTCAATAAATGGTACACAGAATGAAGTATTTTCACCTCTACTGCAGCTATCAAGGCTCTAACCAGGCCTGTTCCTGTCTCCATTGATCCTAAGCGGGTGTCACCAATCTTACAGGAAATCAGTTGTGCTCCAGGTGCGACTCCATTCAGTAAAGGTTCCTGTTAAACCATATCAACAGAATAGTGCCTTTGACAAGTTTCATAAAAAGAAAAGCCAACGATAAGCAACATACATCAGGATGAAAAGCAGCTGCAATGCCCGCGACATGAGTAGCGTGTGGAGAGCAGTCAGTTACAATACTAACAAGATTTCCATCATCGTAAACATTTGCTGCAAAAGAGCAAGCATCTAATTTGCTAAAAATCCCAAATTTCCTTTCAAGCCTGCAGATAACATCGAGTAGATCAGCCATATGCATCAAAATACATTGCTTAACGTAAGAACAATAACCAGCAGCAAACATAAGCGACAACAACAAAGATAATAGATCCCCCTAAAAAAAAAGATAATAGATTATGTTTGCACCATGAGCCGTGAATTAGAAACCTAAATTACATAGAAAACATGAAGCTGGATCACTTGAATAGAAACATAATGGATAGAATCTCCAACCACGGAAAGGGGTACAGCAATAATGCTATATTAGAAAGTTCACAAAACATAGCTAAAATGTTCTTTGGTTAAGCCTAAAAAGACAAGTGGAGAATACACTCAGACACATGCATGTTCACGCACATAAGGGGAATAAAATTCCTTCTTTAATCTTTACACTGAAACTGAATCCTAAACAGTATCCACAGTGAGCCAATATTAAAACGCCAGCCATCAGACTGAACTCAATTAGAAAAATCAACCATTAGGTTTCAAATACTCAACTCGGGAGATGCTTCAATTAAACACTATGTTGTTCAAATGGTGCATGATTGCACATGGCACCCTCTGGAATTTAGAAGACCAGAATAATTGATAGATCTTTGTCTTAAAAACAATTAATAGATGAATGCAAGCCTTTCAAATAACTTGCAGCAAAGCATCGGCTATGCACTTGTAGAAAACAAGACCAGGTAAAAAAACGGAAAATGAAATGTGTACGCAAGTGAAATAGCATCTATGTTACAACACAAAAACATAATTTGACCATACCTGTAGTTGGTCAAGGGAACAAAATCTGCTAGCTTTCCGCAATTGTTGTTACCCTCAAGGGCCTGGGTATCAACAGCAACCCTCCACACATCACCATCGTGCCATGCAACAATGTCAATCACAGGTCCCCTGTCATCATAGCCCTACAAAAACAGAAGCAACACTTGATTAGAAGTCAGCTAGAAAACTTCCTCTTGCATAACATGTCCTTTTTCTTTTCTTACTTCAGCCTGTTTCCTCAGGTAATCGAGTCTGTTTTGCAGGTCTTCATGAGCCTTCTTCAGCGTGGCATCATCACGCTTAGCATGCTTCTGCAATCAATTTCAATGAAAGTGAGACATCCTGAATGACCTTATCACATGCTAATAGCAGCATTAGTGGTCTTCAATTGAACAAAGAAGTTATTTCACATTTTCTATGGTTTTGTTTTCTCCTAACTCAACCATTTAAGATCTGTTATATCACAAGGCGTATTTTGAAAATAGTAATGGTGCAAGTGCAAACTGAATGGGTACATAGTTGCACACAATAAACAGCAAAAACACATAAGGCGAGAATCAGTGCTGTAACAAAAAATGTAGTAAATGCATTCAACTAAACCTTTTCAAATTCATTCAACTGCTTCAGAGCCTCGGAAATTGCTTCTTGGTTTTCCTCATCCCATTTCTTCTTTCTTTCTTTCTGAAGTCAGAGCGGATAAATGCATGTTAAGATATCAAGTCTGAAATCAAATGGTTAGAATGCAGTTGTGTAAAAAAAGGAAAAACAGAATGCAGGAACAGAAAATAAAGTCTACCTTCAATCTCGAGGTAAGCGTATCAGTAAAGAGTTCATATACTAATTTACATCCAACATGCCACTCTTGAGATGGGTTCTTCCACGATGAGTTTACAACCAAACGAGTGCCTGGGTTAAAAGACAGCATCAGAGAATAAGAGCAGGAGAATGCCAATCAGAATATGAATTCCTGCAGGTGGCTCAGCTTGAAACTACAATGAGATTCAGTCAGTAGTCAAACTAACTACAGGTACTAGAAGGTATGTTAAGATTTAATATCATTTTGTGCATGCTAAAGTTAGAGTGACATAAAAAAAGGAAAACCTCCATTGCCTGTTATCACTTCAAGTAAACAAAAGTTTACACTCCGCTACATTTTGCTGTTTCATAAATGTTTTGAATTCTACTTGAACAAGAAATAACACAAAAGCTAAAGACCATATGACCAACCTGAAGCACCAACAATAGCACCATCAGCATCAGCTTTAATCACTTTCGATGTGTCAACATCGCCGCTACCAGTACTACATTTAAGGTATACAAGTACATGAATTAATTGACATACAGTTCAATAGAAGCTGCAATTGTAAAAACGTAACAGACAAACTTCCAAATGCTAGAAAGTCAAGAGTACCAATCAATGACATCAAGAATTTTAGGCTTCCCATCTGAAGTTTTCTGCAGCCCAGCTGCTGCCGGATCAACTCCAGAATCTGTAACATTAACAAATCACATCAGCATAAATCAACTAGGAGAAACAAATCCATTAAACATGAACGGCGAAGTCAGAACCATCACAGACCACCCAAGATTCAGGTTCGTGTCTGTGCAACCTTCATTTGTTCCTAAACAATAAAATTTCCAAGGGTATAGCAAATGCCACTGTAATAGCCACTGACCAATCATGTTCCTCTGCACATTTTCTAATGTAACCCGACTAATTGCAGTTGTAAGTTATGTATGTGAACAAAGTTGCATGGGCCTCTTTTATCAAATCAGCACTTCGTGTAAACAAGTAAATGCTGCTAGAGCCCTCTTAGCCATACAACAAGCAACCGAAGTCACATCCATAGGGTGCAAGAGGGATTCTACAAATACCAAATCACATCTCGCAAAATTCAACACTCGCTTACACAGATCATCACTCTCCTATAAGCTATGAAGATTACACTGAACCCATCAAGTTAAATCACAAGTATCAAAACTCAATACACTCTATAGTCCATATCTATACACAAATCTCAAAAGCTGTTAAGACTTAAGACTTCCTGTAACTAGCAAAAATGACAGTGCTAAATTGAATTCATTAATCCTAAAAGCAACAGCAGAGAAACCACATTCCACACGGTCCAGTAATTTCACCTACTTAAACACTACAAACCACCTCGGTGAACTCCACCACTCAGGTAACGACATTCCTTATCAAAGTTACAGCCTCAAACCCCTGAGCCCTACAGATCGCGTCCAAAATCCGATCGCACGACCAAGGCGAACACCACCCAGACTCGGGGTGAAGTCAACTGGCCAACCCATAGATAATTTCTGAAGGAGGGGCACGGCACTCACCGAAGATGGCGATGAGCGCGCCACGCCCGTCGTACTCGGGGTGTGCGGCGAGGAAGCGGTCGACGCCAATTTCCTTCTTCGGCATCAGCGACTCGAGGAACGAAGGCTCCGTGAGGCGGAATTCACCCGCGGCGCCGGCGGTAGTCTCCTCGGCGGACGGCGGCGAGGAGGAGGATGAAGGCATCGCGTTGGCCGCGACGCCTCTGCAAGGGCTCGGGCCCCGGGTCGCAACCGCCGCTGCGACGGCGCTGGTGGCGAAGTGGAGTGGTGCGGCGGAGCAGGCGGGGACAGTGAGGAGGAGGCGCAGGGGGGCGTGTGCGGCGATGGGTTTATGTAGCGCGGCCGCAGCGTTTGCTGAAGCAATGTGCCACATGAGGTGTCGTGCCACTTCACGTTTCCGGGATTTGAGTTTTTAATTTGAGTTCTTTCGATTTTGTAGTGGAATCAGCGTGGAAAGCTTGGTTGTTTAGTGTGTTGAAAGCTAAAACAATGATTAGGCAATGAGTGGGGTGGAGCACTGGATACCGGAGAAATGCTGCGTCGAGTGCAGCAATGGAGACTGCCGACCGGTGAGGGTGGCTGCAGGCTGTGGCTGGCGGCCGGTGCTTGGCTGTGGTCGCTGGAGCGTATCAGCTAGCCGGATATGGAGTGGATAATTGGTGTGCTTTCTTGGCAAAATATCTGAAAATGCAGGCAACATGCGGAGAGGAAGGAGGAAAAGGCAAACTGAACCATGTAACACTTTAAATGTCCAACCATTGCAAACTAACAATTCAGAGATTTCCATCTCAAACATGAGTAAGCGTTTTGTTGGTTTAGCCATATTTCGTTTGATGGTGTTGCCCTTGCTTACGCCTGGGCACTCTATTACTTAACAAGTTCAAAACTTGTTCCTCAGAAGCCTCAATGAGCAACACAGATATAGGAGAATTTTTGCAGGAGAAATCATGGCACCGGAGTTTATTACGCGACACTGACTGCAAGATAGGCATGCATAGTATATACACGGCCGATGCAACATCTCAGTTCTAATCATAGATTTATTACAACATCACCGAGATTACAAGTGCTCAATGCAATGCAGTAGTGCGTCTTGTAAGGGCTAAAGGGTTTAAGAACTCCCAAGCAGCTTCTTGATATCCTTCTGCATAAATGCACAGAAGTTAGTGCTGTAAGATCAGACAAGGAAGCTCACTGAGCAGAGTTGAACTTACCTCGATGCTGAGTGGGGAAGTGGTTGGTGCGTAACGCTCCACAACACGACCCTCTTTGTCAACCAAGAACTTGGAGAAGTTCCATTTTATGTTTTCACCGAAGAGGCCACCTTTACTGGACTTCAAAAATTTGTAGATGGGTGCTGTATTGTCACCATTCACATCAACCTAACAGAAAATGGAAGGTAAATGGTAAGCATCAAGCACCTCATCAACCGATCGATTATCAGTTCATAACATACAAGCATACGCATAAATTATAATCTGTGCATAAATAATACACTGAAAGTATTAAACTGGTCCAACTCCTGACTGTTAGACTACCTGAGAACTAGCACAATGAGTTGCAGTTCAGAGTTTACAACTCACAACGACCACATACAGAATACAGAAAACTCATAAGGTTCAATTTACCTGATCAGAGTGTAACTGATCATGGCCAGTGACAGCATATGATCTAGTCGATTATTGTTTCTTTTGGCTTGAAACATACACAAAGTGAAGTAGTATTGCGAACAAACTTACCTTGTCAAAAATTGGATACTCGGCCTTGAAGCGAGTGCAGACAAACTGAACAATCTCCTCGTTAGTGCCAGGTTCCTGTCCACCAAACTGGTTGCACGGGAAAGCAAGGATCTCAAAACCTGAGGTCACACCAAATTGGCACACATTTACCATGTTATTGATCAAAATTTATCATTATAAGGAAGTAATCTATATAAGCAAGATATCATAAAAAAGAGAGAGACATTACATAATTAAGGAGCCAAGCAAGGAAAAAGCAATAAATAACAAGTACTCACCCTGGTCCTTGTACTTCTCATACAATTGGCTCAGCTCTGTATAGTTGGAATTGGTCAAGCCACTGTTATAGTTACAGAAAAGTAGATTTGTTAATTCAAAAAATAGTAAACATATGTTATACATAGCTACATCTGCATTCGATATTTGCACAATTGCACACTGAAATAAGGGGCACGCAAATGTCAATTGTATGACAGATGCACTTTGAGAATGAAATGCAAAGTATGAAAATGCATGGCACTTAATCTGCAAAAATGGAATACTAGTTGGAAGCAGGCACAACATTTTGACGCCCAACAGCGACAAGTTTATGTGCTTGGCATACATCAATGTTTCTGTATGAAACACGCTTCATTCAGCCTTGTAGGTACAAAGTAAATTGAATACTTAAATGCTACACATACAAAGGCATAACTTGTATATCTCCATTTGCTAGTTTTGCTCTATGAAGCATTAACTAAAAGATTAAATTATGTGACATGGCAGTGAATCAATCGACTGTGTGAGCCATCCACCTCATTATAAAGCATATCAAGGACAGTCAGCTTTCATCATACAACGACGACCATTTCAGTGTGAATAAGAAGATTACATGAAGCATTGTACACAAGCACTTGATTCATGACCAATTTAGAACCCGAAGAGGGAAATGATGTTAAGGGAGCAGTCATTATCGGTACCACTGCGATGCAACATTGACGATGAGCAGAACCTTTCCCTTGTAGGTGCTCAGGTCCACATCTTTGCCGCTAGCATCCTGCAAAGCAACAAAAAACCGTTTTCTTTAGCATTAGGAATTATACGGTGTAATAGCAATTAGCAACTCTGCAACTACCGTATAATTGAAAACTAGTAATAAATCTTGCACAAAAACTATGATATTGGCTCATGAATTTGACAAGGTTTAATAGCAGCAAGATGAAGAGGGGTCTATGTGCAAATGCTGAATTATGCGGGGACACTATACAAATTCCGAACTATCACTTTAAAGAGACTAACGCAGTAGATTTATTACTACGTACAGAGAATTAGGCATACCTTGACGGTGAAGTCGTGTACGGAGGCGGCCGAGGATGCGGCGGCCATGCTGAACAGCGCAAACCCGGCGGCGATCGGGCGCAGCACCAGTTGCGAGACGGCGGAGGAGGAGGAGCGGGGGAAGCGAGCGCGCAGCGGGGACGGACCGACTGGGCTAGCGAAACGAGGGTGACGGCCGTAGCGCTGCGCGGCCGCGGAGGAGGAGGGAAGGGAGACGGCGGCGGTGCTACTCAGGATGCGGAGGCGTGCGAGGAATGGGGCGGGCCGCGGAGGCATCGGGGATCGGACCACGATTTATACCGGAGCCGCGGAGGACTAGGAAGGCGAAGAGCGCGTGAGAGTGTGATGCGAAATTGCGAATAACTGGTGAATGAATATCTCGCGCAAAAAAAATGATTATCTCGCGGCGGGAGGCAAGGATCGGTGGGATGGATTTCCGGCTTACCTCTCGCCACGTCCCACGAGGGCCCGAACAGGATCGGGAGACTAATCTAGCCGCCGGACCTGTGCCGTCCGATTCGCATCGGACGGATCATGTCTGCGTCTTGCATTGGTGACCCTATAGCAGTTTGCGCTGTGCCGCTGTCGCAGACTTGCGGTGCTTCGTGCTTGCCGGCTTGCTGGTTTTACCACTCGAGACACGAACTCATGCCGTTTCAGCAACGGTGCCGAGAGTGGCATCCCGCCATCTCGGATGATCCTCCTTTGAGACCCTGACGCTGACATGATGATGACTCCTACGCGGCAGCGGAAGCCTCTTCTCGATTCGTACGAGGTTATAAAACGCTGGGAATTTCGACGACAGAAGCATAATCCCGAGCATCTTCCTTCGATCGGCATCGTGGCTCACACCATCACTAATGTAAGTATGTGTATTCCTCGCCAAAAAAAAAATGTAAGTATGTGTATATTCAAGCCTTCGAGAACACGTAAGCCAAAGACCAAAGTCATCCACGAGCACGAGGAGAGAAATCTGAGGACTGATGCAATGAATGTCGTGTAGGAGTCTCGGTTTCGATATGTTTGCATCTCTGAACCGTGGGCCTTTAGTTCCAAAACCGGGTTTCCGTGTCTAAAGTTCGCTCCATTGTCTCATGGAAGAACTCTATTTTGCCTCCTTCAACTTTTGCTCGAGTCCGATTTTCCTCCTCCTATTACAAAACCGGGTAAGATGACTTCTTCAACTCTTAAAACCGGATTTTTTCCTCCCTCGGCAGTTTTGGACGGCGGTTTCGCTGACGTGGCACAATGGACCCCATATGTCAGGTGACACGTCATTTTTTTTTAATTTTTTTTTCTCTTCTTCTTCCTCCTCTCCGCGCTCGCTGCCTCCCACGCGCACCTCCCGCTGCACCTCTTCCGCCGCCACCTCCTCCTTTCCCGCCGGCGCGGATGCCCTTCACGCCTTCGCCCTCCGCCTCGGCCTCCTCCACGGCGAAGCAATGCAGCTCCCTGCCCCGGAACAAGGACGCGCACGCGGGCAGGACGGCCGAGCGGTGAACCGATCCGGCGCGCAACTATCCGCGACCATGCACCGCACGAGGCCCCACACAACGTCCACGCCGGGCGGCGAGTGGGTGATGAGGGTGTTGAAGGAGGACGCGGTTGCGGCGGAGGTAGAGGAGGAGGAGCGAGTTGGCGAGGACGGGGTCAGCGTGGAGAAGGACGAGGCGGAGGGCAAAGGCGTGGAGGGCGTCCACGCCGGCGGGGAAGGGAGAGGCTAGGGTTGAGAGGGTGAATACGTTGGGGCGGCGAAGCGGGAGGAAGCGGCGGCGGAAGAGGTGCAGCGGAAGGTGCGCGTGGGAGGCGGCGAGCGCGGAGAGGAGGGAGAAGAAGAGAGAGAAAAGAAAAAGAAAAAGAAAAATAACGTGTCACGTGACATGTGGGGTCCACTGTGCCACGTCAGCGAAACCGCTGTCCAAAACTGCCGAGGGAAGAAAAAAAATCCGGTTTTAAGAGTTGAGAGAGTCATCTTACCCGGATTTGTAATAGAAGGAGGAAAATCAGACTCGAGTAAGAATTGAGGCAAAATAGACTTCTTCCTTGTCTCTTGAATCATTTGAGGGCCCAATCTTTAGCCTTATAAAATCAGCCTACAAAGCCCATGGTTATACTCTCTTCCAAATATTTTGTCGGGTTCAATGGGCTTGGGTTCCGTTTGGGCAGGGCTGCAATTTCTTTTTGGTCAGTGCATATTGCTCGCACGGCAAGTGATTGCTAGTTTATCTGGAGTATGAGTATACAGTGGGAGAAATTTACTGGTGAACAAGAAGGGGATTAGGCAGCATGCATGCACTTATTGATGAGGAGCATATCTGCATAAGCGGAACAGGGTGATCCAAGAGAAACTAAAATTTGTTAAAAGAAATAAAGTAAATTTCAGAAACCTACAACTATTTGTATTATTGTAACACAAAACTACAATTTTGTAAGTTTATTTCACAAAACTATAACTATTTTGATCTTTGGTAACAAGAAACTACAACTTTGTGAAAATGTGTGGGTGAAAAGTGGGACCAGGCCATGTAGCACATGTATGATTGACATGTGGGACCATGTCGTAAAAGTTGTAGGTTCTTGTTACTTAGGGTTGAAATAGTTGTATTTTTGTGAAATGAACAACAAAGTTGTAGTTTTGTGTTACAATAGCACAAATAATTGTAGGTTTGTGAAATTTACTCAAGAAAATATAAAAGAAAAGTAGATTTTACAAAAGCGAAAAATATATGGTAGTCAGTGGCTCAGTGACTCGTTTTGGCATGCTCTGGTGCTTTTACCCTGCTTATATTAGTACGAAACCGGTCTCGCTCCAAGCTGGGTCCAAAACCAAATGCATTCTTCAGCCAAATAGAAAAAGGAGAGATATACCTGCACTGCGGCATCATATGCACTTAACTACCTTCCACTGATCAATGTTTAGACGGACAGTGACCCAAACGGCCAAACGCTAGCCAACATCTGAACATCATGGTTGTTCATTTTAGTTGATCCTCCGCACACAGGCCTAAATAAAGGTGACTCTGCCCTGCAAAGTCTTGTACCAACGTTACCATGCCTGTTTGCATGGTACAATCTTACTCGAATGAAACCCGGCAGATCACCAAACGTCCCTCCGCAAACGCACCAACCGTGTCGATCACCAACCCGAAAAACACCATGCATATGCGATCACCACTCTCGACGTCACGGTCCGCCGTTTGGTGGCCAGAACGCAGAACGCAGATAAGAGCAACGTCTCCCCCGTAACGAGATCAGTGTGGCTCCGCCAACCCGAGCTAGCGTTTGCGCCGCGCGAGTGTGGGGATGGCCGGCGTCCTGCCGAGGTTTGGCCCCTTCGGCCCGCTGCCGCCGATCGATGAGTTCGGCATCAAGGAGACGCGGCCTCGCCTCGCCGGCGGCCGTGCCGGTGGGTACGACCTCGTGGAGCGGATGGAGTACCTGTACGTGCGCGTGGTCAAGGCGCGGGACCTCAAGTGGAGCGGCGACTTCGACCCGTTCGCGGAGATCAGGCTGGGCGGCCACTCCGGCGCCACGCGGCACATCGAGAAGACGGCGAGCCCCGAGTGGAACGACGTATTCGCCTTCTCGCGGGAGCGGATCCAGGCGTCGTTCCTGGAGGTGGTGGTCCGTGGCAAGGGCTTCGCCAAGGACGACTTCGTCGGCCGCGCGCGCTTCGACCTGGGCGACGCGCCGCTGCGCGTGCCGCCCGACAGCGCGCTGGCGCCGCAGTGGTTCCACGTGTTCGGCAAGAACGGGGAGCGCGCGGGGGAGGTGATGATGGCCGTGTGGTTCGGCACGCAGGCCGACGAGTGCTTCCCGCTGGCCGTGCACGCGGACGCCGCGTTCGCCGTGGACGCCAAGCTCGCCGCGCACATCCGCTGCAAGCAGTACACCGTGCCGCGGCTCTGGTACGTGCGCGTCAACGTCATCGAGGCTCGCGACGTGGTGTTCGCGGACAAGACCCGCGTCGGGGAGGTGTTCGTTCGCTCGAAGATATCCTCGCAGGTGCACAAGACCAAGACGTGCGTCTCCAGGCTGCCGTCGTACGGCTGGAATGAGGACCACATGTTCGTCGCCGCCGAGCCGTTCGAGGACCATCTCATCATCTCCGTCGAGGACCGCGTTAAGGTCGATAAGGAAGAGGTCATTGGCCACGTTCACATTCCGTTCACGGACTTTGAACGCCGGTGGGACGCTCGCCCGATTCGTCCAAGATGGTACGTGCGTGAGTTTAACAGAGGAAAGTTCTCCAGTGTGTTCGTCACATTAAACAATGAATAGACTGCTAATTAAAGAATGATTTGCTCATCAAAATTATTTTCGAAAAAACAATCGACAGGTATAATTTGGTGCGGCCGGAAGGTGCTGCTAAGATCGAAAAGTTCTCAGCCAAGATCTGCGTGCGCCTCTGCCTCGAAGGCGGATACAGGGTTCTGTCAGAGCCAGTCCACTACCTGAGCGACGTCCGGCCCGCGGCGAAGGAGCTGTGGCACAACCGGCCGCCCGTTGGCCTCGTGGAGCTCGGCATCCACAACGCGTTCGGCCTGAGCTCCATGCGCACGCGCAACGGGCGCGGCTCCTGCGACGCCTACTGCGTGGCCAAGTACGGCGTGAAGTGGTTCCGCACGCAGACCGTCATCGACAGCCTCGCGCCGCGGTTCCACCAGCAGTGCCTCTGGGACGTGCACGACCACTGCACCGTGCTCACCGTCGCCGTCTTCCACAACTGCCAGATCGGCGAGAAGGGCGGCCTCGTCAGCGGCGACCCCGTCAAGGACGTGCTCCTCGGCAAGGTGCGCATCCGGCTGTCGACGCTTGAGACCGGGCGCATCTACACGCACGCGTACCCTCTCGTCACGCTCCACGGCGGCGGCATCAGGAAGATGGGCGAGCTGCAGCTCGCCGTGCGGTTCTCGGCCACGTCGACGCTGGGCCTGCTCCAGACGTACGCGCAGCCGCACCTGCCGCCGATGCACTACCACTACCCGCTGTCCATCGTCCACCAGGAGACGCTGCGGCGGGAGGCGGTCGCCATCATCGCGCACCGGCTGGGCCGGATGGACCCGCCGCTGCGCCGGGAGTGCATCGACCACCTCTGCGAGGTGCAATCGCACCGGTGGAGCATGCGGCGCAGCAAGGCGCACTTCTTCCGCCTCATGGCGGCGCTGGCGCCCCTGTTCGCGGCGCTCAGGTGGTTCGTCGACGTCTGCCACTGGAAGAACCCCGTGACCACCGTCGCGGTGCACGTCATCTACGCCATGTTCGTGTGCTGCCCCAACCTCATCCTGCCCTCCTTCTTCGTGTACAAGTTCATGCTCGGCCTGTGGAACTACCGGTTCCGGCCGAGGCACCCGTGGCACGTCGACACCAAGGTGTCGCACGCCGAGATGGCGCACCTGGACGAGCTCGACGAGGAGTTCGACGAGTTCCCGACGGCGCGGCCCCCTGAGGTGGTGCGCATGCGGTACGACAGGCTGAGGAGCCTCGGCGCGCGGATACAGGAGATGGTCGGCGACGTCGCGGCACACGCGGAGAGGGCGCGGTGTGCGATGGCCTGGCGAGACCCGCGCGCCACGGCCATGTACCTTCTGTTTTGTCTGCTTCTTGCGGCGATCACCTTCCTTGCGCCGTTCCAGGCCGTGGCGCTGCTGACTGGGTTCTACCTGATGCGCCACCCGAGGCTCCGACAGAGGCTGCCCGACGTGCCGGCGAATTTCTTCCGGCGACTGCCTTGCAAGGTGGATTGCCTGCTTTAATTCAGGGTCAAACGAAGTTCACACATGTTTGGTCTATCCACATCTTCATTTTTTTTCCAACTAGTTAGATGCACGTGGGTTGCCACGGACTACATAATTGCATTGCTCGCATACAAATGCATTAAATATAAACTAGTAAAAATGCACGTGCGCCACGCACGTGTCTAAATAATGACATTATTTGGCAGGACCTAAGCATTATGATGTACTTGGCTACATTATCTTTGTAGCATAGACTTCAAAATAATATTTAAAAGGCTCAAATGATATTTATGATAGAGTTCATAATTACACAGAGAGAATATATTTCCTCTGATCATTATGAAACAAGTAGTTAAACAAACAGATGTCACATGGACAATTCATATAAGAAGACAGCTAAAGTGAATATCAAAATATTATAAATGAAACTACAAATGTCATAGACAGTTGGAATAACAATAATTCCATCAAAATCAAAATTGTAAACTTGGTTGAGACCCAATGGAACGAAAATTGACTTGCTCTGATTTTGAAAGTAGCAAACTTGACCTGATCTTAACTTTTTCTGCTTCCCTTTAGTCTTTCAGTTTCAGCTTGTTGCAAGCCATGTTGTTGACCTTGCAACTGATCTTCAGGCTTTAGATTGCTTCATCTCAATCTCACTTAAGGAGCTTTCCTCTTAATACAAAATATCTTCAACGTGTTTCAGGCTCCACCTTCTTCATGAGATGTTCATAGGTCAGAACCATATGAATCAGAACAAGTAATGTTCATGCGTTCTCCATTTAAGCCTTAAGATAATAGCAGACCAAACAGAACATATCAATAATCTCATATCGACAAAAAAGTGCAATCAGATCGTAGCATGAACAGATCGACCCTATTAACACCCCACATTACACAGGCTGAACAAAATGGACAGGAAGAAACCTAGATCAATTAACCTGTTTGAACAGCTTGGTCTCCTTCCCTATAGGGCACCAGATCCAGATTCCCGTCAAAGCAATACACATCATCTGTATAGATAAGGAAAATATGAACCCACCAATGTTGCTACCCTTCCATCCGAAGCAGCGCTTCAAGCTCACCCAACAAAAGAGCGAATGCAGATGTGTATATAATATTCTAAGAGCAAATGCCGCTATGAAGCAAAATCTATGAGAGCAAATGCAGCATATGTTGTGCATACCTTTTCGTTTCATATCTATTTTTATTTCTTTATGCACTGCATGAAAGCCTAATTTTGTAACAAAGATGCATTGAACAAAATTAAATCCTCCATGAAGCTTCCTTAGATTGCATATATGATAATGCAGTGATCCAAATATTCCTTAATTGCAATTGTAGCAGAGGTTCATGGTCTACAATTAATTCTTCAGAACAATTTTCCTTATAACTTGTGTCTAAGCTAATTAATCTGTTCTGTGGTCATGATTCTCATTTATTAGCACTTTGCTTTATAAAATGCATAAACATTCAAAAGGCACTAAGAGGCAGTTAGAAACCTGCTCAGGATAGGCCTAGAGGACATTTGAATGAATTCATAAATATATGATGACAGTTGCATCTCCATAGAACTCTGAAAACCTAAATGTATTATATTTCAGGAGTCCATCTTATAGGCAACCGATGAAAAAAAAGAAATTATATATCGTAATAATTACACCGCATCTGTACAGAGAAGGAAAACATGTAACGTGACCATCTGTTAGGAGAACTCAGCATTTTTACCTCATGGGACAGCATACATCACAATAGTTAATTTGGCGTCTGTTATTTCTGTCTCCCACAGTTATCCAACCTGATAAAAAAATGATGCAAGAAAAAAAAACACAGTAGTGTATAAGTTCAAGAAAAAAATGGACATGAAATCAATGCTCTTCAAGGAAAAGTTCTGCACTAAAACATGTTAGAGATACAAGCAACAAAAGTATGCAAGCGATTGAGAGGCTGAAATTTTTAAACTATTCCACTAACCGAAAAGAAAAGAAGAGAGAGAACTAAATAACTGCAGCTCAAATTCCAAGCTTTGCGCATAACATGGAAGTAAAAAATAATTTCGGTATCAGACTGTTTACAATTACCTAATAAGTCATGGTGTCATCCTAATATTAAAAAATTGCAAATAGGTGCAGGGATACAATTTTACATTGGGAAGACTGGCAATGTCTAGCATCGCTGACAAAACAGCGTGTTGCCTTGCTTGAGGTCTGTGTAAGAAATTCAAAGGACATCTGGCTCCAAAGTAAATAGGTACATCATCTAATTTCAGAAGTACGTAATGGTTGCAAGTTTAAAATAAAAGAGGTTCACCTCAGCGGTCATTTGTTTTCTGATTCTTTAGGTTCTTTTTTTTTTTGTTCTTTTGTGGTCTGCAAAGAAAGAACAGCTCTCAGTTTCAAAAGGTCGATAATGGGTACAATCAGCGATAAATGCACAAAGTAATCTGCAAGGCAGTAACAGAGCACTGTGAGTTCTCTATCAGAGAGCTGGGACCGATCACGGACAGTCAAGACGATAGTTATAAAGAACAAACAATCACACTGGCTCATCAAAACCTCACCTTCTGATAACTCAAACTGCATGAAGAACCATCCTCAGATCCCTCAGTTTGTGAGGATGGTGTGACATCAACAACCTTCAACTTCACTTCATCGACCACATTACCTGATTCTTTGGTAAACTGCACATATTTTACTCGCGTGAATTAGACAATTAAAAATGCCTAGCATAAGCTAAAATGCTGTAAAAACGTTATGTACCATATCTCCGGTGATATCCTTTGGGGTGACTTCATAAGGAATTTGTCCTTGCATTGCATGTCCAGTGGCGGATCCAACTGCGCTTGCATTGTAACAGAACCCAACAACAAATTCATGGTGTGTTAAAAAATTCTTTCATAGAAAGTAATCATTTCAAGTGACTGGATCCTGCAATTGACCACATTACCAAAGACATCAGCTGTGGACCAGGGTGGCACAATGCCATTGTTTGGCCTGACGCAATACTTCTTGGGACTGGTTGTCTTACCTACAAACTCAACATTGCACTCGTTTAGTTCCTGATACACTATTTTAACAGAATTACAGTGTCATCTAACTCCTTTCCGGGAACATTTTTGGGAGGAAGATTCAAGATGAAGCCGATAATATAATATCTGTGGACAATAAAATCATCTTAATTAGCATGCACAAAATGATATCAACTCTTAACGTACCTTCTAGTACCTGTAGTTAGTTTGACTACTGACTGAATCTCATTGTAGTGTCAAGCTGTACCGCCTGCAGGAATTCATATTTTGATTGGTATTCTCCTGCTCTTATTCTCTGATGCTGTCTTTTAACCCAGGCACTCGTTTGGTTGTAAACTCATCGTGGAAGAACCCATCTCAAGAGTGGCATGTTGGATGTAAATTAGTGTATGAACTCTTTACTGATACGCTTACCTCGAGATTGAAGGTAAATTTTATTTTCTGATCCTGCATTCTGTTTTTTCCTTTTTTACACAACTGCATTCTAACCATTTGATTTCAGACTTGATATCTTAACATACATTTATCCGCTCTGACTTCAGAAAGAAAGAAAGAAGAAATGGGACGAGGAAAACCAAGAAGCAATTTCCGAGGCTCTGAAGCAGTTGAATGAATTTGAAAAGGTTTAGTTGAATGCATTTACTACATTTTTGGTTACAGCACTGATTCTCGCCTTATGCCTTTTTGCTGTTTATTGCGTGCAACTATGTACCCATTCAGTTTACACTTGCACCATCACTATTTTCAAAATATTGCGCCTTCTGATATAACAGATCTTAAATGGTTGAGCTAGGAGAAAACAAAACCATAGAAAATGTGAAATAACTTCTTTGTTCAATTGAAGACGACTAATGCTGCTATAAGCTTGTGATAAAGTCTTTCAGGATGTCTCACCTTCATTGAAATTGATTGCAGAAGCATGCTAAGCGTGATGATGCCACGCTGAAGAAGGCTCATGAAGACCTGCAAAACAGACTCGATTACCTGAGGAAACAGGCTGAAGTAAGAAAAGAAAAAGGACATGTTATGCAAAGGGAATTTTTCTTGCTGACTTCTACTCAAGTGTTGCTTCTGTTTTTGTAGGGCTATGATGACAGGGGACCTGTGATTGACATTGTTGCATGGCACGATGGTGATGTGTGGAGGGTTGCTGTTGATACCCAGGCCCTTGAGGGTAACAACAACTGCGGAAAGCTAGCAGATTTTGTTCCCTTGACCAACTACAGGTATGGTCAAATTATGTTTTTGTGTTGTAACGAAGATGCTATTTCACTTGCGTACACATTTCATATTCCTTTCTTATCCTGGTCTTGTTTTCTACAAGTGCATAGCCGACGCTTTGCCGCAAGTCATTTGAAAGGCGTGCATTCATCTATTTATTGTTTTTAAGACAAAGATCTATCAATTATTCTGGTCTTCTAAATTCCAGAGGGTGCCATGGAAAAATTTGCTTTCATGGAAAAAAAATATATGGTTGCGCAATCATGCGCCATTTGAACAAACATAGTGTTTAATTGAAGCATCTCCTGAGTTGAGTATTTGAAACCTAATGGTTGATTTTTCTAATTGAGTTCAGTCTGATGGCTGTCGTTTTAATATTGGCATGTCACTGTGGATACTGTTTAGGATTCAATTTCAGTGTAAAGATTGAAGAAGGAATTTTTTTCCCCTTATGTGCATGAACATGTATGTGTCTGAGTGTATTCTCCACTTGTCTTTTTAGACTTAACCAAAAAACATTTTAGCTATGTTTTGTGAACTTTCTAATATAGCAATATTGATGTACCCCTTTCTGTGGTTGGAGATTCTATCCATTATGTTTCTATGCAAGTGAACCAGTCATGTTTTCTATGTAATATAGGTTTCTACTTCACGGCCCATGGTGCAAACATAATCTATTATCTTTATTTGGGGGAATCTATTATCTTTGTTGTTGTCGCTTATGTTTGCTGCTGGTTATTGTTCTTACATGAAGCAATGTATTTTGATGCATATGGCTGATCTACTCGAAGTTATCTGCAGGCTTGAAAGGAAATTTGGGATTTTTAGCAAATTAGATGCTTGCTCTTTTGCAGCAAATGTTTACGATGATGGAAACCTTGTTAGTATTGTAACTGACTGCTCTCCACACGCTACTCATGTCGCGGGCATTGCAGCTGCTTTTCATCCTGATGTATGTTGCTTATCGTTGGTTTTTCTTTTTTATGAAACTTGTCAAAGGCACTATTCTGTTGATATGGTTTAACAGGAACCTTTGCTGAATGGAGTCGCACCTGGAGCACAACTGATTTCCTGTAAGATTGGTGACACCCGCTTAGGATCAATGGAGACAGGAACAGGCCTGGTTAGAGCCTTGATAGCTGCAGTAGAGGTGAAAATACTTCATTCTGTGTACCGTTTATTGAACTAAATTGCAAAATGCATTTTTGTTTTACTGAATACAATGCATAAATGCATCCAAATCAAGTGCTGATTCCTTAAACCTTTTTTATATGCAGCACAAATGTGATCTGATTAATATGAGCTATGGAGAGCCTACCATTCTTCCTGATTATGGCAGATTCATTGATCTTGCTAATGAGGTGGGCTTCTGTACCAAAGTTGTTCATACCCATTTATTCTTGGGTTTCCTGCCTTCTCTCTTAGAGCGCTTGTCGAAATTCTGCTGGAGATCTCTGTTGTTTCACAGGTTGTAGACAAGCATCGTATCATATTTATTAGTAGTGCCGGAAACAATGGACCTGCTTTAAATACTGTTGGTGCTCCTGGTGGAACTAGTACAACCATAATTGGTGTTGGTGCTGATGTTTCGCCAGCTATGGCTGCTGGTGCTCACTGTGTTGTTCAACCTCCAGCTAAGGGGATGGAATACACATGGTATGTTATCAGTCCGTAATCCTATCATGATATTTTGAGATGCACTCATCCAACAATGGCTTGCCGCATCATTTTATTGTGAATGACAAAATAGTGTGCATAATAAATAAGTATGTTAAAAATTTAACCTGAGGCCCTTTTTGTTTTGGCCTAGCCTCTGCATCTCCTGGAAATTAAATCGAGGTGCAAACAAAAGGCTTTCTGTTGGTAGAATTTTTCTTGCCCATGCGCTGCCGCTTGCCATTTAAATATTCCGTTCGCTTATTAAATGAACTCAATTTTTTTTATTTTTTTTCTTGTCATTTAAGGCATCCAAAACTTAAATGAACTCAATTTTTTCTGTTGGTAGAATTTTTCTTGCCCATGCGCTGCCGCTTGCCATTTAAATATTCCGTTCGCTTATTAAATGAACTCAATTTTTTTTATTTTTTTTCTTGTCATTTAAGGCATCCAAAACTTAAATGAATTATGCTTCAAATATTTTGTTCTCTTTTTTCTTGCCTTTGATCATTACTTTTTTTAAGTATATGTTGTTAAATTTGTTAAAATATATCCATTTAAGTATTTCCCATGACAAGATTACTAGAATCATTTTCAAGTGATGAATCATTATTCGGTGGTAAAAAATAAATCATAATTTACTGGTTAAAATTTAGAAAGGTTGGCTGCACATATACCTAAATGACATCTATGTGAATGAAAGTGGTATATCAAATTTTGAGATATGTGATCCGGTTTGGAAACTACAACCAGGCTTTCATCCCTGGTTTCGCAACCCAAAAAAGGTAACTGCCTGTGTGTCCAGTGGTCCTGGACGACCGCGGAGTCAATTTCAGCGTTTTCCGTGGAATTGCTTCCACTTGATTCATATAAGATCGGTTTGTTGGAACTGTGGTTCTTTTCAGGCAGTAACAATTGTTCTGTTATTGGAAATATAAGGTCTAGCCGAGGCCCTACTGCTGATGGGGATCTTGGCGTCTCCATCAGTGCACCTGGTGGGGCTGTTGCTCCTGTACCAACATGGACGCTTCAATCACGGATGCTCATGAATGGCACTTCCATGGCTTCTCCTTCTGCCTGTGGTGGGGTAGCTCTTCTTGTTAGTGCCATGAAGGTTTGTGTGGCTAACAATTTTATGCGCTTAATAGAAAGCAAGGTGACAATATCCACCTATTCTAATTGGTAATACATTACAGGCTGAAGGGATTCCATTAAGCCCTTATGCTGTGAGGAAAGCAATTGAGAATACAGCTGCATCTATAAGTGATGCACCTGAGGAGAAACTGACTACAGGTCATGGACTTTTGCAAGTTGATAGGTTAGTGCCAGTAATCTTATCATGCTATGTTGTGCAGTGATCTGAAGATGTTGGAATTTCCATTGACATCATAGCTTTGATTTTGGCAGGGCTTTTGAATATGCACAGCAGGCTAAAAAGTTGCCGCTTGTGTCGTATAGAATCTCTATCAATCAAGTGGGGAAATCAAGTAAGTATTTCTCTGTTAAATTATCTGCGGTGTGTTCTTAAAATCTCATTTAATCAGTTTATACAGTTCCTTATCTTTACTTGAAGCCATACATTCTATATATTCCTTGACTCTGCATGGAAAATGTGATTTATTCGAATCAACCGCTTCGAGTAGAGAAACTCGACATGCTTATGTGCGCAGTCTTTTTATGTCTTTTTTTCTATATTTCTTCTATTGTTTGACGAACGATGCAATGTTACCATGTGTTGTATTTTTCATTATTGACATGCATGATCATATCGATTAAAGTTTAATTAATACCTTCTATATTGGATAACACGATGGCATGCTTCCTTGCAGTTCCAACACTAAGAGGAATATATCTTCGTGGAAGTAATGCATGCCACCAGACAAGTGAGGTTAGTTCCTTCTGACTTGTTTGAGTTGCACTGTCCTGCTTATTTTGTTCTCCAAAGAAGAAGAATTGAAGCATGGTACACTGTCCTGCTCTATACCGCTCTCCAAGAAACAATGAAGGTTCCAGTAGCCTCACTGACCAGTGGGGGATTATGCTTTTAGTTTCTGTGGTAGGCTAGTAAATGTGCAAGATTCTCGACTAACCTTCGCTAGAAATTTCCACTATTTTAATTGTATAACTATATTTCACATTTCAGTGGACTGTTCAACTTGACCCGAAATTCCATGAGGGTGCCAGTAATTTGGAGCAGTTGGTTCCATTTGAGGAGTGCCTGCAACTCCATTCAAGTGATAGCTCTGTTGTTCAAATTCCTGAGTATATATTGGTGACACACAATGGGCGCAGTTTCAAGTTGGTATCTTTGCCTCTTTGAACTTATTATTCCATTTGTCCTACTATTATGTAGCGTGTCTTTCGTAATTGTTGTGACTTCCATTTTATATGAACATGTACAGAAAGGTAATTAGCAGGTCATATCTTATCTGGCTATAGGTAATCATTGATAATCTGATTCATTGTACTGAAAAAAAGTACACCACAGTTATAAGCTTATAACTTGAAGTCACTATACTTATAAAGTTTTTAATTGAGCCAAATGTAGCGTCAAATAGGAAAATTGATAAACGAAGCACGTAAACTTTCAGTTGGAATTTATAGGTGATCATTTAATCACATATATATGTACTACTATTTCTGTCAGATGCAATATAATCATTTGTTTTTGCTATGCCTTTGGCAGCATTGTTGTCAATCCTGCTAATATCAGCAGTGGCCTTCACTATTATGAAGTTTATGGTATAGATTACAAAGCACCATGGCGTGGGCCCATTTTTCGTGTTCCAATTACTGTAATAAAGCCTATTACTCTATCGGGTGAACCACCGTTGCTGTCAGCTTCAAACCTCTCATTTAGATCAGTGTAACACCCCAAAATTTCTATTTTGGGATGTGAAGCAATTTTCTTTATTTTTATCGTTTTTGTTGAAAATAAAATGAATTTGTTTTATGTGATGAAAAATGTATTTATAAATCTTGTAGAATAGGTTAAGGATATTAATGGTTGGATAATTCCTTGCTATATTTATCCTAAATCCCAATATCTTTTTCTCTCGAAATTCCTATCATTTCTATTATTTTATTTCTCTCTTTCTCATTTTCTCTGTATTCTTTCTACTCCGAAATTCAGAAGAACCTTGAGCCAGTCTGGGCCGAATTCCCTCTGGCCCATCTCCTCTTTTTCCTTTTCTGATTTCTTTTTCTCTCTCTCGGGCCGGATTGCCCCTTTCCCCTTCGCGGCCCAACTTCCCTGCCCGCGGCCCACCCTGGCCCAGCTCCACGCCACCGTCGATCTCGGCGTGCGTGCCACGGACTCCTAGCCTACACGCTCCTATAAGAGATGGGTCCCACGCACCTGCGCCGCCTTTTCCCCCTCCACCGCCTCTCGCGCGACCCCGTGCAACGCTGCCATCAATCGCCGCAATGCGCCGCCGCCGCCATTGTTGCCGACGACCCAAGCTCGTCACGCGACTTGACGATGTCGCCCCGCTCCAAGATGACGAGTCGCTGAGCTTCACCATGACGCGCCGCCCATTTTACCCTCTTCCCCGACGAGCTCCACCGCCCGCAGCCATCTCCCGTCGACGCCGACGAACCGCCGCCGCGCCTCACCGTCGCGCGCCCTATTCCGGCCGCTTTCCGACCTGATCGACCCTATGGTGAGAATCCCCATGTTCCCCTCTCTCTATTGCACTGATTCGCATCAAGAACAGAGCCCCGTAGCGCATCTCAGCCGAGCTCCGGCGAAGCTCCGGCCAGGCGCCGCCGTCTCGCTCGTCGCAGTCCACCGTGGGCCGTAGACCATCACTGTAGCCGCGGTCCACGATCCCGTGAACCTAATCCACAGATTTTCCTTCGCAGAAATAATTCCAGGAAATCCTAAAAAGCCTTTCTTCAGTTGAGCCCCTGTCCTTTCTGTTAATAAACACCGCAGTTCATTTCAGATTTTGCAATATTGCACCAAAGCCCCTGAAGCCTCTGTTTACTCGCCAGTTAGCCCCTGAAACACTAAAACAATCATATCTTTTTATCGGTAACTCCGATTTAGGCAATTCTTGCGCCTAAATCTTTGTCTCGTTGTATTCTATCCAACCATAGTGTTTTAATGATATGTTTACTATGTTTGGTGTACTGTATTTATTTGTTTGTGCTTTTCTTTTATCGGTAGTTCGTTCGAATCGATGATGATGTGGAGAAGCGGTACGACAAGATGAAGAGCAAGAGAAGATCACTGAGCAGCATTATATAAACAGGCAAGTGTCCTTGAACATCTTGCTCTTATTAGTATTAGATTGTAGCACATTCCTTGATTGCATTGCGTTTAATTTGAATCCTACGAGTCATTACCCTGTTCCTCATTATTCCTTGTCGCCTGTTGGGTGGTATCTTTTATGGGTAGATTTATGCTTAGCCTTGCTGATGTTTGGGATGGGAAGTGTCCATAATTTTGACTAATGAACTATGCAACTTAATTGGATCGATGGTAATGGTTAGCAACATGGAGTTAGGAATCTGAGCAGGATGGTTGGTTTGGTATGGTGCCGTTGTGCACGAGACTTTGGTTTGTGCTTGTACCTGCTTAGATTCTAAGGACCGGTTCATGGGCTTAGTAACCTGGCATAACCGCGTCATCACAAGACTGATAATGGGACAGCTTGGCCAATTAATTAGATGTTCTCCTATTTCTGTGGCACCATTTGGTTGTTGTTGTGGCGCAAATGGGGGCTATGGCCGGCAAGGGAAAATAGACTTGTCCGTTATAGCGAATCCTAGCGGGTGCTTGCAGGGTAGGAGACGCTTTGTAAAGGCCTCGTAGTGATCTCCTGGCCGCATACCTAAGGAAGTGTGCATTTGGCAAAATAGAGGTTTTAGTCAACCGACGGGTGACGAAATCACGACTTGTGGGTAAAGTGGTGCAACCTCTGCAGAGTGTAAAACTGTCTTGACAGCCGTGCTCACGGTCAAGAGCGAGCTTGGACTTCCTCATGATTAGTTGGTTTGGGTGGTTTGGTAGTCGGGTGGTGGGAACCCGATGAGTTGGTAGCCAGGTGGTGGGACCCTGATGAGTTTGGTAGTCGGATGGGATCCGATGAGCTTGTTTGGTTGCTGTTGGGAGTGGTCATTACACCTAGTAAATAGGATGCTTTTGATAGGTGTTTATGTTATTAGGATTGCATAGATGCAGACATTGAGTTAAGCCTTTCTTGATTTAGCCTTGCATGTCATACTTTCCCCCACTTGCTGAGTACGATATGTACTCATGCGCTTGCTTTCCATATATTAAATGTTGCTCAGTCAGGAGGCCATTGAAGATGGTGCAGAGAAGGTCGCGTTGCCGCCAGTCGATTGCCTGTGGAGCGCCCTGGAGTTTCTTCCGCTGACGTGTTTACTCTGGTTGGTTTTATTTATGTTGTTTTACGCATTATAGAACTGTATCACTATGATGTCACTACATGTATGATAAAACAGATCCTGGCATACATGTATAATACATTCGATTTATGCATATCAAAATCGGGTGTGACAATCAGGTACTTGTTTTAATCACTTGTTTACTAGAAGTTTTGGTTTTGCTTACATTTATATGTCCTTTTTTACATTTGTACTTATATGCCATGCATCCATGGGTATCTTTTAAGTGTTCAAATATATGTTTGGTAATTATATTGACTTAGCATCTCATTGGCCCATTCTATACTCTTGTTTTTGACGGGAAGACTCATTCGCTACTTATTTCTACTGTCAAAGATTTTCCGAACTATTTACATATCGAGCCAGTTAGTGGTTCAAAGACAAAGAGTTCGCCCCCTTAGCATTCGGCATCAAATAAGTCTGTCTTAAAATGGTAAATCTGTTTCCCTGCAACAAGTTCTGCTAAAATTACTTGAAACATGATAAAGCTCCGTTGTCTCAAATATCTGGTTTTCATTGTAGGCTGACCTGTTTTACCTGGCATTCTGTTGGATACTAGATACCTATTACTCTTTTATGATGAACCATGGTTTGAGTAGCTAGTTTTTTTTTCATGAGTTTGAAACTGGATCATTTTTCTTTTGGAGGGAAGCTCACTTTTCGTTTCACCTCTATTGAGATGTTTTAAGAGATTTGATTAAGTCCATCTGTTATGGTTCAAGATAAAGTCAAGCTTTTCATTATTTATATACATTCTTGCTTACAGGTCACATTGAAAGGAGGTTCATAAATGTGCCTTATGGAGCGTCATGGGCAGAATTTACTATGCGTACATCAGCCTTTGATACTCCGAGAAGATTCTTTTTGGATGCTGTTCAGGTATACTATGTGGTTTTAATCTTAGAGTAAATTGCGTCATGGTTACCAAAACTTGAGCGGTGGGTGCGACCTCCTCATACAACTTGAAATTTGAGCAATCCATCACTACTCTTGTTTTGGGCATGCAATTGAGTAATCTATGTGCCATCCCAATCAAAATCTATGTCGTGCTGACTGGACAACATTCGTAGCAGCAGAGGGGCGTGCGATGTCAAGCACACCTATGCTGTGCACTAGCCGGATGGAAACCTCTTGGTTCCTTACTAGGTTCCTTCCTTTCTCCATCGCCAGAGTGAGCACATGGCTGGACAGGGGAAGTGGAAATAAAAAGAAAAGCAATAGGCCATGTAGAACTAATTCGTGCATGTTGTGGTAGGTGACATCAAATTAGGAAGATAACAGGATGCATGCCTGATGCTAGTCCTTTTGGCATCGATGGGCACGGGCTGTTCAACTTCAATCATGCCCTATTTGAGTTGGGGACGGTGGCAGTGGCACATTAGGGTTCTGCAAATCACAGGGTACAGCAGCTAGGCAGCGTGCGGAACTGGCAATGAATCACCGTCCACCTCACTCAGTTGATCCTAGAAAAACTGAAAAGTATGAAATGTTCACGTATCTGATGGCGCATGACGGCTCATGACACGATGGCATGCAGTTCATTAGTTCATCTCAACACAAGGGCGTCATTTTGTTTGTATGTTCTTTGGCAAAAGGTGATGCCTGCCAAAATGCATTTTCATGTCATGTTGGCAGCCCAGTCACTAATGTTCACGTCCATGTGCATTTGATTTCGTCAGTTTGCATGATTGTGACCTAATTGCACCCCTAAACAAGGTTAGTGATAAATTTGATCAATTTCAAGTTACGTGACAAGATTGCTCTCTTTGTGCAAGTTCTGTACCTCTAGCGCATTTTACTCTTCCTATTACTGAGGTGCAATGTTCTAACATAAGATATGACAGATCTGTCCGCTGAAGCGGCCTATTACATGGGAGTCTGTTGTTACTTTCTCTTCGCCTTCTTCAAAAAATTTCAGCTTTCCTGTAGAAGGTGGCTTAACCTTGGAGTTGTCCATAGCCCAGTTCTGGTCCAGTGGAATTGCTAGCCATGAACCTACCTGTGTTGATTTTGAGGTACTTTTATCTATATTAATAATGATGTATCCTGACCTGCGTTAACTCTTGTCCTCCTAGAATGGTTTATGAACAGAAGGGTTGGGGCGTGGGGCACTCCAGTTTATACTAAATATTTCCATGCTTATTCATTTTTTATATCGCAGATTGCGTTCCATGGAATATGCATTGATCAGAAAGTGATTGCCCTGGATGGCAGCGAGTCTCCCTTGCGTATAGTTGCTAGATCACTGTTAGCATCAGAGAGGCTTGTTCCTGTTGCCACTCTGAACAAGGTTAGTCAATAATCTCTAGAAGCCTGGGAAATTTCTCTGTTTCTGCCATATAATGATTTTTATTGCTTGCAGATTAAGATGCCTTATCGACCTGTAGAAAGTAATCTTCGATCTCTTCCCACCAGCCGTGATAGATTACCCTCTGGCAAGCAAATTATTGCATTAACCTTAACGTGAGTTCACATTCGATTATAGGATACCTATACATTCTTCTTAAAACTTCGTTTTTTATTCTCTTTACTTTCTGAACCTTTTCAGTTACAAGTTCAAACTAGAGGACAGTGCTGAAATAAAGCCTCATGTTCCACTGCTTAACAACAGAATATATGACAACAAGTTTGAGTCTCAGTTCTATAGAATATCAGATTCCAACAAGGTATGCCTCTTTTCGTTTCAAGATATATATATTTTTATGTTTGTTTCAGTTCAGTTGTTCTCTCCATTGGCTTCTCCGGTTCAAAAATTCCCATGTTTCCCCTTTTCTGTATGGATCAATGTTTATTTGTCCAGTGATTTTGCTTTATTATTTTTTGTGTTTGTTCTCATTTCACTCACCCTAAAAGTACAGCTTTGTTAATACGCGAGAGAGATTAGTGATTACGAGGTATCAGCTAATCAGTGCATAATTTGTTAAATTATAAAGTCGTATGAGTACTGGAACAGTTGCAAGTGTCCCTAGATGTTGTAGATAAGGTGGGGCTATCTTTCTAACCACGATGATATTTTAGTTTTGGAAGTTACTCCCTCCATTTTTTTTTCTTGATGTTTCATACAATCAATTCGCAGTAGCTACAAGTCATAAAATCCTGTCTGAACGTCATCAATTCAAGGAGGGAGCACCTGTTTTGAAATTCCTTGGGCATTATGGTCTATTTCAAGTATCTGTTTCCATTTCCTGTGATCCGAGCACCCCATATACACAGGAAAAATGGACAAACATCTTCTGTATCATGTAAAGAGCTGGCTGATTTTACCGAGGAGAGTCCCGATCCAGTTTTAGGATCATTTTTTTAACCATGAACTGGGACCGAAATTCTCATCGCCGTGATTTATCTAAGTCACTCATGCATCCCTTTCAAACCAACTTATATATCTGATAGTACTTTACTAATGATGCTTTCTGTTTGTATTAAGCAGTGTGTTTACTCTTCTGGCGATGTCTACCCTAGTTATGTCAAACTTTCAAAAGGCGAATACACACTGCAACTCTACATAAGGTAAACCTTTCCCACCTAGTTAGCACGGCTGTATGTATTTTCATTTGTAAGCTTTCTATCTGTTTCTGATAACCGCTGTCTAACATAAAGATTTTTTTATGACTCTCTATCTATGCGCATTCAATAATCAAAGAGGAACTCTAACACCCTACTAAATGTTTTTTTTTTATTTCTCAAAACAGCCTGGGTATGAAACATGACATTAAAGGACGATAATGATTAGGATATAGGAGATTATGATCTTTCTACCAAAATAAAATAGGATATATGCTGTGCATAGCTTTTCTTATTCTCACTTATTAAATACTAAGTCATGTAGTTTGGTTGTGGTTAAGCATCATGAAGCATTTTGTTTGTATTACATTGAAATACCGAGATCTTTTTTTAATATGTATTTGTAAAATTAAGCACATGTCAGATGGTGTGAATGATTTCATGGTTTATTGCATGATATCTAATGATGTAGGCATGAGAATGTGCAAATCTTGGAGAAGCTCAAGCAATTGGTTTTGTTTATCGAGAGGAAACTAGATAAAAAGGTAGTCCATCTAATACTCATGTTCTATGAGATTTTCATTTGAGTTTGCATTTGTTATAAACCAGCAGATTTACATACAGCCCATGTATTTTTCCTTTCTCATGGAGATTCTCATTTGAATGTGTGTAAGTTATAAACCAGCTCTTTCTAGTGCCCATGTATTTTTGTCCTATTTTGGAGTGCATGGGTGGGCAATATATCCTTATACATGTAAATTGAGCTACCAGTTTAGCTCAACCAGTAATGTTATAATGTTGTGAATATCCTGTGCAAGGACAAGACTTGTCAATTATGTCCACCATTTATGTGTGGTTTTGCATGTACGGCACCGATACCAGAAGTACTATCGTTAGTATGTACCAGAATGCATATTAGAGATCTGCGGACTAGTAACAACTAACAAGCATGTCCCCACTCTTTTGATTGAACTAGTCGGCAAGAAACCCTTTTTGCTGGTTCGCACAAAAATTAGTGTCAGTTTGTATGTCCACAAAGATGCTACGAACTCCTTGATTGACGGTCTTAAGAATGGTTGGTTGAATATCCTACATTTTCCTCCGTGGACCTGAATATTTGTATAGATGGGTTTTGGATCCAAATTTCTAGGATTTAGGGCACATTTGGTTGCCGCCCATGTCCACTCTGCCAAATGTCAGCACACCAAATATTGTGAAGAGGAATCAGCCGCCACTTATACACCATCACATGGGCTCCGAAAACACCTAGTGCGGGCGCAGGCACGTGAGCATGCCGTTGATTGGTTTCCAACTATACATGCTGGGTACCGACAGTCAACAACCAATAATTTGGTTGGGTGGGCACGTCAATCCAAATGGCCCCTTAGCTCGAGATTTACCAAACTCTAAAACTCCCAGAGCAACCCCTACCCAGGCACGGGTTTACAGTCAAGCTGGGTTCATGTTCTTGGAGAATTGTTTGCATCTTGAAAATAATATTTACCAATCACCAGTGGAGCTGATGTAGATGTTATGATGTTATTGCAGGATTTCATTCCATTGAGTTTCTACTCTGAATCTGATGGCTCTGTCGTTGGAAATTAATGGCACCTTCAAATCCTCTATTTTGATTCCAGGGTACTTCCTACTCCAATGTTCACTATCTTTAACAGAATTGACACTTTCTGACAACTGTTATCTAACTGTATAGAGAACCTGAAGCATTCTATGTGGGTCCTCCGTCCAGAGAAAAGCTTCCAAAGGTACATATCTTCATGATGGATATCTTGAGTAGATATCACTATTATCAGTCATGTGATTTTGTTTTTTTCTGCTAAATGTTGATTGCTCTGCAGATTGCTCCACCTGGGTCTGTTTTGGTTGGGTCCATAACCTATGGTGCAGTAAGCTCATTTAGTAAGAAAGATGATCAAAACCAACATGCTCCGGCATCTTACAGTATCTCGTTTATCATTCCACCATCAAAGGTCAGTAACTGTATATTGCCTCCTCCTTTATATTTAGAACCAGGTTGCTGCTGTAATGATCCATATAATTATGGATAGCGAGTTCAGGTGTAGATTCCGATGCAGGATCAGCACATTATCCTGATATGTTATGCCCAATATAAGTTTTGGCTTTATGTTTTGTCTCGTATGTTCAATGTATTTTGTGCTTCAAATATTTCTTTTGCAGGCTCAGTATACTCAATGTAATGTTATTGTAGGTTGATGATGATCAAGAAAAGGGGGTTTCAGTTGGAAAAAAGAGCATATCCGAGCGGTTAGATGAGGAGGTTGGCACACATTTTTAACTGCTAGTAGTGTTGTTTATTGGGATCCATTTTTTAGTTCTTAAATTTAATAAGTTTTCTCTATCCATTTTCTTATGTTGTGAAACTTAAATGTTTGGAGTATATTTTTTTAATATATAAGATAAATGTTTTCCCTTTAGTGTAATATATTTATTAGTGGTAATCCTGGTAGATGGCTATGAACTATTTACATGGAATACAAGCTATGCTTTTAGATTAATAAACAACCATGGTCTTCTTTTTTATTGCAATTTACTCGTGAGGAGTAATACAATCTTTACAATGTTTGGATGTAGGTTCGAGACACCAAGATAAAGTTTCTTTTCAGCCTTAAGCAAGAAAGTGATGATGACAAGTCTGCCTGGTTGGAGCTTGTTGCTTCTCTTAAGGTAGCATTGACTTATGTTCCTTATTAATTATTTGTATTATAAATTAGTTACACAGAGGTACCAGATGTTATGATATCTACTGCAAAATACTTTGTTAACGATGTCTCAACGTTCATTTATATTTGAAACTGTTATTTGTCCCTTTTTTTGTGTAGTATCCTCCAATATAGTTACTGCTGAATTACGTGCCATCTTCACACTTAATTGGCATATCTTCCGTCATCATATTAACACAAGCATAAGGACTGTATGTATTTGGGTGCCATTTGACGGCTAGAAATGTAGGATAAACCAAACGTGTGCCGTGTTGATTAACTGCATCTGGTTTATTTTACCATTCTCTGACCACTTCAAGTAGGTTGCACATGCAGATGCCAATGATAGCTGGTGTCCTGTAATTTGTCCAGAAAAAGCAGTTTTTCATATATTTTTTTTGAGGGAAATACAGTAGGGGAAGCCCCTACTGTGGTAAATATATTAAAAGGTAGAACAAACTCTGTACAAGGACGAACAGTCTGAAAGGCCAAAAGAGGCCAGCAAAAATTAAAGAAAAGAAACATCTCTCCGAAAAGAAAAGTGTCCGAAAGGCCAAAAGTTTTTCATTTTCATGGGGACAAATAAAACATTTATCTGATCTGTTTGATTTACTTACCTTTCATTAAATATTTCTTTCATTAAATATTTCTTTTATTCCATATTCAACCTCTCTCTTGGGATGTTATCCTCCCTTCACCCAAAAGGATAACCTAAAGGTGATACGTCTTATGTCAACAAGGCTTATAAGCAAGTGTAACTCATGTTAGACTAGCAATATGGTACCCAAGGGCTGGTTGTTCCAATGTTTCGCACTTACGGGCTGATGCCCTTGATAGCGTATTGCCAGGGATTGCTCCTTGGTGCATGGTTTTGTTTCTTGTAAAAGCTTTTGTTCATAGCCATTAATGTTCAAGTCTGTTTGGTACATAATTTATGTTCCTACATGAATGTATAGGAACCTCTGGTGTCCATACTTTCCTATCAAACTGACAGTTTGTTTACCTTTTCTTCCTTTTTATAGTATGTGTAGTGTACAGAAGTATCAGCTCTAGGTGATATTTCTAGTTTTAGTTACCTTTACATATTAAGCTATTACAATTAAGATGGAAAATAAGGTTCCTCCTTGATTTTCTTGCTATAAATGGTCATTTCAGTTGTCTGTTATCAAATTGTAAATCATATAACCTTAATTGTATTATTGTTGTTTTCATAATGCCAACTAATTTAACCTTTCTTGGCATGTTGCAGTCAGAATATCCAAAATACACGCCTTTGCTTACCAAAATTTTGGAATGCGTACTTCAGAAGACAACTGGTGATGATAAGATTGGCCATCAAAAAGAGGTAATTAAATCATTCTTTTTTCATTGTGGTGCGCTGGATCTTGTGTCTAATTGCTGAACTTAGAAAATATACACAAATTTACAAAGTTAATGTCTTCATAAGAAACTGAGCCGATGTGTGCAACCATTATGGTTACTGTCATGTTGAGCACTTGCCAACAGTCACATATTCAATAGGCCTACCACATCTTTCGCATGAACTATAACCATATGATTACTCCATAACAATGTCCATTTTTGAGCTTTCGCTTACCATCAACAAGAAGACCCAAAAAGGCCATGGCTCTCCTCGCGCTCTCGCCCCCGCTCTGCTCCCGCTCCCGCCTCTCCCGCAACCTCGCCGTCGCCGTCGCCGCCGCCCCCGCCAAGCTCGTGCTCCCCGGCGTTCATGCCGCGCGCTAGCTTCTCCTCCTCGCCGTGCCGTCCCTGTGGCCATGGCTGGCCCTGGGGACCTGCTGGAGCTCCGGGAGGACAAACAACTGGCTGAGCTGGTCAGGTCATGGAATTTCCTGCCGGGCAAGATCTTTCAGAAAAACATCCTCTACAACTTCAGGTCATCGGTGCATCATCCCTCCTCCTCCCGTTGGGTGCTTTTCACATGCTTGCGGTTTTTCGTCGCTTCACTTTTCGGCTCACGGAATCTTCCGCTAGCCTTGCTCTCCATGCTTGTTTGGGTGGAACTCCTGCTGGTTTCCACGTTACTTACCAGACTGATAGGCATTTCCGTTTCTCGGTTGCCAATAAGAGAGTGGGTCTTGCTGTTCGTGAGCTGCGAAGGATCACCACCGACCAATTTGATGTCTACTTCCACCTTTGGAGGGACGGTGGTGCTAATTCACAGCAAGAACAACGTAGATGGGAGATGGAAGAACAGAGTAGTTGGACCCTAGTCAGTAGGAACAAAAACAAGTGCTCCCATAATCGTCATGTCTCCTTCAGCAAGAAGCTAGAGCAGGACTCCCCCATCATGAAATCCAGGCCTGCTGAATTAGCCTCGGTGATTAAGATTGGTTCTCTGTATTGCCCGATGAACAAAGGGCGCGTTTGGTAGGCCGCATGAGGGCCGGGCCAGCACCCGCAGCTGCAGTCCACCAAGTTTGGTAGCCTGGACAGCCCCCTGGGCCAGGCCGAGGCGATGCAGGCGGGAGGGGAAAACCTGCACGAGCGGGAGCGAAAAAATTGGGCGTGCCCCGCGAGCCAGGTGCGCGCGGCGCAATTCGTTCGCACCCGCGCGTGCATTTTGGCGGACCGGGCGGGACAAGGCGCGAAACGAAACCGCCTAGGGTTACCTGTCGATAAAAGGGCGCCCTCCACCGCTCACCTCCCCCATTCCACTCGCGCCGCGCCGCTTCGCTTCTTCCTCGCTTCTCCGCCGCTGCCCACCGGTGAAGGAAGGAGGGGAGTCGCCTACCGCTTCCTCGCCTCTGCTTCCTCGCCGTCGACCGGGAGATCTGCTTCCTCGCTACTTCGTCGTCCTCCGCCGCTGCTTCGTCTTCCTCACCGCGTCGACCTCCTCCGCCGCTGCTTCCTCCTGGAGGCTGCGACCGGAGCCCGCTGCTTCCTCGTCCTCGGATCTGCTTCCTCCTCGTCCCCTCCTCCCTTTCGTCGTCGTCGTAGCTCGTACCACCGAGCTGAGGTATGGACCGCCCCTTCCCCCCTTTCTCTCTCCGTGTGACTGTCGGTCGATTTGTTGTTCTAGTCCGAATCTTGCTCGATTGATTCGGTTGGTAGCGAGATTCACTTGTGACATGCTTGATTCGGGTTGTAGATGAACTGGTGGTGGTCGATTTTGTGGTCTTTTGATTTTGTACCGTAATCTTGTCAATGATGTTGAACGAGTAGGCACTGGGAGGCTACTGATTTCAGTAGCAGCCGTGTTTATTGCTCGTTGCACCTGTTGATGAATGATTTTGTGGCATTGGATGCTGAACAGGACAGGCTACTCGTGTTGCATTTTTTATATGTGTTCATGTAGATGGAGACTCATGCCATGCTTCGTGCTCAGGCTGTTTCTTTGGTGGCAGTGATGGTTGCTTATATCATTTCTAGGATTAAGTTGCATAGGCTTGCTAGTCCAGATCCCATTGAGCTTATCCCTAGGAGTGAGGCTGACCTGCATAGGATGAACAACCTAAACCTAATCTATAACTCCACCAATAGTGAATGCATTGACATGCTCCGTATGGGCAAGGCTCCGTTCTTTTCATTATGTGCTTTGTTTAGACAGAGAGATCTGCTTAGGGACACAATTAACAGTACCGTTGAGGAGCAGGTTAGCATGTTTCTGCATGTGGTTGGGCATAATCAGAGGTTTAGAGTTGTGCACCAGAATTTTAGGAGGTCAAAGGAAACTGTCAGCAGGCATTTTAGGCAAGTCTTGTATGCTATTGGTGAGCTAAGAGATGAAATGATTAGGCCACCATCCACTGACATTCACCCAAAGATCCTAGGCAGCCACAGATGGAACCCTTATTTTAAGGTACATTGCATTCATATAACATGTTAATTTGCCTATCTTTAATTAACTAATGCATATGAAGCTAATGTGTGAATTGCATGCATAATGTTAGGATTGCATTGGAGCTATTGACGGGACTCACATACTTGCTAGAGTTCCCTTGCGCATGCAAGCAGCCTTTAGGGGTAGAAAGTCCCAGCCAACACAGAACGTGATGGCTGCAGTTGATTTTGATCTCAAGTTCACTTATGTGTTGGCTGGATGGGAGGGCTCTGCACATGATGCACTAATTTTGGCAGATGCTTTAGAGAGGGATGATGGGCTGAGGGTACCAGCAGGTAAATAACAGTGTTTGCATTTAGTTAGTTCGTAAGTAACATGGCATAATAACTTAGGCATGTCTGTTAATTTGTAGGCAAATTTTACCTGGTGGACGCTGGTTATGCATGCCGGCCTGGATTTCTCCCTCCATTCCGTGCTGTTCGGTACCATTTGTCAGAGTATAGTGCTAGGAACAGCCCTACCAATGCAAAGGAGCTGTTTAATCTGAGACACTCTTCACTTCGTGTGACTGTTGAGAGGGCATTTGGGGCTTTGAAAGGGAGATTTCGCATTCTTGACAACAAACCATATCATCTATATGACACTCAAGTCAAGCTTGTGTTAGCATGTTGCATTCTCCACAACTGGATCCTGTCTTTTGGGGTTGATGAGGTAGTTCCACCAGAAGCTACCTTCACTGGTGAACCTTCTAGCAGCAACCACACTACTAGGGCTTCAGCTGCACAAGAGAACCTTGCTTGGGTGGTAAGATAGGTTGGTCATGAGTGACCTGACTTTATTATTTGTTGTTGAATTTGTTGTCATCCTGACAACTGCTTTCATATATATGTAATGGTATTGGACTTATTTGTTGGTGTTGTTTCCATGTTCATGTTTTTTATGGCCTGTGATGAAATGGCATAACAAGACTAGGATCTAGTGGCCATTTTCTTAGTGTTTCAATGTTAGAATTGTTTCTGTTCTTGCTGTCTTGCACATTTTGCAGTGCTTCTTGATGTTTTTGATGTTTCAATGTTCTATTTCTATTTTCAGAATCTGAGTCTGTTTCAATGGCCACTAGTGAGTCTGTTTTTTATTATTGCTAAATGACTTTGCCATATACTGAGGCCCAAATTTGCTTGTTGCCTATGATGACATACAAGATATTCATATGGTTAACCTGAGGCAACTTTCATTTCTAAACCAATTGCAGAGCATGGATTACTATGTTGTTTTTGTTGGGAGGGTCCCTGGGGTTTACTCGAGTTGGCAGGAATGTCAACGACAAGTAAATCGATTTTTTGGTGCATGTCACAAGAAGTACACAACATATGAAGATGCAGTTGAGGCGTTCAGACTTCATTCCAGTGGATCATCGGTTAAAATTGAGACTTCGTGCAAATCATGTTCTAACAAGTCATTATTTAGACCTGATTGTAAATCACTTGTAATTTTATTCCTAGCTGTTTTCAATGCAGTATTGATGTATAAACTGATACATTCCAGTGGTTAAATTGTGTTTGAACTGGATGAGGTGGTAACATCACCACCAGCAGAGGAGGGTGACCGTATCTTGCTGCTGTACAGGCTACCAAACCACTTCCCTCCCTGGCATTAACTATGGCCCACCTCCTGTCCAGCCCAACAAACACGATCTCTCCTCATCCCGCTTCTCACGGTCCAGGCTACCAAACTAGGCCGTTTGCACGCGCGCAGCCTGGCCCTGCTGGGCTGCTGTACCCGCGGCTGCACTATCTCAGCTGGGAAGGAATGCCAAACGCGCCCAAAGTCTCCACACCTCTGCAGTTTGGCTCGGTTGAAAATTCAAATTTCGAATTTCCAGTGCCTAGAATTTTCAACCGTATTAAGGAGGATCTCAGTAAAGGACAGCTCAATATTACAGCCTCGTCTACTGTGCAGCGTGCAGCTGGTGCCAGCCCGTCACAACCTGATCACTCCATGGTCTGCTACCATTGCCTTGGTCCGGGCCACCTCGTCAGGGAGTGCACCAGCCAAATAAGATGCCGTTCCTGCTTCAACTATGGTCACAAAGCCAGGCGCTGTCTTAAGAGGCCATCGCATCACAGTAAATGGGCTCCCAAGCCCAACACCCAAGTGCAGCATGACACCGAGCGCCTTGAGCCGTGCGCGCCTCAGGAGGATGGGACTAAAGCCTGTTACGAAGCATTAAACGCAAAGGAAGCTGCCTCCTCTCCTTCCTCCACCCTGCAAACAAACTCCTCCCTCTCTCTACCCGGGAACAGAGAAAGCCAAGCAGAGCACGCCCTCCCCAGCCAAACCACCATGGCCAACTTCGCCATTGCTCCGCACCGCTACCTCCAGTTCGGCATGCACATCGAGGACGGTGGGCCGCACCGTCGTGCTCGCAAGACCGTCTGCATCTCCGGGAATCCTCCACCACTCAGGCATGAGGATTGTGCCTTTGCAGTCACTGAAGAGGAGCTCAGCGCAAACCAGATGCTGCAGTTCATGCACGAGATCAGCGACTACATCGAAGTGCAGGTACGGAAGACTGTGGTCTTCTACTCCATTCATCCGCATGGGGTTGGGATTTACCGGCTCAGAGATGCTTGCCAGCGGGATACCCTCATTAGCATGAACCCGCATCACATTGGTCCCAGGTTCTTTAGCTTTGTTAAACATGATGAGGCGCCACTCAATTTTAGGCGCTCCCCGTTCACTAGGAAGAGTTGGATTATGCTGTTGGGATACCCGCTAGATTACAAGCATGAGTCCATCCTCAAGCAAGTGTGTGCCCCTTTTGCTCAGCTGCTGTCTTGGAATCCTGTTGATAGTAGTCTTGCTAGAGTCATGCTGAAGGTGATGATTCATGATCCGCTTGAGGTTCCTCGCAGTCTTGCGATCAAGGTTGGCCGGGAGATGGATGGTGAGGGCCGTACTTGGACGGTGCCCGTTTACATCCTCAACTCAGACTTTGCAAGCCCAGCTCCGGCAGATGAGGACGACGTTCCTCCGCACAATGGGAACCCACACCCCTTCTTTGGGCCGGTCCTCCCTGGAGAGGCTGAATTTGTACAGCATGCCGATCAGTTTGTTAACCAACTGGCCAACAACAACCAGCTGCAGCAGAACAACCAAGAGCCTGATCAAGGATCCAACGCAGGTTCAGCTGTCCATGATCCAGAAGTCCATAATCAGTCCTTCACACAGGGTTCAACTCAGTCCAGGGAAATTGAAGTAGCAAATCCATTGGCGAACAACGATGACAACCAGATACCTGAGCCTGTGCCTGCACCAGTACAACAAAACAGCTACCAGATTGTGCCATATGGACCAATTCAGCAGACTAGTACATGCAGCAGCAATTTATTTCATAACAACACAGCAGCTCCTCGTGCTCTGCTCAACACTTTGGTGTTCAACAACATCAAGAGGCTCCTAAGTGCCTGCACTATCTCCTTTTCTGGTATGGAGCCACGGCATATTGATAGTACCACTCTTCTTCAGTCCAAACTGCACTTCAGTCTCTCATGCATGGGAGAAGCTTCAGTGGTCATCTCGCCAGCTGCTAGTGCCAAGTCTCCACCAATCACTTGTGAAATTCAGGAAATCAATGATCATGAAGAGCCTGTCTTTACCATCAACAACCAGCTGATTCGCAAGAGGTACTACAGAAGGAGGACCAAAAAAGTTGCCCAAGTCTCCAACAGTTCAGATATGGTCCCTAGCAGCTCTTTCATCTTCTCAGCAGAGGACGGAGAATTCATACCACATCACACCCCTGTCAAGAAGGTCACCTCGTCCAAAAGGCTTCTAACACCAACACCAGATTCTGTTGCCAGCCTTAGGAGGAGTAAGAGGAGCAAGGTCACTAATGATGGCTACAAAGTGACACAGCCAGAAACACAACGACCGGTCACTCGCAGCAGAACCAGGTGCAAGGTGGTCAAGCCAGCCTCCTT